>QJPP01001735.1:0-557007 GCA_003996215.1 Jaltomata sinuosa | reverse complement strand
AACATAAGTACAAAACCGGAAATTTTTTAAAGGGGCCTCATTTTAGACAAGAAAAACGTCATGCTTGCATAGACACTAGTAAAATGACTAAAAATTTTTTTTTTTTTTAAAATAACAACCTAAACATGCCGGTTCTACTAGATAGCACACCGGAGGGAAAAGAAATCGGCAACAAAAACCCTCGGTGGTGACTCACAGGTTTTCCAACACCCTCAACTTAGACTCATGCATTGTCCCCAATGCATACATATGAAAACTAAAACTGTGAGAATAAAGGAATACCTGTGAAGTCGATCGGACTCAGATTCCAGAATGATGTTGGAGACCGCCAGGGTCTCCAAAACAAGAGAACTCGATGGAGTGTGGCATTCCAGCTTCCTTTTAGGGCTTCATCGCTAGTCGCGACAACTTCTTCGCTCTTTCTTTGTAGATTCTCTTGTGGTGTTTTCGTTTCTTTGATCTATTTTCACCGCCTTCCTCTACATGCTCGTCCTCTTGCGATCGCGACTTGACTCTCATAACAGCTCAGGTTTCAACACAACCCTTTTCCTCAAGATCCATATCCGCAGGGCCTTCCTCAATAGCATTGATGACCGCGACCACCCTCATGTCACTTAGTTGCTTCATCACTCTGGACACATCGAACTTGACCATTTCATTGTTTAGCCTGAAGGTCAGTTCGTTTTTCTCCATGTCAACCAAGGCTCTTGCTGTGGCTAGCAATGGTCATCCCAAGATGATGGGAACTTCGAAATCTACTTCGCAATCCAAGATCACAAAGTCAGCTGGGAAGATAAGCTTGCCAATCTTTACTAGCACATCAGACAATATCCCTACGGGTCGCTTTACCGAACGGTCAGCCATCATCACTCTCATGGACGTTGGTTTAGGAGCTCCCAAACCTAATTTGTTATACACTGCTAGCGGCATCAAATTGATACTAGCACCAAGATCACACATAGCTCTTCCGAAGTTAAGCTTCCCGATAGTACATGGAACAGTGAACGCACCTGGATCATCCTTCTTTTCAACTAACGACCTTGAAGAGATAGCGCTGCAGTGATGGAGGTTGTCTTCCGGTTCAAAACTCACCGACCTCTTCTTTGTAATCAAGTCCTTCATGAACTTGGCATAATCGGGCATTTGTTCCAGCGCTTCTACTAATGGTATGTTTATTGAAATTTGCTTCAGCATGGTCATGAAGTTCAGGAACTTACCATCGTCAGCTTTCTTCTTCAACCGCTGGGGGAAAGGAGGTGGGTGTCGAAACATCATAGTTGGAAGCTTTTCAGCTTCCTTGCGTTTCTCCGCGGGCTTTGGAGTTTCCTCCTCTACCGCCTCTTCATCATCCGCAACATTACCTTGAGTTTGAACTACTGGATGTGATTCCGGTAACGTTCTACCGCTTCTGGTCATGATCGCCATAAAGCTTGCATCATTCCTCGGATGAGTGGTGTCGCTCGGCAAGGTACCCGTTTTCCTTGGGTTTAGAGATGCCGAGATGTGACCCACTTGCTGCTCTAGTTGCTTGATCGCGGTTGAGTGTGACTCCACTACTTGACTCAATGTTGATAATTCAGTCCGCATCTCCTTCACCCCAGAGTCAGTCGATTCCACCTTCAGTAGCATCTTCGCCATCATGCTCTCTAGCTTGGCTGTCCCTGTCTCAGTGTTGGCTCTGTCCCGGTTACCAGGTGGTACATACAACCCACCTCTATCAGTGTTTGGCCTCCAATTTCCCTGGTCGCGATCTCTGTAACCATCTTTCTCATAGTGGTTGTCTCTCTGGTAGTTCTGACCTTGGTTTCCCTGGCCATTGGCCTGGAAACCCCCCAAGTAATTGGCCTCCTCAGTCTCTATACCTTGGGAACCCACAGCTTGTACCTTCTCTATACTTCCTGACGTCAAGTGCCTTGTCAGGAGATCCAACTGTGTTTTCAGGTGCGCCATGTCTTGGTCGCGCTCCTCTTCTTTCCTACGCTGCTCAGCTGACATACCAACTGTATAGGTGCTAGCTGCAACCTCTGAATCTCGTGTGTGCCAGGCCCTGTTGGTCTTGGTGAGCCTGTCCAAAATAGCTGTGGCGTCGGCAAAAGTGCGACCCATGAACGCTCCACCTGCTGCGTTGTCCAATGTTGGCTTGGTAGCCGAATTTAGTGCCCTATAGAATGTCTGCATCAAGAATTCGTTGTTCAGCTGATGGTTGGGGCACTGTGTCAGTTTCTTCTTAAATCGCAACCAAGTCTCGTGCAGTGCTTCGTGCGGTTGCTGCCTGAAGTTGCTAATCTCGTCCCTCAACTGTATCATCCAAGAGGGAGGAAAGAACCTTTCTAGGAAAGCTCCTCTCAACTCTCCCCACGTTGCGATAGAGTCGGGGGTCAATTCTGTCAACCACAACGCTGCCTCATCAGACAGAGACAACGGAAACAACCTGAGCCTGATCGCTGTCTGACTCACTCCTGGCAGTTCGAACGACTTGCAGATGCCCACGAAATTCATCAAGTGCTGGTTTGGATCGTCACCCGCAACACTGCGGAACACTCCTCTCAAGTTCAGCAACTGAATCATCGTGCTAGTGATGTTGAACTTGGCTCCGGGCGGTAGCGGTGGAACAATAATGGCGCCCGTCGCGCCAGCTCCATCTAAATCAAGCTCCTCATCATTCCGTACACCATCGTCCTGCAGACCACCAGCATTCGGATTTTGTTGGGCCTGCAGTTCCGCAGCGATCCTCGCTGCGTCTAATTGTGCGGCCATATTCCGCCTCAATGTTCTCGTAAGTTCGGGGTCGTAAGGTAAAATTTGTTCCCCCGAACCTCGGGTACTTGGCATGCACAACCTGTACCCTGTCCAAAAACAAAAACAACAAACAAAAATAAAAGCAGGAAATTATGACTAAAAGTCAACTAAACACACCAGACTTAATCAAAAACCGTACTCCCCGGCAGCGGCGCCACTTTTTGATAACGCTCAAACTACACTTCTAATTAAAGAAGCGTAAGCGATCGTTGTCAAGTAAAGAACCCAAACAAAGGTTGGGGTTGAATCCCACAGAGAATATGGTGAAGATTAAGACTTTAGTGAAGTATGTGACTAGTTGTCAATCGTTTCCAGTAAATAAAAGGGGGGGGGGTTTAATCAACGTGAACAAAAGCAACAATAATGTAAGAGAATAATCAGTAGGAGAGAATGAACTAGGGATGAGTTCACCATGGCGTTTGTAGCAATGTCGATTCTAGGCTTAACCAGGTTCTTTCTATATGCGTGTCACGATGTGATTGCGTCAATTGTATCGTCTAAACGTCTCTCGACCAAATAAATAAATTTCCTTTGCTATTCTCTCGACCTCGAAAAGATGTGCTTTTTAGATTTCAATCCTAACATCAAGTAGAGTAATCCAGTTACGACATTAATCTTTAAGACGAGAGGTGGTAGTCTCGAATCCTTGTCGTTAATCAAGTTTCCCGGTTTTAACTTCTTTACTCAAGCAAATTAAACCTAGGCTTGTTCTAATGTTTGCAACCACTAGAAAACGTGACATAATGTATGATTAACAACGTGACAATACATATATCGAACCCAACGCTACCCGGAATCTATATCGCTACTTTAGCCATGGCTCCCACAACCCTAGTTGCGGGAGTTTTAGTTACTCATGCTCGAAGAAGAAGAAAAAATAGTTGCATTCATAATAAAGGGAAGAAAAGTCTTACAATATAATGAAACAATCAATCTTCCAATATCCAAGAACAAGAAATACCAAGAACTCACGAACGAATCAAGAACACGAGTTCAATACAAATGAACCGTGTTGTTTGATCTCAAAAATAACTAAAACGTGTTTTAAACTAATGGGTGAATGATAATTAAAATAAACCTATCATAGGGTATTTATAGGAGTAATAGAAGCCAAATCCAAAACGGGCTAGGAATCCCCAAAACGCGTGCAGCCGCTAGAAGCTACTGCCTTAACTTGACGGCCAGGCTGACGGACCGTCAAGCCAGTGACGGACCGTCGCCTGGACCGTCACTGTTAACCAGTGGTGCCACCTCCTTTGCTGCCTTCACGCGACGGTCTCTGTGACGGACCGTCACATGTGTGACGGACCGTCACTCAGGCCGTCACTCTTAGGCAGAATCCTCTTTTTCTCGTATTTCCGTCCGTTTCCGTGTTTGTTTCCATTTCCTACAAATACAACATAAAAACATCAAAAACAACAACGGTTGCTTGAAAACGCACGATTGTTCTTCGTAAAAAGGAGTCAAAAGTGACGTAAAATGGCGTCACATCAGAGTCCGCACCGCAATAAAGGGTATTAGGAAAAGTTTGATTGAAAATTTTGGCCAAGTGTGGGACGTAATGAGCATCGTAATGTGATTCCCATCATAGTAAAGCTCATTGTAGCATGCTTTGCATCGTAGTAAGGGTTATCAAGATGGGCACCATGATGCACAAAACCCCAAGTCCAGTATCAAGTCTATATATATGACCAAGTCTGAGTTTTCATGATAGTTTTACTTATTCTTCAACTTTGAGAGCCTTAGAATGGCTCTCTACTCCTCTCAACATTGACCTATGTTAAGGTAAAACCTCCTATGCAAATCTAAGTATTCCATGTTTCTAACACACATATAAAAATCCTTAATGTGATTCCTACCTATGATCATAGGATCTTTGGAGAAATTCTTCTCAAAAGGTTCAAGTTTAGAGTTTTGAACGTTCTTCATCAAAGTTTATATTTTTATCTATGACTTAGGAGAGATCAAGGTATGTAAGGTTATCTCATATGCAAGAACATCCTTGTTCTTCACTTGTGCTATGTTATTCAGACACCATAAAATCTCCTCTGTGAGATAAGTAGGTTAAGTACAAAATCAATGCTTTTATTTCTGTAGATTCAATACGAACACCATGTACTCGTATGTTTTTCTTTATGTGATCATTATAATATTATTCTATGAGCTTTACAATTTTCTTCCATGATAATGTATGGATTACTTGAGATATGATTTTTCTTCAAAAAGAGAAACCTTATAGTTTTCTGATAACATGATGAATACGATATGCTAACCATGATATCTTGAATATGATATGCTTATGATATTTTAAGATGACTATGATTACCAGTTAATCTTCACCATGTAAAGAAGTAGGCGTAGTATTGATAATCAAGAAGGCCTACATCTACATGAGTAGAGACCAAAACTACGTATACCAACATAGGTTTTGGATTATTCTATTAGTTCGGGAGAAGCCTCTATGATACCCAAGGTGGATTATTATGGATCCTATCCTAGCTAAACATGATTTGTATGTCCCATACCCTGATACGTATTGTATGGATTAGCTGATCGATGGAAATCATACTTTATGTACATACATGGTGGATTATATCGATTAATGAAGAACCTCCCATAATGAACTAATGAATGATAAAAGACAAATGTTAAGGTAAACCTAATGATGTATGAATTCTTTGATTTTTTTATATGCTATGATTATTATTTCTTCGGTTGTCCTTTTCACATCAGTTATGTTTCATATGTCATACCCCATGTTAGGGACATAATTAGCACCTAATGCCAACTTAGGCCTGATTCGACCCTTGCTGGATAACTATGCTAGCGGCAGAATATCAACCACAAAATCAATGAAACAAACAAGTATATCTCGACTTAAAAATAAGCCCTCGACCGACAAGGCCCCTGTCAACAAAACCTATAATAACTCAACAAACCCCAGCAATTCATATTGAACAAAAACTAAACTCTACATAGGTTATTGAGGCCAACATGTTATATAAAAACAAATAAAATGAGCATATATATATTTATATATATATATATATGATAAAGTCAAATAGGTTGTTGTGCTAAAAGAATAACACAACGAGGCCAACACGGTCAATAGTGTAATCTGTACAACCCAAAGTATGCAAGCCTCTAAGAGTAGTAAAGCTTAGCCGGGAAAGGGCCCCAGCCTACTCAAAAGCTATTTATAGGAAAAGCTAACAAACCCCAGAACTCTGGCAGCTCTGGAAGAAAGGGGCTAGACAACCTACTGAAACTCAACCATATTACTAGAAATGTCCATTTGGTTATCTGTCGGTACCTGCAGGCATGAATACAGCACTCCCAAGAAATGAGGCATCAGTACAAGATAATGTACCGGGTATGTAAAGTGAGATAATAACTGCGAAGAATTGCTTAAAACATCTAGATTAGATAGTCAAAGATAACCGATCATACCTATCTTCTCCTAGATCATAGATAATCAATAATAATAAAAAAAATAACCTAATCGAGCCCCCATAAGCTCAGCAGGTGCAAACAACAAACAAGACCACCTACTTGGGCCCTCATAAGCCTGAAAGGTTCTAATTCAGTCTATATACCCCTATCGGTAGTCCCCTTGCCCCATAGGCAGTCATTATATCTCAATAGCCTCTCAGTCGCTCTACACATAGCCCTGAAGGCCACCATTATGTCACAGTATCCCATTAGGCACTTTGTATTTCCTAATATCCCTCTTAGGCATTTTTATATAGCCCCAAAGATAATCACTATCTTCTAATATCCCCATAGGCATCCTATAGCCCTCTTAGGCATCGATATAGCCTAGTGGCATCTCATATCCCCCTTAGAAATCAAGATAGCCCCATAGGCAAAAACATGTATCCCTCTTAGGCAATCGAGTAGGTCGTAAGTGAACAGGCCTTAATATAACCCTATAGGTAACCATAATAGCCCATTGGCTTCATATTAGACCCGAATGCTATTGGAATAACCCATATGCTTTCACTTATGTGAATAACCCTAGTCAAGTTGTACATAGCCCCATAGGCAAAAGTCACATTTCTACGGCTAACCATAACAACCTAGAGGGAAATAATAAACAATCCAGTGGCTTAAAGGTGAGTAATTCAGCAATAAGAAACCAATATGAATAGTCTCTAAGAAGTGTCTAACATATGGATGCTACTAACAAAATAAGAATCCCAAAAAAGGTAGGGGAATATAACAACTCGAGTAGCCAACAACAAGCAATCATGTCTACGAGTACATCAACGATAATAATCTTGGTGCATTGCTTCTTAGCTTTAAGTAATCATGCCGAAAAAAGAGAATAGCCTTAACAAATCTTTTTCGATTATTTTATGTAGCCTACTAATTTATTCCTGCAAACACATAATACAACCACATGGTAGGATATTAATCAACACACAATAATATAAGGCACCACGACAATCTGCCAAAAGATACAGATTTCAACCGTAAAATACTACCTGAGGTCTAAAGTAGCTATAAACCAGTAAAAGAACATTCTTACCTTGCTATACACCCTTGAAACAACACCAAGAACACCCTCTAGGGACAATACTCTGCTACCACAACACCCCCAAATCTATAGCATGAATTTGACAGTGCAAAACTATACCAAGATGACGAGCTCGCAACATAGAGCAACTTTCACAAAACCTCCAAGATAAGATCACAAGGATTAATGGAGTATTTTGGGAGTAATTTTATCTAGTTTTTCTAAGCTGGGTACGTGGAAAAAATGAAGAAAACTGAAGGAGAAATGGTTATATATATATATATCCTTCCACCGACCTTGGACCCACTTCACATGTCTGCTTGAGTAGTCTCACGAAAATGCAAATATCTCTCTATTATGAAGTCATATGGATGAACAGTTTTATGTGTTGGAAACGATACTCGTAGATATTTGATTTGGTAGGCTGCAGAGCCCTCTAAATCTTTATATCTTGAGAGAAAAGCTCCAAGATATTTTGCCTAAATTTTAGAGAATTTATCAAAGTAGCTTACGATAACTTTTGCCAACTTTTATTTCACAACTTGCTTGACTTCAAAATTTAACATATGACCATTGTGTGATTATAATACCTTGTAAAACATCCTTCCTAACATATTATGTACTCTTATTCTCACCCTAAAAGTATGGGTTGATTAAATTGTTCAAATGGGCAGGGTGTTACATCTTTCACCCTTTAGAAACATTCATCTTCAAATGAGAATAAGACTCACACGGCTAAGTCCTAAGGAATTGCCAAAATTTCAGCAGAATCTCCTCTATAAATAGGGCTACCAAGAAACTTGAAATGCAGAAAATCCAAACCAAGATTCCTCATAGGGCGATACAACATACTTACAAGATAGTCGCTCTATAAACAACTATCTGAATCAAATCACAATTGCAATAAAAAGTTGTAACTGAATGGAGTAACTCACCTCAGCCTCTAGTATCATCATTCTGGTGCTCGAAATAGGTGTGTGTATCTGGATCTCATATAATCTTTGGCTTCCCATGTAAATTTTTCGATGTTCTTATTCCTCTATCATACCTTTATGGAAGCCAAATCTTTGGTCCTCCATTTACGGATCTGTCGATCTAGTATTGCAACTAGAGTTTCCTCGTATGGCAAGTCCTGTGAAATCTAAATATCCTCCAATGCAACAACCCTAAATGGATCTCCTATGCACTTCCATAACATCGATACATGAAAGACTTGATGAACAGACTCTAGCCCCGAAGGAAACTCTAGCTTATAAGCTACTCGTCCTACCCTCTGAAGGATACAGTATGGCCCAAAAATCTCATACTAAGAATTCTTTTCTTGTCAAATCTCATAACTCCATAGGAGAGACTTTTAACAACACCCAATCATTAACAAAAAAATTCTAAGTCCCTTCATCGCACATTTAAGTATGACTTCTGGTGGCTTTGAGCTGTCAAAAATTACACCCGAATAAGCTTGACCTGCTCCACTATCTGTTGTACTATGTCGAGTCCAACCAACCCTGATTTACCTACCTCGAACCATCTAATAGGAGATCTGCATTTCCTCCTATACAAATCCTCATAAGGTGCTATCTTGATGTTGGAATGATAACTATTATTATACACAAACTCAAATAAGAGGCAAGTGATCATCCCAACTTTCTCTGAAGTCTACCATACACACCCGTAACATATCCTTGAGCGTCTAAATTGTGCGCTCATCTTGGATGTCTATTTGAGGGTGAAAAGTTATACTGAGAATAACATGCGTCCCAAGTCCCTTCTAGAAAGACTTCTAAAAGTTAGTGGTAAATTGTGCCCCTTAATTAGAGATAATAGATACTGGGACACCATGCAGCATAAAAATCTCTCAAATGTATAGCCCTGCATAGTCTTCGGCTATGAAAGTAGTCTTGACTAGTAACAAGTGGGATGATTTTGTCAGCCTATCAAGAATTACCCTACAAGAGTCAAACTTATATCGCGATCAGGGTAACTGTGTAATAAATCCATATTAATTTCTTTCGGTTTCCACAAAGGAATGGCTATCTCTTGAACTAGCCTGGCAGGCTTCTAGTGCTCAACCTTTACCTACTGATAGTTAGGAAGTTGTGCCACAAACTCAACATTCTCCTTCTTCATCATGTGCCACTAATAAATCTTTATAATATCATGGTGCATCTTCATCAAACCTGGATGAATAGAATAACGAGAATGATATGTCTCTACCATAATTTGCTTCCGAAGTTTTGTAATATCTGGAACACAAAGTTGATCCCTGTACCTCAAGACTTTGTCTCTTGTCACCTGAAATGATAAAGACTCCTGCTACTAATCCTTTCCTCTAAGTTTTACTAGACTAAGATCCTCATACATCTGCTATTTCACCTCTGCAACTAGAGATGACACTGTTATATTCTAAAATGTGACCCTATTATCACCTACCTCTAATAATATGACTCCCAAACTAGCTACTAATGAAACTCTTGGGTTAAATCCCACCTGTCAATTCCTAAATACGATAAACTGCCCATAGATTGGTGGCTAAAGGCATTGGCTACCATATTCGCCTTCCCTAGATGATATAAGATATCCACGTTGTAGTCTTTCAGTAACTCAAGCCATTGACATTGTCGCAAATTCAACTCCTTTCGTCTAAAGATATATTGGAGGATCTTATGATATGTGAAGATATTAACATGAACGCCTTACAAATAGTGTCTCCAGATCTTCAATGCATGCAGAACTACATCAAACTCTAAATCATAGGTTAGATAGTTCTTTTCGTGCTTCCTTAATTTTCTTGAAGCATATGTGATCACCTTACCGTGTTGCATCTGAACACATCCAAACCCAACACCTGAAGCATCATAATACACATTATAGACCTCTAAACCCTATAGCAAGGCTACAACTAGTGTTGATGTCAACTTGTTTTTCAACTCCTAAAAACTATGCTCGCAAGCCTTGGTCTACTAGAACTTAGTTGCTTTCTAAGTTATCCTTGCCAATGGTGCCAAAAGTGAAGATAACCCCTTTATAAACCTCTTGGAGTACCCAGCTAACCCCAGGAAACTATAAACCTCTATCAGAGTCATTGTCCTAGGCCAAGCCTTAATGTCCTCAATCTTCTTCGGGTCAACCCTAATGCCCGTATCTGATACAATATGGCCTAAAATGTCACAGAGTTTTAACCAAAACTCACACTTAGAAAAATTTGCATAAAGCTCTTGATCTCGAAGAACATAAAGAACTACTTGTAAATGATCTTCATGCTCAACCTCTAAATGTGAGTATATCAGAATATCATCAATAAAATACAATTACGAAAGGATTTAGATACGGCCTGAATAAGCTATTCATCAAGTGCATAAACATTGCTAGGTCATTCTTCAACCCAAAAGATATCACAAGGAACTCAAAGTGACCATATCTGGTCCTAAAAGTTATCTTCGGAATATCTTTCTCCCAAACTCTCACCTAATGGTACCCTGACCGCAAGTCAATCTTTAAGAAGTACTTAGAACCCTACAGTTTATCAAACAAGTCATTGATCCTTGGTAGGGGATACTTATTCTTTATATTATCCTTATTGAGTTGCCAATAATCTATACACATCCTTAGTGATCCATCTTTCTTTCACAAATAATATCGGCACACCCCATGGCGAAGCACTAGGTCTAATAAAGCCTTTATTGAGCAAATCTTTCAACTGATCTTTCAGATGCTTAATCTCAGCGAAATCCATCCTGTAGGGAGGAATCAATATAGGTTGCGTACCTGGTGGCATATCAATGGAAAAAAACATTTCTCGCTCTGGGGGAAAACCAGGAAGCTCATTTAGAAACACATTTGGAAACTTACCAACCACCAGAATGGACTGAAGAGTCGGTGGTTCTATGTGTACATCTCAAACTCGAACAATATGATAAATACATCCCTTAGTAATCATCTTTCTCACTTGTAGATAGGAAATCAACCTACCTTTCAACATTGCTGCATTGCCTTTCTATTCCTGGACTGCCTCTCCAAGAAAATGGAATCTACCAATCTTAGTCCAGTACTCGACATTATCATAACATGATGGTAACCAATCCATGCCTATAATAATGTCAAAATCAACTATTTCTACATCTACTAAGTCTATAAAGTTTTGATGACCAACAAGCTCTACCATGTAACCTCGATAGACTCTCCGGCTATAATAGACTCACCAACTAGTGTAAGTACAACAAAGGATTGTTGTAACAACTCTAGTTCTACATAGAATTTACCCGCAACAAATAGGGTACTATAGGACAGAGTAGAGCATGAATCTATCAAACCATAAACTAAATAAGAGCAATTATTCAATGTACCTGTCATAATATCTAGCACTGATACTGAATTCTGATGGTTTGCTAATGCATATGCATGGTTTTGACCACTACTAGACCTAAATGCTCCCTCTCGGCCTCTATCTCTACCTGCTGAAGTGTGGGGTCCATGCCTCATAGAATGTGCTGATGAGAAAGAACTTGCTACTGACCCGGTCTACTGGCTCATACCACCTTAATCTCTGGTAGGGATGTTCCTCCATATATGACCCTTTTATACATAAGAATAACAAGGTATGGAAACCTTCCTGCATCTCCCAAAGTGCATACTACCGCAGGTAGCATAATGTGACACGGTTGACCTAGCCTGGCCTAAACTCCTCTTCTGTTGAGAGCTTGATACTTGTGAACCCTCGTCTAGGTCTGACTATCATAGAAGATCAAGTTTAATACCCTAGAACTATTATGGTGGAGGCCTAGGTGGCCTGTTGGAATATCGAGGTCTCGGACCACCATAAAACTCTCCTTGTAAACTAATAGGCCTAGCCTTTTTCTACTGCTCTCTCTCGACCCTCTCAGTTATATATTGTTGATGTTAACTCCTATATGGGTTGTGCAAAGGCCTAAATCCATGAGATATCCATATCATGATTTATCGTAGTTGTACATCAATATAGTCTGAAGAAATCATGCCATGAATCGACATACCCTATGATGCATCATATCAACAAATGATGGTGCATATCTAGGCAAAGAATCAAATCTCAGCCCAGGCTCTCACACTCTCATGTTTCCCTGTCTGAGGTTGAAAAACTGATCTGCTTGAGTATCCTGAATCTCTCATGGAAAATATTGATATAGAAAAGTATCTGTAAAGATATCATAAGTGGGGGGAGGAGCACCTCGCCCTGGATCTCTCCTAATACTTGTACCACAAAATTGCAAAATCACACAATCAGAATGTTGCTAACTCAACTGACTCAGTCACTGAGGAATGCATAACCTAGAAGATCATGTGAAGCTTATAAATGAAGTGTTCAAGGTCCTCTTTGCAATCTGCCCCCATAAACTGTAGAGGAATCAAGGTGAGAAACTCAAAAACTCTCAAACATCCAGGCCCTTCATAAGGTCCAACAATATTTGGCACAACTAGTTGATGTTGTGTAGCTACTAACTGTGCCAACATGAACACTGCGCTCCTAAAATCCTAATAATATTGAATAGGATGAGCTAGAGGTAGAACTAAAGCTGGAGTTAGGGTTCCTGTAGCCCTCAGAGGCTCCTGACGTAGTGTAGAAACTAGAGGGGACTGAGAATATATCTCCTCATGGGCCTTAGGATGGGCTATCTCCATAACTGGTACTATGATAGTATTTGATGAGTCGGTAATCTACCAACTCATTGAACCTTTAATCATGAATTATTACCATTTTTTAATAAAATTTAGAGGTTCTTATAGCCTTTATTGACATGAATGCAAGTACTCTTGGTTCAAGATGGATAACAAGGAAATGAACTCAAAAGAGCTTAAACAGAGTTAAAGTATGAAGTTGATCTAAACAAGTGAAGAATCTACCTTGAGGTGCAGACCTCCTGCAACATGCACAACCATTGGTGCAGTCTTCACCTCCTCCGCATGAAGTTTGTAAAGGAGAAGAGAATCTGTAAGGGGTGCAGTACCCGTGCGACACGCACAATGCTTAGTGTGAACCACACCCCACTTCGTACAAAGACTGAAGATCGGCCAAAGTCTCTTGTTTAGTTTTTTGAAGTTGTGTTACGCGCACAATGTGACGTGTGAACCACACGTTGCACTGCACGACTCTCGAAGGCCATTTTTATCAATATTTGTATGACAAATTGGGAACTTACTAAAACCCATTTCAGGCACAATTTTCCATAGTTTTTGAATAGTTTTGAACTCTAGAAGCATGTTTCTCTCCCAAGGCAAGAAAGAGGATTTTAATACATTCTCTCAATCTTCAACCTTGGGCTTGTAATTAAGAACTTGGATATTGATTCTTGCTATATTTCTATGAAAAGGAATTTGAATTCCCAATGGGTATTATTTCTTCTTCCTTTAGCATGAGTAGCTACGTCTCTTGTCTAAGGGTGTGTTGATGATGGGTACATGATTAAAAGGGATGGGTCTTGCTTATTTGTTTTTATAATTTCTAATATGACATGGGTCTAGTGATTTCATCATTTTTTAACTATAAAATTAGTGGTTGCAAATATCGATTTACTTTACTTGATTGTGTTCTTGCTTAAGTAAGGGGTTTAAGATTTTGGATGTAAAATTACTAGTGGGTACTTGGGATTCTCCTTAGGTTGAGACTAGAAATATCTCAATTCACCGGAAACACCCATTTAAGGGTCTAAACTAGCAATAGTGTGACCTCTCCAAGCTTATATTGGTCGTTTTATGCTTGACTAATGGTTCTTGAATAAAGGTTGTTAGATAAATGATCGTGTGATCGAAAGATTAACTTTCATGCCTAAAACCAATGCTACTTATGTTGTTTAGTAAGAATTTAGGCAAGTAAGCAAGTACCTTGACCCTTATTAGAGTCCCATCGAAAGCAAAACCTTAGTCGTCCTCTCTCTATTGTTACACCTTGCATTTATTTTCTTTGCTTAATTTGGAAATTGAATTGTGACAGATTCCCAATTCCCTCTTTTTATATTATTTGTTGTTTGAAAAAAACATTCTTGTTGTGAGATCTTTTCTTAAAATCTCTCTAGCTTGTCATCCATTCTTTGTGGGATCTACCCTGACTCCTATCGGATAATACAAATTTTATTTCGCTTAACGATTGCTGATACCTCCATCTTGGAGAGTACTTTTGAGTGTTATCAAAAATTGGCACTTTTTCTGACACCTAGCCTTTTTGGAACCTCTATCTTAGCACCCTTCCTCCTTAATGGCTTAAAAGTAAAACGTCAACTAAAAGCCTAAGTTTGGGGGGAAATGAAATGACAACATAGGCAAAAGCCTAAGTTTGGGGGTGTATATGTTTAACGTGGAGAAGAAAAGGAATGCGCTTCAAGTTCAAAGTAGCACCTTGTGTTGAATTGAAAATTGCTCCAAAATGTTCAAATCCTATGAGCAAAATGAAAAGAAAAGAATGGGTGCTACCAAATAAAGGTGTTACAAGGAGGTTGAATGATAGAAATTGAAAAGGAAAAGTTTGGGATGTGTGAGGGAAAAATAAAGTGAAGTCAAAATTCAAAAATGTGAGCGGTGTTCAAAAATGATAAGAAAGGGCATTAGGGAGGTTTAGTCACTTGAGCCAAATGCAATCCTCGCCTTATCCCTTGCCAACATCGTAACCTGCAAGTCCGTAGTGATTCCATGCTTTGCCACTCTACATTAGTGGCGATTTACATGACGGGCAAGCCTATGATTCAACACATGTGTACTTGAACTTCTTTGAGAGAGTAAGAGTTTTCTCGATTCTTTTATAATCCCTTGTATTGAGAAAATTGCATGATTGTGAGTGGGATTCTCTCTTGTGGTGAGTGACATCATGCACTTGAATTGAAACATGATGTCATGCCCCGAAGATATCCCCTAGATGTAATACGGTGCTTAGTGTCACAAGTGACCAAAGCTAACCCATGGTGGCATGACTAGGCAATTTTTTGATAAAATATGAACTGTGTGGAAAAATAAAAACATTTAAATATCTGAGATGGGAAAGAATCCCTAACATGTCTGAATATAAATATAAATAAGAGTATAATGATGTCTGGAAAAAAATTGTAACAACTCAATAGTTGAATCTAGTCTATGTCTGAAAGCCTCTAACTGATATGAGTTGTTGGGACATGCCCCCAGCTAACTCTAATAATCTGAAACTAAGATGTAAATACGGAAAGATAAAAGCATATCTAGCATTCTTGAACTATAAGGACTCACCACTGAAGATGTTGAGTAAGGACTGGAAAGGAAGTCAAGCTAAATGCGGTCTGGATGCTGAGCGCCTGAACCTATATCATACAATGATGTTGCACAAAAGTATGTGTCAATACTTTGAATGTACTGAGCATGCAGGATATATGCAAGGCTGTAACATATTAATATTGAACATGGAAATACATACTGAAGCATAAACTGAAAGATAAGCTAGAGACAGTGATCAAGTACTAACATGAACATATAATATGCTAAAATGAATGACTGAAATGGATACTGAGTACATGGTCAATGCAATTAAAGTATGACTGTGGGAGGTACTATTAACCGACATACCTCAAGTTGAGCTAACTATGGGGCAAACCTGTAACACTGGATTGAAGGGTGTTCATACCTTTCCAAGGGTACAAACAATTCTAACGTGGATCCACTAAACTGATATCCACAAGGGACAAGGGTGTCAAGCCTGATCTAATGGGTGACCCCTTTAGAACCTATGGTGGCGTCGTAGTTCTAGGACTCAGGTCTGCTACCAAAGGTCTCAGCCTAAACTGGTGGGTGAGCCTTCATCCCTTCGTCCACTCGGTTCTTAGTCTACTCCCAACTGAATACATAAGCAATGAAATATAAGTTGAAATACTGGATAGCATAAATACTGATAATCATTTTGAGAATGCAACATACATATACTGAAACTGATGGCATTCTAGTTCTAAAGCATGACTGTCTGAATTTTTTGTCTAGCAAGCATAACTTATGAATACTGAATTTTACGCAAGCTAGGGTTACCAAATTCTATACATGTGACCATGCTAATTTGTCAAGAAACGTGTAATTTATATTGCATAAGCAATACATATGAATTGCAATGAATCCCTAAGATTTAGGAATCCTAGGTCTGAATAATTCATGGAGAATTGAAGAACTAAACTGAATCTAAGGACTCAATGGGTGAAAGGAACCCATTGATGAAATCTTGCATACCTTGATGAGATTCTATGGAGAAATCCTTGGAATTTGGGGCTGAGCTTGAAGAAGACCTTCTGCTTTTTTTTTGAGAGAAAATTTTCGCCTCTTTTCTCCTTTTCTTTCTAACTGTCTGATGATTTTGGGAGAATGAGTGATTTAGGTAGATTTTGACTAATTAACTAGGCGTAGACTAAGCAAAATTATGTAGCTTAGGCCTTAAAAGAGAAAGAAAAAGTCCAAAATACCCGTGGGAATTTTAAAAGAAAACTGGTGAAAATCGCGACTCAGGTACCACGACATGGTTGACGGACCGTAGTCCTGGATGACGGATCATAGTCCTGGATGATGGACCATCAACTGAGTCTTGGTTCTGTCCATGAGCCTTAAGGGGTTCTCTGATCTGAGGAAACCATGAGTTCACAGGAAAGACCATGGTTCTGAATGATGGTTCATCGTATGACACATATTTGGTGGGCCTTGAACTAATGGTCCTCTGATTAAGGGGACCACGAGTTCACAGAATGGACCGTGATTCTGAATGACGGTCCATGGTTTAACTTTTGGTTCCTGGACCATAAACTGAGGGTCCTCTAAAAATTGAAACTACGGTTGGGACAACGAACCGTGGTTCCAAACTATGGTCCGTGATCTTGACCGTGGTTCCAAACTATGGTCTGTGATATTGACCGTGGTTTCTGGAAACTTGAATTTTTCTGAATTTTTTCTACTGAGTATAGTCAAGCAGCTAGGTTTGATCCTGGGGTGTTACAATATCTCCCCCTTGGGATCATTCGTCCTCGAATGAAGACTAACTAATTTTAGTTTGGAGGGAAAGAGCTTCAATCCCTACCAACTGAATACTAGAAGCTGATATCTGACTGAGTCTAGTCCTGAGTTCATGGAAACATGTTGAAAATACTGGAAATGCTGGGAAAACATGATACTGAGACTGATATGCATATGAGGAAACTGACATTCTGGAGAAGAACTATTACCTCAAACTGAAACTAGATTGGAAGGAAAAAGGTGATGGTACTTGGCCATCATGGCTGCTTCTGCTTCCCAAGTAGCTTCTTCGACAGATTGATTCCTCCACAAAACTTTTACCAAAGTGATTTTGTTATTTCTCAACCTACGAACCTGACGGTCAAGAATCTCAACTGGAAATTCTTCATATGTGAGGCTATCCTTCACAGCCACACTCTATAAAGGCACTATCGATACCGGATCACCCACAAACTTCTTCAACAAAGAAATGTGATAAACTGGCTGAACCGCTGCCAGCTCTTCCGACAACTCTAACACATAAGCCACATTACCAATCCTTTTCAATATTTTGTAAGGACCTACATATCTTGGATTGAGCTTCCCTTTCTTTCCAAATCTCATCATCCCTTCATGGGTGACACTTTCAGGAAAACCTATTCCTCAACCTCAAACTCTAAGTCCTTTCTCGTCACATCTGCATAGGACTTCTGATGACTCTGAGTTGTCTTTAGTCTTTCTCTGATGAGCTGAGCTTTCTCCATAGCCTCATAAACCAAATCTGGCCCAATCAAGGTTGCTTCACCTACTTTGAACCAACCAACTAGTGACCTGCATCTACGCTCATAAAGTACCTCATATGGGGCCATCTGAATACTAGAATGGAAACTGTTATTATAGGCGAACTCTATGAGAGGTAGGTGATCATCCCAACTACCCTTGAAATCGACCACATAAGCTTTCAGCATGTCCTCTATGGTCTGAATGGTACGCTATGCCTGACCATCCGTCTAAGGATGAAAGGTTGTACTGAGGTTCACCTAGGTACCAAGACCTTTCTGAAATAATCTCCAGAAATGAGATGTAAACTGAGGACCCCTATCTGAGATGATAGACAAGGGTAACCCATTCAACTTGACTATCTCGCTGATGTAGAGTCTGGCATAGTCC
Source organism: Jaltomata sinuosa (assembly GCA_003996215.1). NCBI lineage: Eukaryota > Viridiplantae > Streptophyta > Magnoliopsida > Solanales > Solanaceae > Jaltomata > Jaltomata sinuosa. Next base: position 538,565 of record QJPP01001735.1, on the reverse strand, counting down.
TCTGCTGAATCTGTAGTCTTGACAGCCAAGAAGTGAACTGACTAAGTAACTCTGACCACTATCACCCAAATAGAGTCATGCTGTCTGTGAGTATGAGGTAAACCCGTAATGAAATCTATGTTAATCACCTCCCACTTCCAAGTAGAAATGCTAATATCCTGAGTCACACCTCTTGGTTTCTTATGTTCTACTTTCACCTGCTGATAGTTGGGACAATTAGCCACAAAATCTGCAATGTCCCTCCTCATGCCATTCCACCAATAGACTTCACATAGATCACGGTACATCTTAGTGGCACCGAAATGAATAGAATATTTGGAATTATGGAATTCTATAAGGATCTGCTGCCTCAACTCACCCATATTAGATACACATAAATGACCCTGCTAGCGAAGCACCATCTCCCCCTTGGGAGAAAACCTCTACCCTCTGCTGATGAACTACACCTTTCAACTGAAGCAATATAGGATCACTGTATTGTTTCTCTTTAACCTCCACTACCAATGATGATTCTGATCCATTTTGGACTATCACACCACCATCCGTCTTGTCCATAAAGCAAAATCCTAAACGGGCAAGCCTATGAACATCTCTGGCTAACTCTCCCTTCTCTTCCTCAATATATGACACACTACCCATGGACAATCTGCTGAGGGCATCAGCCACTACATTGGCGTTACCCGAATGGTAAATCACATTCATATCGTAGTCCTTGAGGAACTCAAACCACCATCTCTAATAAAGGTTCAACTCTTTCTAGATGAACATATACTGGAGGCTCTTATGATCTATGAACACATCTACATGGACACCATACAAGTAGTGTCTCCAAATATTTATGGCAAACACAACAGATGCAAGCACAAGGTCGTGAGTCTGGTAGTTCTTTTCATGAACCTTAAGTGTTCTGGAAGCATAAGCTATGACCTTACCCTGCTGTATCAAAATACATCCCAGGCAAACCCTGGATAAATCACAATAAACCACGAAGCCATCTGAACCCTCTGGTAGAGTTAACATGGGAGCTGGAGTTAACCTGGTTTTCAATTATAGAAAAATCCTTTCACACTTATCTGACTACTGGAACTTGACCTTCTTCTGAGTCAACTTGGTCAATGGGGCAGCTATGGTCAAAAATCCTTCAACAAACCTCCTGTAGTAACCGGCCAAACCCAACAAACTTCTGAAGTCTGTCAACGAGGGGGGGTCTAGGCCAGTTCTTCACTTCCTCAATCTTTTGAGAATCAACTTGGATTCCCTCACTAGATACCACATGACCAAGGAACGCAACTGACTTTAACCAAAATTCACACTTGCTGAACTTAGCGAATAATTGGCAATCCTTGAGAGTTTGCAGCACAACTCTCAAATGATCAGCATGCTCCTGTTCGCTCTGAGAATATATGAGTATATCATCGATGAAGACAATGACAAACAAGTCAATATACTACTTGAACACATCAAATCCATGAAAGCTACAGGAGCATTCATTAGTCCAAAAGACATAACTACAAATTCATAGTGACCCTACCGAGTCCTAAAGGCTATCTTCGAGATATCACTATCTGTAACTCTGAGCTAATGATAGCGGGACCTGAGGTCTATCTTAGAGAAGAAAATAGCACCCTGAAGTGGTCGAACAAGTCATCAATCCTAGGGATGGGATACTTATTCTTGATTGTGACTTTGTTCAACTAACGGTAGTCGATGCACATCCTGAGAGAACTATGTTTCTTATGCACAAAGAGAACTGGAGCACCCCATGGAGAGATTTTGGGTCTGATGAAGCCCTTATCTAGAAGGTCATTCAAATGTTCTTTCAATTTCTTAAGCTCGACTGAATACATTCTGTAAGGAGGAACCGAAATAGGTTGGGTATCTGGAAGGAGATCTATTTCGAAGTCGATTTCCCTTTCGGGAGGAACTTCGGGAAGATCTTATGGAAACACATCTGGGAATTCATTCACCACTGGTACTGACTTGAGAGTTAGGGTTTTGGACTTCAAATCCTTAACCCGAACAAGATGATAGATATACCCTTTGGAAATCATTTTTCTGGCCTTAAGGTAAGAGATGAATCAACCTACAGGCACTGAGGTACTACCCTTTAACTCTAGGACTGGCTTATTTATAAAGTGGAATGGAATGACCTTAGTTTTGCAATCGACTGAGGCATAACAGGAATGTAACCAATCCATGCCTAGAATAATATTGAATTCAATCATTTCTAACTCTATGAGATCGGCTAAGGTGACTTTCTGGGAAACTGTGACATGATAATTTTTGTATACCCATCTAGCTATAACTGGATAACCAACTGAAGTAGAGTATGAGAAACGGGTTCTAGGAGGATTTCTCGACTGACACTAAAATTTACTGCTACAAAAGGAGTTATAAAGGAAAGTGTAGACCCTAGGTCTAACAATGCAAAAATATCTAAATGGAAGACTTGTAACGTACCCATGACCACATCGGGAGAATCCTCCTAGTTCTGTCGAGTCTAGAGGGAATACAAACTATTTTGGCACTGACCACCACCTGTGCCAGATAAGGCACCCTACTGGGTGGGGCGACCCGCTAGAGCTGCTGTAGAACTAGCTTGATTATACAAATGAGTTTCCCTTCCCTTCTAAGAATTTACTGGGCACTCTTTTATTTTGTGGCCTAGCTTACCACACCCGAAGTAATTTCCACTAACTACCATACACTCAACCTGGTGGTTTCTTCCACATTTCTTACAAACTGGATGAGTATGTCTGCTAGTAATTGTACCTTGGGACATAGAGCTTGGCGCTCTATCCCGTCGGTCCTGTCTGAACTTAAGCACTAGGGCACTAGCAGAAGATAGGCTAGATCTGAAGATTTCTGATGGAACTGAGAGTGGTTACCACCCTTTGACCTCTGCTGAGAGTATTTGAAGTCACCTGTTCTAGCTCTCTTACTGTCTGCTCTTCTCTCTTTGATTTTCTCCTCCTCGATCTACTGAGAATAAGTAACCAACCTGGAAAAATCCATCTCATTAACCATCATAGCAGTCTTGCACTCCTTGACCACATTATTGGACACACCAGATACGAACTTACTCATATGGGCCCTGGAGTCAGCTACTATTGCCGGAGTATAATTAGACAACTGAGTAAACTTTAGTGCGTACTCTTTCACACTCATATGATTTTTCTTCAAGTTGATGAACTCTTGGACCTTGGCTTCCTGATCTCAAGTGGGAAGAACCTGTCCAGAAATGCAGTCTTGAAGTGATTCCAATCCGGTGGACCTGCATTAGCACAACGAGATTTCTTCCACTGCTGGTACCAATTATAAGCCATACTCTTCAGCTAGTAGGCGGCTAAATCTGCACTCTCAACTGGGGTGACACCCATAATATTTGTCACCTTCTGAATGTCGTCAAGAAACTTTTATGGATCCTCTTCTAACTTGGACCCATGAAATTTTGAAGGGTTCATCGGAGTGAAGTCTCGGATTCTAGCTGCAGTAGAGTTGTCCTGAGGCGGAACTAGTGCCAAAGCCTGCTGATTAACCTGAGCGATCATGGTCTGAGCAAGCACCTTAAAGGCAACCTTGAATTCGGTATGGGTAACTTGCTCATTCAGAGGGTCTGGTGGAGCTACTGGTGCTGGATGATTCCTAGCATTGTCTATTCGGGGAGGTATTTTCTATAACGTGTAGAGATTGAGTTAGAAGAGGATCAATAGAGTTCACACTCTATAGCACAAGCTAGAAAGGAAAGAAGAAAAGTTGTTCTTAATGACATCTCATAGATTCTCCCCCATAAATATGGTGCACTTCACACCCATGAAAAAGACTCTACTTGACATGGCTTTCAGACACCCTAGGACACTTGAACCTGATGCTCTGATACCAAATTTTTTATGCCCCGAGGCTACCCCCTAGACATAACACAGTGCTTAGTGTCATAAGTGACCTGAGCTAACCCATGGTTTGGCATGACTAGATAATTTTTTGATAAAATAGGAACTGTGCAGAAAACTGAAAATAATTTAAATATCTGAGATGGGAAAGAAAACCAAACATGTCTGAATATAAAATATATATAAGAGTATAATGATGTTGGGAAAACAACACTAACAACTCAATAGTTGAATCTAGTCTATGTCTGAAAGCCTCTAACTGATATGAGTTGCTGGGACATGCCCCCAACTAACTCTAATAATCTGAAACTAAGATGTAAATACTGAAAGCTGAAAGATAAAAGCATATCTAGTATCCTTGAACTATGAGGACTCACCACTAAAGCTGCTGATTAAGGACTGGAAGTCGAGCTAAATGCGGTCTGGATGTTGAGCGCCTGAACCTACATCATACAATGATGTAGCACAAAAGTATGTGTTAGTACTTCAAATGTACTGAGCATATGGGATATATGCAAGGCTGTAACATATGAATACTGAACATAGAAATATATACTGAAGCATAAGCTAAAAGATAAGCTGGAGACAGTGACCAAGTACTAACATGAACATATAATATGCTGAAATGAATGACTAAAATTGATACTGAGAACATGGTTAATGCAATATAAGCCTGACTGTGGAAGGTACTATTAACCAACATACCACAAGCTAAGCTAACTATAGGGCCAACCTATTACCGTGGATCGAAAGGTGTTCATACCTTGACAAGGGTACAAATAATTCTGATATGGATCCACTAAATTGATGTCAACAAGGGAAAAGGGTGTCAAGCCTGATCTGATGGGTGGCCCCTTTAGAACCTATGGTGGCGTCGTAGTTCTAGGACTCAGGGTCTGCTACCAAAGGTCTCAGCCTAAACTGGCAGGTGATCCGTCATCCCTATGTCCACTCAGTGCTTAGTATACTCCCAACTGAATACATAAGCAATGAAATATAAGTTGAAATACTGGATAGCATAAATACTGATAATCATTTTGAGAATGCAACATACATATACTGAAACTGATGGCATACTAATTCTGAAGCATGACTGTCTGAATTTTCTATCTAGTAAGTATAACTTATGAATACTGAATTTTATGCAAGCTAGGGTTAACAAATTCTGTACATGTGACCATGCTAGTTCTTCAAGAAACATGTAATTTATATTGCATAAGCAATAACATGTATCCCTAAGATTTAGGAATCCTAGGTTTGAATAATTCATGGAGAATTGAAAAACTTAACTGAATGTAGGGACTCAATGGGTGAAAGGAACCCATTGATGAAATCCCACATAACTGGATGAGAGTCTATGGAGAAATCCTTGGATTTTTGGGGCTGAGCTTTAAGAAGACCTTCTGCTTGTTATTGAGAGAAAACTGTCGCCTCTTTTCTCCTTTTCTTTCTAAGTGTCTTATGATTTTCGGAGAATGAGTGTTTTAGGTAGATTTTTACTAGTTAACTAGGCTTGGACTAAGAAAAAAACATAGATTAGGCCTTAAAAGAGAAAGGAAAAGTCTGAAATACCCCTGGGAATTTTAAAAGAAAGTTGCTAAAAATCGCGACTAAGGTACCACGACTTGGTTGATGGATCGTAGTCCTGGATGATGGACTATCAACTGAGTTGTGGTTCTGTCCATGAGCCTTGGGGGGTTCTCTGATTTGAGAAAACCATGAGTTACAAGGCGGACCATGGTTCTGGATGATGTTCTGTGGTCTGACTTGTGGTGCCTGGGCCACAACGAAGGATCCTCTGATGTTCTGATTCCATGAGTCCACAGGATGGACTGTGGTTCTGAACGATGGTTCATCGTATGACTCGTGGTTGTTGGGACCTGAACTGATGGTCCTCTGATTATGGGGACCATGAGTTCACCGGATAGACCGTGATTCTGAATGATGGTTTGTGATTTGACTCGTGGTTCCTGGACCCTAAACTGAGGATCCTCTTGAAATTAAAACTACGGTTGGGACGATGGACCATAGTTCCAAACCATGGTTTGTGATCTTGATCGTGGTTTCTGGAAACTTGAATTTGTCTGAATTTTTTCTGCTGAGTACAGTTAAGTAGCTAGGTCATATCATGGGGTGTTACACATGAAGTCTCTATTTCAAATGAGAGGAATGAATGAGACATGTTGTAAGGAAAATCTCGAGGCAACCCTTGATGGTCCATGCCAATGACTTGAGAAGCTTAATATCTTGTTTTAAATTACAAATTCCCTTAATTTTGAGTGAGAAATAAAATCCTTTTGAGAAGGTTTTGAATTGAGAAATTGCCTTGATTTTTGTGGTGGTTCAAATTGAGATGAGCATTATAGTTGAGTCTATTTTTTGAGTCTTTTTGTTATTATTTTTCTTAATTTTTAGAATTAATCTTTTGTGCCTTGATTGAAGTTTTAGCGCATAATTCATTTCTTACCTTATGAGTATATTGCTTGAGGACAAGCAATAGTTCAAGTTTGGGGGTTTGATAAGTCGGTAATCTACCAACTCATTGAGTCTTTAATCATGAATTATTACCATGTTTTGATAAGATTTTGAGGTTCTTATAGCCTTTATTGACATGAATTCAGGTACTCTTGGTTCAAGATGGATAACAAGGAAATGAACCTAAAAGAGCTTAAATGGAGTTGAAGTGTGAAGTTTATCTAAACAAGTAAAGAATCTGCCTTGAGGTGCAGACCTCGTGCAACACGCACAACCACTGGTGCGGTCTTCACCTTCCTCCTCATAAAGGGTATGGAGGAAAAGAGAATATTTAAGGGGATGCGGTACCCGTGTGACATGCACAATGCTTGGTGCGAACCGCACCCTACTTTGCACAAAGACTGAAGATCGGCCAAAGTCTCTGGTTCAGTTTTGTGAAGCTGTGTGATGCACACAATGTGATTCAAACCGCACGTCATGCCTCATGGCTCCTGAAGGGAATTTTTGTCCATCTTTATATGATGAATTGAGAACTTACTAAAACCCATTTCAGGGACAATTTTCCATAGTTTTTGATAGTTTTGAACTCTTGAAGCAAGTTTCTCTTCCAAGGCAAGAAAGAGGGTTTTAATCCATTCTCTCAATCTTCAACCTTGGGCTTGTAATTAAGAGCTTGGATATTTATTCTTGATATATTGCTATGAAAAGGAATTGGAATTTCCCTATGTGTATAATTTCTTCTTCCTTTAGCATGAGTAGCTAAGTCTTTTGTCTAAGGATGTGTTGATGATGGGTACTTGATTAAAGGGGATGGTGCTTGCTTATTTGTATTTATAATTGCTAATATAACATGGGTCTAGTGATTTCATCATGTTTTAACTATAAAATTAGTGGTTGCAAACATTGATTTACTTTACTTGATTGTGTTCTTGCTTGAGAAAGGGGTTTACAATTTTGGATGTGAAATTACTAGTGGGTACTTGAGAAAGGGGTTTACAACTTTCATGCTGAAAACCAATGTTACTTATGTTATTTAGTGAGAATTTAGGCAAGTAAGTAAGTACCTTGACCCATATTCGAGTCCCATCAGAAGCACATCCTTAGTCTTCCTCTCTCTATTGTTACACCTTGCATTTATTTTCTTTGCTTAATTTGGAATTTGAATTGTGACGGATTCCCAATTTTCCCTTTTTACATTATTCGTTGTTCAAACAAAACATTCTCGTTGTGAGATCTTTTCTTACAATCTCTCTAGTTTGTTAGCCATTCCTTGTGGGAATGACCCCGACTCTCGTCGGGTAATACAAATTTTGTTTTGCTTAACGATCATTGATACCTCCATCTTGGAGAGTACTATTGAGCGTTATCTCTATCCTCACCTACGGGTGTATCTAGACTCTGGCTACTCATGGTTGATCTAGTATCAAGCATTATTTTTGCATAAAAACAATTATAAGCCCTAAAACTCAATCCTTAGGACTCGGCTCTATAGCATAATTTGAGCAATAAAAGGGTAACCATTCTAACGTGTCTTATAGCTCCCTGCTTATAGTATATGGTGCACAACATATTTATAAAGAAGACTCTACTAGACACGGCTTGCATACTCCCTAAGATACAATAATGCTCTAATACAAAGTTTGTCACGCCCTATTTTAGTGACATAACTGGAACCTAATGCCCACTTAAACCTGATACAAACCTTGTTGGATAACTGTGCTACTAGAAAAATACCATCCATAAAATCAAAGAAACAAACAAGTATATGTCAGCTTAAGAATAAGCCCTCGGCTGGCAAGGATCCTGTCAACAAAACTTGTAATAACTCAGCGAACTCCGGCAATTTATATAGAACAAAAACTAAATTGTGCATGGGCCATCGAGGCCACCATGCTTTCTAGAACATATAAACTGAGCATATATGTACATATACGATAAAGGCCAATAGGACACTATGCTAAGAAAAAAACAATGAGGCCAACGCACAGACAGTGTACATCTATATAACCCATAGTCTTCAAGACTCTAAGAGTAGTAAATCTTGGCCAGGACAGTGCCCCGTCCTACCCAGAAGCTATCTACAAAAAAAGCTAACAAACTTTAAAACTCTAGCAGCTCCGAAAGAAGGGGGCTAGCCAACCTGCTGAAACTCAATTGTGCTACTGGAAAGGTCTATTTGGTCATCTGTCAGGACCTACAAGCGCGAATGTTTATCCCCCAGGCAATGGGGTGTTAGTATGAGATAATGCATGGAGCATGTAAGGCAAGATAGTAACTATTCAGGAATCATAAAGTGCTTAAAACAACTAGATCATAGAGTCAAAGATAACCAAGTATACCTACTTTCTCCTAGATCATCGCATACCAATAGTAATCAAACAACAACCTAACCGATCCCTCATAAGCTCGGTAGGTGCAAACAGTAAACAAGACCACCTACATGATCCCCCATAAGCCTGGAAGGTGCCAATTCAATCTATATACTCCTATTGGTAGTCCTCTAGCCGCACTGGTGGTCATTACATTGCAATAACCCCTCAGGCACTCTACACATAGCCCAAAGGCCATTCTTATTTCCCAGTATACCATTAGGCACTTTATATTTCATAATAGCCTCCTTAGGCATTTTTTATATAGCCCTAAAGGCAATCACTATCTTCTAATATACCCATAGGCATCATATACCTTGTGTAGGCATTGATATAGCCTCACAGGAATCTCATCGACCTCTTAGGCATCAACATAGCCTCATAGGCATCAATATATAACCCTTTTGGGCAATCGAGCAGCCCATAAGTGAACAGGCCTCAATATAATCCCGTAGGTAACCATAATAGCCCATTGGCTTTACATTAGCCCTTAAGGTAATTGGAATAACCCATCGGCTTCAACTTATCTAAGTATCCCCTTAGGCAAGTTGTACATAGCCCCGTAGGAAAAAATCACATTTCTACAGCTAACCACAATATCCCTAAGGGCAACAATGAACAATCCAATCGCCCAAAGGCGAGTGATTTAGCTATAAGCAACCTATAAAAATAGTCTCTAAGTTGTGTCTAACATAGGGATGCTACGAACAGAATAAGAATCCCAACAAGGGGGGAAATATAACAACTCGAGCAGCCAATAACCAGCAATCATCGCTATAGCTCTTAAGCTTTAAGGAAATATGCCGAAAGAAGGAAATAACTTTAATATACCTTTTTTGACAATTTTAAGAAGCCTATTAAATTCTGCCCGCACCCAGGTAATACTACAACATGGAGGGAGCTCAATTAATACACAAGAATATAAGGCACCATGACAATATGATAAAAGATATGAATTTTTGTCATAAAATACTACCTGAGATCTAAAGTGGCTATAAATCGATAAAATAACATTCTTACCTTGGTATTAACCCTCACAATAGCACCAATAGCACCATATAGGGCCAATACTCTACTTTCACAATACCCCTGAATCTATACCATGAAATTAACGGGGCAAACTATACCAAAATAACGAGCTTGTGATGTAGAGAACCTTTCATGAAACTTCCAAGATAAGATCAAAAGGATTAATGGAGTATTTTTGGAGTTTTCCCTGGTTATTCTGAGCTAGGGACGTAAAAAAACAAAGAAAACATAAGGATAAATGGTTATATATATCCTTCCATCGACCTTGGGTCCATTTCACGTGTCTGCTTGTACAGTCTCATGAAAATGTGAATATCTCTCTATTATGAAGTCGTATGGATAAATAATTTTATACATTGGAAACTACACTCGTAGACCTTTGATTTGGTAGGATGGTATCCCTCTAAATCTTTATATATTGAGAGAAAAGCTCTGAGATATTTGGTCCAAATTTCAGATAATTTATCAAAGTAACTTACGATAACTTTTGCCTACTTTTATTTCACAACTTGCTTGAATTCAAAACTTTACATATGATCATTGTGTGATTATAATACCTTGTAAAACATCCTTTCTAATATATTAAGTACTATTATTCTTACTCCAAAAGTACGGATTAATTAAAATGTTCAAACCGGCAGGTGTTACATCATATTTTATTCTACCATATTACATACAGTACAATTCTGTATATACTTGTGTTCCTTTTATCAGGGACACTATATTTTAAATTATATAAGATCAAGTACTCAGGACGATCAAGAAGAACGATAGGTTCTACACATTTAACTATTCTTGAGCCTTGCTTGCTTTTGGGCGTATCTTTTATTTTAGTGTTATAGATGCTTATAAGTATGCCAATGGCCTTGTCCCAGCCAAATATTTATTCTTGGTATGTTACAATCTCATAGATTAGACGTGTCTAGAATGTTCAATAATGTAAACAATGCAAAATTTTCTATGCTATTAAATATTACTATTTTCTTTATGTTAAACTTAATGGAAGCCTATGAATAAAATATCTTTCTTCTAAAGAATCCAGATTAAGATTAGAATTTTATTTTTTTTATTTTGCATATGTCTCATGATATTTTTATGTTAGCTGGTTTGATCGAGCAACTTAAGGCATCGAGTGTTGATCCCTCCTAGGCCCAAATTCAGGGTGTGACATTTATGCTCTATGTTTATGATTCAAAGATTAGGACTCAGAGTAAGTTACATTGAGGAAATATTCTTTCATGTTTCATGAACTTGGGTTGTGCTTATGTCTAAAGTTAAATTCGTAATCATATTCCACATATCTATCATTCTTGTGTACCAATGTATATGTTCAAGCCCCTAGATGTTTTTTGAGTATGATGACAATGTTGAAAAGGATAAGAAAGGTAAGGTATGTTGAATAAAGTTCTTTGTACGTTTAGTGCGGACAAGAAGATCCATGTTTATGCTTATATCTCTTTTTAGCATGATATACATATGGTCATTTCATATGAGGCTTGTTAATATGTTTTTAGTCAGCTGGCAGGTACATTGAGATTTTAGGAGAGTCCTATTTATAAATAAACTCTGCCAAATTTTTTGAATTCCGGAGTTAGTTTAATTTAAAGTTATGACTCGCATTCGAGGATGAATGCTTCTAAGGAGGAGATAATAACATACTCTGAAAATTCAAACCTTAGAATGTACCAAGATTGTAAGTGTGAGGACTACTCAAGGATTTTAAAGTCAAAAAGTATTAAATAGATGAGAATGAGTGTAGAATTACTGTTTCACTCCGAAAATTCTAAGCTAAGAACCAAGCCAGAAATCCTAAGTATGAAACTGTCAAAATTTAGATAAGGTCTATAAACTAATTCCATGAGCCATGGACTAGACCACAAGTCATGTTCTGGGCTTGTGAACCAGTCTTGCAGACCACCCTCAGGCCTGAAATCCACGTGAGGGATCCCTGGGTCATGGATCAGACCACGGATCGTGGTTGGACCTCGTGAAAGTCAGTCCTGCAACCTGACAAATGGGAGAAATCATGGACCTGGTCTATGGGAACCACGACCCCAATCCACAATTCGTGGTTCATTCCATGGATCTTGGTTTGAGCCTATGGAAGCCTGTGATAAACAATTTAGCAATTTTTCAAACGTGTTTCCCAGGGGTACTTTTATAATTTTCTACTCATTTCACTCCTAAGCTAAGTTGTTTTAGGCCTAATTATAGGGGTATTGTTCACCCTTAGGCAATTTCCTCCTCATTCTCACTTTCCAACATTAGAAAATAAGAAGAGGATATTTCTCTTAATCTTCAAGGCCTAGGGTTCCTTCTCCAATTCTCTACCTTCAAGTTATAGTTAAGAAAGCTTTAAGTTCTGGTATGTGGGTATTCAATAAGGGTTTTCTTTCACCTTTATGCCTAAAACCTCAAGTTTTACTTTGTGTTTATGAAATTATAAAACTAGGGTTCTTATCCAATTATAAATATTTCTTGTAAATTCAGTTTACTTATGTCTATGCATGATTTCTAATACTTAATACATGATTTAGCATGAGTTCCTACAAGTATTTCCAAAACCCATGATTTGAGAATGAATTTAGCATGATTTGACCTCATTACATATTTTCAAGAAAAATTTACATGTTCAGATTACATGACCTTAAGTATTTATGAAAATAGCATGCCTAGTTCTTTAAGTTATGAAATTTATTATAAGTATGTTTTGAAACTAATGCTATGCTATACTTTCAAGTACTATGTTTTCATGAGTAGTGTGGCATCTAGATATGTCCACATGAATTATGAACAGTTTTGACCTCTAGATATGTCACATGATATGTACGAGTTAAAAGTATATTTTGGGGGTAGTATTTAGCACCGAGCTGAGAAGAGTTCTAGATAATTTGATTCCAGAACTACGTAGCCACCATAGATTTGCCCCTATGTGGCTCACTTCAGGATCCTTATACATGGTTCAATGTAGGTTATGATAAACTCCCATAGATATGGTTTTACGTTTTTTAATGTATATGACTCTCAGTCCCTAAGTCCAAGTTTACTACTTATGATTTATGCTTATAAATATGTTTTCAGCTTACAATATTACTTTGAGTCATTGCATTACAGTTTTACTACAACTGCATGATTTTTTAGTCCTAAATATGTTTCAATCACGTTTTATCACGATTATGCATTTCTCACATACGCAGTACAATCTATAGTACTGATTTCATACTCTCTTGTGCTACATCTTATCATGATATAGATTCGGGTTCTTTCTCTCAAACTCGTGGCTAGATACCAGCAGGATTCCCAGTCGCAGTGGTGAGCCCTCATCATCTGAGGGTTTAGTTATTAGCTTAGTTTACTTTTATGAATTTATCTCAGTACTTAGAGTTAGCTGGGGATCTTGTCCCAGCAACTCATTTTATCATTTTAGAGGCTATTTCAGACATAATTAGTCAGCCAGTATTTGTGGTTTTCATATTTAACATTCTTAGACCGTTATCTATATGATGATTTAAGTTTCTCACTACTTTAGTTATGCTTCCGCTATAAATGTCTACGTTATATTTAAGTCATGCTAAGGATAAGGGTTAGCTTAATATCATTTGTGAGTGTTATGTCTAGAGGGTAGGCTCGAGGTGTGACAAACTTGGTATCAAATCATCAGGTTAAAGAGTCCTAGGATATCTGAAAGCCACGTTAAGAAGAGTCCTTTAAATAGGTGTAAAGCACACCACACTTATGAGGGGGAGGCTACGAGATATTTTTAGAAAACTCCACTTCTTTCATGTTTAATATCGTGCGATATAGTTTAAATTTATTTCTCCCTTCTAATCTATTCTTTATGCATTTCAGATCATTCCTCCTCACAGTGCCAATGCCTGCAATACGAATCCTCCAGTTTTAGACCACAAGGTCACAAACGCTGAATTCAAAAATGCTATCCATATATTGGCACAAGCTATGACTGCTCAGGATAATCAGTAGGACCCTATTCTTGCTTACCTAAATGGTGGGTCAGCAGCTGCCAAAGTTAGGGATTTTGTCTGTATGAATCCACCGGAGTTCTTGGGGTTAAAGGATGGTGAAGACCCATAGAATTTCGTTGATCAGGTGAAGGAGATTCTTGAGGTGATGCAAGTAACTGATACAGACAATGTTGAACTAGTTTTCTACCAGCTAAAGGATGTGGCTCACATTCGGTACACTCAGTGGAAAGATGGTAGAGGCAGGGATGCAGCTCCTATGACTTGGGAGTGTTTGTTTAAGGCTTTTATGGATATGTTCTTCCTAAGGAAGCTAAGAGAAGCTAAAGATGAAGAGTTTGTAAATCTGAGGCATGAATCGATATCAGTCTAGGAGTATGTGCTGAAGTTCACTCAGCTTTCCACGTATGCTCCAGAGATGGTGGCTGAGTCAAGGGACAGAATGAGTAAGTTTGTTTCTAAAGTTTCAAATATGGTGAAAAAGGAATGCCAGACAACTATGTTTGTTGGGGATATGGACATCTCCAGGTTCATGATACACAAAATATTGATGAGGAGAAATTGAAAGAGAGGGCAAGGAAGAACAAGAGGGCTAGGACAGAGGATTTAGGTTTAAGTCATCAGAGGTCCGGAGGTAGAAGCCGGTCTTTGTTTCAGAAGAGGTCATCAGAATTAGTACCATCATCAGCTAGTGCTCCTTCCCCAACACCTAGACCAAGCATGGTGATAACACTCAAAAGCACTATCCAATAGGAGGTGGTAGCGATCTTCAGAGCAAAATAAAATTTATATTCTCCATGGGTGTCAGAGTCAATCCCACAGAGAATGGTTATAATGAGTCGCTAAGAAGTTATCGTACGTCAATCAATAAGAGAGTAATTATTCAATAAACATTAAGTATAAATTGGGGGGAGAAAGAAATTGGAAATTTAATGAAATCGCAATCCAAACAAAAAATCAAAGTAAACATGGGATTTGTAATCAAATAAGAGGATGACTAGGGGTATGTTTCTGATGGAATTCGAATGGGGGTTAGGGTACTTGCTCAATTATGCAAATTCTTAACAAACAATATGGGTGGCATTGATTTTAGTCATGAATGTCAATTTTTAAAACTTTCAAACATTTATCCAATGGTCATTATTCAAACACCATGGGTTCAACTCAAACCAACCAATTAAAGCTTGGAGAAGTCATAACATTTCTAGCTTAGACTCTTAAATGGGTGTTTTCCGGCGATTGATCTATTTCTAGCCTTAATCTAGATGGAGATCCCAAGTTCCCACTATCGAATTCTCATTTGAAATCATGAACTCCTCTTTCAAGCAAGAACACAACCAAGTATACTCAACCAATGTTTGCAAACATTAATTTTATAGTTAAAACATGGAGAATTCAATAGACCAATATTAATTTAGCAATTATAAACACAATTAAGAAAGACTCATATCCAAATTCAAATACTCATCATACACATACCCCTAGAACAGGAAATTAAACACTCATACTAAGGAAATAAGAGATTATACCAAGTGGGTAATTCAAATTTCCATTCATATTTAAGCCAATATCCAAAATTCAAGCTCAATTTGGTACAAAAATGATGGGTTCTCTAGGTAGAAGATGAAATATCAAGTTACTCACTATCTTCCTTGGGAACCTCTCTCTATGGAAAACTATTCAATATTATGTCTAAAACTATCAAGTACACACCCAAAAAGGGTTTAGAAGTTTCCCAAAACGTCACTTGGAAATTGACAAATTTGCCACTCAGGTATGGTGCGATGCGACGTGCGACATGATGTGCGGTCGTACCATTCATTGAGTGTGTCACACGGCTTCACTCCATCCAATCATTAACTTCAGAAGTTGTTGGGTATCATGCAAAGGGAGGTGTGGTCCACACCATTTGTTGTACGCTTCGCACGGTGGCCGCACCTCTCAATAGATTCTTCATTGCTTTTGATCACCTTCACACTTCATCTCTTTTTGAGCTCTTTTGGGTCCAATTCCTTGTTTTCTACTTTTGACCAAGAGTACCTGCATTTTGCATCAATACAGGAAATAAGTACCTCTAAATCTTATCAAAACATGACAATAATTCATGAATAAAGGCTCAATAATTTGGTAGATTACCAACTTATCAAACCCCCAAACTTGATCTATTGATTGTCCTCAAGCAACATACTCAGGAAGTAAGGAATGAATTATGCTCTAAAACTCAATAGGGTGCACACTTGATTACTCTATTCTAAAAAAAAAAAAAAAACTCAACTATAATGCTCATCTCAATTTGAACCACCACATTCTCAAGGCAATTGCTCATTTCAAAACATATGTTAAAAGGATTTAATTTCTCATTAAAATCAAGGGAATTTGTCACTCAAAGCAATATGTTCAACCTTCTCAAGTCATTGGCATAGACCCTCAAGGTTTTCCTCGAGATTTGTCACACAACTTGTCTTATTTATTCCTCTCAATTGAAATAGATACTTCATCGCTCCTTCCAAGTGTACGATGCCACTCACCACAGGAGAGAATCACATTCACAATCATGCATTCCACAAGACAAAGGGATTATAAGAGAACCAAAAGACTCTCACTCTCTCAAGGAACTTTAAGTGCACACGCATTGAACCATAGGCTTGCCCGTTATGTAATTCGCCACTAATGTAGAGTTACCAAGCTCGGAATCACTAAGGAATTGTGGGTTATGATGTTGGCTAGGGTTAAGGTGTGGATTGTATTTGGCTTAAGTGACTAAGACTCCCTAATGCTCCTTTTAATCATTCAAACACCGCTCACATTTTTGAACAATAACTTCATCTTATTTCTCCCTCACACAATCTCGATGTTCCCCTTCAACTTAATCATACAACTTCCTTTATCACCTTTACTTGGTGCACTAATTCCTTCTTTTCTTTCCATTTTGTTCATTTAATTTGATCATTTAAAGAAACTTTTAACTCAAGTATATGGAGCTAACTTGCATTGAACACATCCTTTTTCTTCTCCACATTGGTGCATGCACCCCCAAACTTAGGCTTTTGCCTATGTTATCATTTCAATTCCCCCCCTCCAAACTTAGGCTTTTAGCCTACGTTTCACTTTTGATCTATAAGGGAGGATGAGTGTAATAATTAAGGTTCCAAAAAGGTTCAAGGTGTAAGGTGCCAAAGAAAAGTCACAAGCTCAAAGGGGTTCACTAGGATCAATGTAAAGGGAAGTCAATTTGGGTGAAGTGGCTATTCAAAAAGGTCCTAAGGTCATCTTCCAAGCTCGGTGACATCTAGAATTTCACCTTGAATCATATTTGGTTAAAGTTCTAGACAACACATGAACACAAGAATTAAGTATAACCTTACCACACAAGGAATCACAACACTAGAATTATCACAACGAGTCTCATATTCAATTGGCACAAATGACTTTTGACAAGTTATTTCGAGTTCTTTACACACTCGTTTATAAGTCGATCAAGCCAAAAAGGGAATGTGCAAGTCATGAGAAGAGAATGCTTAACTCAAAATAACTTTTTCCTCCTTCCTTAAATTTTTCAAAAACCTCTTGCCAAGAAAAATTTTCGGTGGGCCCATTTTGAGACAAGCAAAGCACATACTTAAATTTAAGCTAAAACTTGATATTTTTCCTTAAGAAATTCATCTCTCAATCTATCATAGGGAAACACCAACACATTTTGACACAAATATAAACAAAAGAAATAAAAACAAAAACAAAAGAACAATTTGCTCCTCGGGAAAGAATCGTGATATGAAGAAAACTCTTAAAGTTTATTACTAATATACTATTAACATTGAGATCAACTTTTAAGCGCTCATGAATTTTTTTAAATCGAGCCTCGACGTAGGCACTAAGCGCGTTTGCAAGGAACGAGTAGTAAAATAATGAATCATGTAGGATGAACCCGATATTCACAACACAACATCAAGCCCGACAAGGGCAAATTTAGGAATATAACAGCCACAAATGAATAATAACATAATAAGACATGACTCACAGTGGCTTAAACACTACTTACACCCAACCCCCAAACTTAAACAAAGCATAGGCCTCGATGTGTAAAATTATAGAAAAATATGAATTTCAAGGACTTCCTAGTGGATAAACACCGATGATGGTGTATTCATGCATAAACGCGGTAGTAGGTCCTTTGGGGCTGAGGTTGTGATGATGGAGGAATGTAGGCATATTTCAGATCTATCTGGAACCCTTCCACCGAGGGAGCCGATGGGTCTTCCATAACCTGAAGGAGGCCATGCGGCTCTACAACCACCCACTTATCTTGATAAGTCATCAACTCATTGTATGAAGGAGAAGGAGTGGGCCAGTTGGGCCCTGGTTGACGCTTTCATTTTTGCACATGAGATTAATAGGGATCCGGATAGTGTTAGGTAGCTGGAACTGTGGTATAGAAAGCCAGCAATATTGGTTCAATCACCTCTTGGATCTTGGATGTGCCTTCATCATTTGGGTCCCAACCCATACACCAATCATCGAGAGGACTATCATTCCTCGGAGGAGACATTAAATTTAGGGCCATTAAATTGAGATCCAAATTAGAGGTCTTTGGCTTAGCCCGTAGTACCACTTGCCTGAGTTCAAGAACATCCACATCCACGATATCAATTCGAGCACAAAGTTTTCTTACACTAGCTGCTACCGGCTTCAAAGCCGATTTGATAGTGGATTGAATCATCCTTAGAATATCATTAGCTATCTTGTGCAAGCACTCTTCATTTTGGCGAACACGTTGAGCAAACTTGAGTAACCCACCCAAAGCATTATCAATCAAAGGGACCATATGAGTGGTATCTAGTACTTTACGAGGAGGAGATGAAATATACGCATGATCATGAGCTACATCCTCGGCCTTTGTAGTTCCTGCCATGGCATTCGGGTGGTGAGAAAGGATGTTGTTGACCTGCCTATTGACCGACCTGACCTGGTGACTAACCCGACGACCTTTTTTCTTCTTTTCACTTCTTTTACACCATCACCCCCATTATTGTCTCCTATATTTTCCCATAAACCTCCACAATTCTCTCTAAAGATCCTCCAAACTTCGTCCAACTCTGCCAAATCTTCTCCTTTTTCACCCAAATCCACCGCCGTCGTATCTCTGCCCATCGCCACCGTCACTCAAAAAGACATGCCACCGGTCAATCCTCAACCTCTGAAAATCCAAGGCCTTCCGTACAAAATGTGGGACCATTTGAGTCAGAAAATAGATTTGGCCTTGAAAGGACGGAGGCCTATTACATCAGTTTTTGTAACAAGCAACCCTTCTTCGACGAGGCAGGGTTTGATGTGGAAGCCTTTGAAGCTGATTTCCCAAACATACCTAAGAAGTTTCGCATAAGGATTTGGGACCACTTCGCCAATACTCCCGGCCCATATTTCCCTGATTTGGTGCGAGAGTTCTATGCTTCATACCAAGCTAGGCAAGACATTCTCAAGCACAAGAGCCCAACAAACAAGCTACCATGCCTAGATTTGGGGTTGGTGAGGGGCAAGGAGGTAAATATCACCCCAACAGCCATCCATCATGTCATATGGGCCGATGAACTAATTCCAGTGTCACGATATTTAGACGTGTAGCTACAAAGTCTAATAAATATGAGTGGGTTGCTAGTATCATTGCCGAAGGAACTCCTTTTTTGACCATCTCAAAAGGACCCATCTATCGATCAGATCTCAAATTTGAGGCTCGGATGTGGTTGGATTTTGTATGCACATGGGTTATCCTGACTAGTCACACCACCAAAGTGACTATAAAAGTGGTCATTCTCATTGCATATATTATGTCTAGCCTCCCGCTAAACAAAGGGGAAATTATTGCAGAACAATTCAAGCAGAGAGCTAGACACGACTCCACTTCCTTATCCTTCCCAGTTCTCATCTACCTTCTGTGCCTATATGCAAGCTGCCCTCTAATTCGGCTGTTAGAAAAAACTCGCCAAGCTAGTGGCATGATTTATTTGGATACAAGGCGATGTGGCTCACACATTGCTTTGCACCAGCTAATTTTTCTCCTTAATTTTGCCCAACTTTCTGATTCCTGGTGCGGCGGAGGTGCGACACGCACAATAGAAGGTGCAAAATGCACAGCCTATCGCATGTCACCTCCAATTCCAATTTTTCTTTCTAGCTTTATAGTATGGGGTGCGGTGCTCCATGTGATGTGTATAACTTCTTGTGCGGACCGCACAGCAGTTTGCACGTCCCTTTTTGTCTTGTTTTTCCACTTAGTCATTTTTCTTCTCCATGCATTCCTAAAACACACCAAAAACAATAAAAGGTAACAAAAACAAAAAGTAAAAACACTTGGGTTGCCTCCCAAGAAGCGCTTGATTTTATGTAGTGGCTCGACAATAGTACCTCAATCCTCAACCATTATCCGAAATCATGCCAATCTGATTAGTGTGGCCCCATCCCAAGAAAGGGAATTGCTCCTTCAATATCCTCATAGCATCATCTTGTTTCCAAGGTTGCAACATCATAGGCTCGGGTACCTATTTATTCACAAACTCACCATGGGCATTCACCAACTTGCCCTCAACATTGATCACGGACATAACGTGAAACTCGTTTGGAGGTCTCGTGGGTTGGCATACATTAAAAGTGACTTCCTCACTTCCAATTTGAAACTTGAGCTCTCTGAGCTCCACATCAACCAAATCTCTCCAGGTTGCCAATAATGGTTGTCCCAATATGATGGGCACCTCAATATCTACTTCACAATCCAAGACTACAAAATCAACGGGTAGGATAAACTTGTCAACTTTGATCGATACGTCAAATAGGATCCCTACCGGACGTTTGATGGACCTATCGGCCATGAGCAATCTCATCGGTGTAGGCTTGGGAGTAACAAAGCTAACTTCTTGAATATAACAAGAGGCATCAAGTTGATACTTGCCCCTAAGTCACACAAAGCCTTCCGAAACACAAACAATTTGATAGTGCATGGGATGGTGAATGCCCCCGGGTCTTCCCATTTCATAGCAATATTGCTTGTCATCACAGCACTATAGCTATGTGATATTTCCACGGTACCCACATCAACTACATGCTTCTTCTTGAGAAGCTCCTTCATGAACTTTTTGTACCCGGGCATTTGCATTAGCACATCGACCAAGGGGATATTAATGTACAGTTTGCTGAACATGTCCATGAATTTCTTGAATTAATTTTCCTCTTTCTTCTTGGTCAATCTTTAAGGATAAGGAGGGGGTATTTTTGGCATAGGATGTGGAACATTCGGTACACTAGGAGCCTTCTACTCGATATCAATAGCAACTTGAGAAGAAGAATAAGCCTCATCCTTCTCTTCACACATATCATTATCATTAGAGCTTACGTTGGGTGCACTAGGCTTCACCCCAACAACAGGACTTTTATTTACTTCATTATCAAGCACGTTCTCCTATTTGATTCTATTATTTGGCTCCACAACAACTTTACTAGTTGGCTTCTTCACCCCACTACACATTCATCCACTCTTAGTGATAATTGCCATAACATGGCCATCATTCTTTGGGTTTGTTGTAGTGTCAGTTGGAAGTGTTCCCTTCATCCACAGATTCATTTATGTGGATAGGTGATTCATTTGTGCATCAATATATTTGATAGAAGCTGAGTGGGAGCTCATCATTTGGTGAAGAGTCAACACCTCACTCTTTAGATCCTTTACCCCATTATCAGTTGACTCAACCTTTTTCAAGACTAGAGATAACATATCTTTGATTTTCGAATGTTCGGGGTTGCTCACAGTGGGTTGCTATACAGCATCAGCCTTAGAAGGAGGCACATAAGGATTTAAACTCTGGTGATTATATCGATCACATTCCCTCTCATAATCTCTCTAATAGCCTTCACGGTCTTTATCTTTGTTCCAACCTTGGTTCTCGTCCCTCAGGCGCCAATACCCGGGTTGAGAATCCATTGATAGATAGCAAATCTTCCTATCCACAATAGTTAATACATCCTCATTATTAGCTTTAATCTCTGGAGTACTCATAGCTTTCACACTCTTAGTATTTCCAGCCCCCATCATGTGTTTAGCCAGAAGATCAATTTGCGTAAACATCTTGGCCATAATTTCATCTTTCTCCTCATCTTTATGGCACATTTCATTCATTAAAATAGCCGAAGTCACCCCCATGGGAACAGTTGCCTCTCTAGTGTGCCAAGCACGATTCATCTTGGTCAATTATTTTAAAAGAGCCAAGGCAACATCATATGGTTGGTCTATAAATGTTCCACCTGCAAAGTTGTTTGCAATATATTTGTTCATTGAATTCAAGGCTCGGTAAAAACTTTAGAGAAGGACGTTGTCAGGCAATCGATGATTGGGACATAATATAAGATTCTTTTTGAACCTTAGTCATGCTTCATGCAATGACTCATTAGGGATTTAGCAAAAGTTCATGATATCGTCCCTCAATTGCATCATTCTAGACGGAGGGGAGAATCGCACCATAAAAGCCTCTACCAATTCATTCCATGAGGTAATTGAGCCCTCTGGGAGCTTTTCTAACCAAGTTGTCGCTTCCCCCATAAGGGAGAAGGGAAATAAATAAAGTCGGATGGACTCTTGGGGGATATTGTTGAAAATAAGGGCTGGCATATCTCGATAAAGTTTCGGATATGCCTATTTGCATCCTCATCCGCAGCCCCTCTGAATAATCCTTTCATTTAGATGAGGTGGAGCATAATGCTTGTAACATGAAACACGATATTGCCAACCATGGGAGGTAAGAGGATTGCACCTATCGCACCTTGAACTACGGGCTCAAGAGTTGCATCCATGAATCTGTCTATGCTTTCATTGTCGCCCACTTCGTTCATGGGTGCCCTGTTCAACAATCAAAAACAGCAAAACAAAGTAAAAATGAACAAAAACTACACAAAGTGATATCAAATGACAATCTAATGGCTACTCAAAAACTATTCCCAGGCAACTGCGCCATTTTTGATAATGCTCAAAAACATTCTCCAATAGGAGGTGGTAGCGATCGTCAGAGAAAAATAAAATTGATATTCCTGACGGGTATCGGAGTCCATCTTACAGAGAATGGTTATGATAAGTCACAAATAAACTGTCATATGTCAATCAATAAGAGAGTAATTGTTCAATAAACTTAAAGTAAAAATTAGGGAGAGTAAGGATTTAGGAATTTAATGAAATGGCAATTAAAACAAGAAATCAAAGAAAATAGGGGATTTGTAATCAAATAAGAGGATGATTAGGGGTATGTTTCCGATGGAATTCGAATGGGGGTTAGGGTACTTGCTCAATTATGCAAATTATTAACAAGCAATATGGATAGCATTGATTTTAGTCATGAATGTCAATTTTTTAAACTTCTAAACATTTATCCAATGGTCTTTATTCAAACAGCATGGGTTCAACTCAAACCAACTAATTCAAGCCTGAAGAAGTCATACCATTTCTAGCTTAGACTATTAAATGGGTATTTTCCGGCAATTGAGCTTTTTCTAGCCTCAATCTAGATAGAAATCCCAAGTTCCCACTATCGAATTCTCATATGAAATCATGAACTCCTCTTTCAAGCAAGAACACAACCAAGTATGCTCAACTAGTGTTTGCAACCATTAATTTTATAGTTAAAACATGGAAAATCCAGTAGACCCATATCAATTTAGCAATTATAAACACAATTCAGAAGACTCATACCTAAATTCAAATACCCATCATACACATACCCCTGAACAAGGAAATTAGACACCCATACTAAGAAAATAAGAGATTATACCAAGTAGGTAATTCAAATTTCCATTCATATTTAAGCCAATATCCAAGATCCAAGCTCAATTTGGTACAACAATAATGGATTCTCAAGGTAGAAGATGAGAAATATAAAGTCACTCACTATCTTCCTTGAGAACCTCTCTCTATGGAAAACTATTCAATATTGTGTCTAAAACTACCAAATACACACCACAAAAAGGTTTTTAGAAGTTTCCCAAAATATCACTAAGAAGTTGATATATTTGCCCCTCAGGTGTGGTGCAACGCGACATGCGACATGTCATAAAATCGCACCACGTATTATGTGTGTCGTATGGCTTCACTCCAGTCAACCAGTAACTTCAACAGTTGTTGGGTGTCATACGAAGGGAGGTGTGGTCTGCACCATCTATTTTGCACTTTTCACGGTGGCCACACCTCTTGGCAGATTCTTCATTGCTTTTGATCACCTTCACACTTCATCTCTTTTTGAGCTCTTTTGGGTCTAATTCCTTGTTTTCTATATTTGATCAAGATTACCTGCATTTGCATCAATAAAGACAATAAGTACCTTTAAATCTTACCAAAACATGGCAAATTTTCAAGAACAAAGGCTTAATAAGTTGGTAGATTACCAACTTATCACATGGTCAGATATTTAGGGCAACAGGCGCTCGTTCTCAGGGAAATATTATGAAGGAGATTCCCTACCCTATTTGCAACAAGTTTGGTAAGAATCACCTTGGAGAGTGCATTTATGGCATGAGTGGATGTTTTCAATATGGACAAATGGGTCATAAGATTAAGGATTGCCCCTCAGCCAGATAGAACAGTGGAGGTGGCAGGGCTCAGGGTACTACTTCAGTAGCTCCAGTAGGTCGCCCAACTCAGCAGGGTGCCACTTCTAGCACAGGTGGCAGTGAGTGACAAAATCATCTCGATGATATGTCATCTTGCCATGACCAGGAGGACTCACCTGATGTAGTCACTGGTATGTTACGAGTCTTCTCTATTGATGTTTATGCTTTGCTAGACCAATGGGCTTCATTGTCTTTTGTGACCCTCTATATTGCTTGTAAGTTTGGAGTTAGTTCTGAATAACTTGTAGCACTCTTCTGTCTCTCTACTCCAGTTGGTGAGTCAGTCCTAGCTAAGAGGGTATACAGAAATTGCCCAATCACAGTCCTCCATAGAGTCACCCTAGCAAATTTATTGGAATTAGACATGGCAGATTTTGACAACATTCTTGGCATGGATTTGATAAATGCCTATTATTCCTTAGTCAACTACAAAACCAGAGTCCTAAGCTTTAAGTTTCCTAATGAACCTGTCTTAGAATGGTGGGGTAGTCCTCCATCATTAAAGGGTCACTTCATATCTTTTCTCAAAGCTAAAAGAATGATCTCTAAAGGGTATGTCTATCATATAGTTTGGGTTATGGATTGTGAGTCGAAAACCCTATCTCTCCAGTCAGTTCTAGTAGTAAATAAATTTCCTAAAGTATTTTCTGAGGATCTACCCGGAGTCCCTCTTGAGCGGGAGATTAATATTGGGATAGACCTTCTCCCAGATACGCAGCCCATATCTATTCCTTCTTATAGAATGGCTCCAGTCGAGCTTAAAGAATTGAAAGATCAGTTAAAAGACCTCCTAGACAAAGGTTTTATCAGATCCAGCATATCTCCATTGGGTGCTCCAGTTCTCTTCTTGCATAAGAAAGATGGTTCCCTCAGAATGTGCATCGACTAACGTCAGTTAAACAAGGTCAAAATCAAGAATAAGTATCCTATCTCTAGGATTGATGACTTTTTCGACCAGCTTCATGGTTCCAACTATTTCTCCAAGATTTATCTCAGATCTGGTTATCATCAGCTAAGAGTTAGAGAGTGTGACATTCCAAAGATAGCCTTCAAAACTCGGTATGGTCACTATGAATTTGTGGTTATGTATTTTGGACTAACGAATGCTCCTGCAACTTTTATGGATTTGATGAGCAGGGTGTTCAAGAAGTATCTTGACATGTTCATCATTGTCTTTTAGATGACATTCTTATCTACTCTCGGAGTGAGGAGGAGCATGCAAACCATTTGAGGGTTGTGCTGCAAACTCTTAGAGACCGCCAGTTATTTGCCAAATTCAGCAAGTGTGTGTTCTGGTTGCAATCAGTTGCTTTTATAGGTCATGTAATATCTAAGGAAGGCACTTGAGTGGATTCACAAAAATAATATTAGTAAAAAGCTGGCCTAGACCCACTTTTCCGACAGACATTAAGAGTTTTTTGGGTTTGGCTGGGTACTACAGGAGATTCGTTGAGGGGTTTTCATCCATAGTTGACCCATTAACCAGATTGACTCAGAAAAAAATTATTTTTTACTGGTCTGATGAGTGTGAAATAATTTTCAAGAATTGAAGACTAGGTTGACCACAACTCCAGTTTTGTCTCTACCATAGGGTTTAGATGGCTTTGTTGTGTATTTTGATGCATCTAGAGGTGGCTCAATATGTATTCTAATCCAGCATGGCAAGGTTATCGCCTATGTTTCCAGACAACTTAAGATTCATGAGAAGAACTACCTGACTCATGATCTTGAGTTAACAGCCGTGATTTTTGCTTTGAAGATTTGAAGATACTACTTATATGGTGTTCATGTGGATGTGTTTACCGACCATAAGATCCTCCAATATGTGTTCACTCAGAAGGAATTGAATCTTCGCCAGAGAAGGTGTCTTGAGCTCCTTAAGGACTGTGACATGAGTGTGCTTTACCATCTGAGTAAGGCCAATGTAGTGGCTGATACACTTAGCAGGTTGTCCATGGGTAGTGTCAAAGGTTGAACAAGGGAGAAGCTCTTAGTGAAAGGACTTATGCTTTGCACCTGAAGGAGATTCTCCAGTTGGGTACAGTGCAAAGCCTTCCATTTCGGCGGGTTGAAAGCGCCTAAAGGACTATAATCTCTTTCTTGAATAAGCATAATTTTTGCCTTTTGTTATCCCAATTTCCCACTCTTCCTTTGAGGCAAAACCTCACCACACTACACTACACTTAGACACAAGAGAAGAGGACTGGGCGCTTTGTATCTTCGGGATAGGAGTTGGAAGTCTTCTTTAAAAGAACTTCAATCCAATACTCATTATGGATCAAGTCATGTTTCCACTCTATTTTCATTATGAGGATATATCACGGCAGGATCCTTTGCATTAATCGAATCACGCCAATATTATGGAAGTTCCTGGATCGTGTAAAATAATAGTAGTAACAAAGAAAACACCTTCTATCAAAAATGGTAAATTGGATATGGAGATTCCATTCAATCAGAAAATAATACAGTCACAAAGGGCTTCAACAGGAAAGTCATTTCGGTCCAATCAATTCTTGGGGTCAAATAAAAAGGATATGTCAGTGACCTAGCATGATAAAGAACTCTCTGAGGGAATAGAATGTCACATATTTTGGTCAGAATATCCACCATAATGTCTCTGTTATATTCTCCACTCAAAATAAGGGAAAGGTCAATTTAGTTCTTGATGGAAATGGAATTTTGCGAATTCTCCCCCTAATTGGAAGATCATTTTGATATCTTCTAACATATTCGAGGGTTCAATGTTACTATTGTAACTTCGGCCAACATACAAGATGAGACTTACCTTTGTGGAGTGGCTTTTTTCAAAAAGATGAGGAGGGAAATTCAGTAAGATGTAGGAGAAGCAAAATATACGAGATCACAAACGTAGATTACTCGCGTCTAGGCTAAATATGAATTGAGACAAATGCTTTTATAAATTCCTATGTAAAGATCCCGATCTTCCTAATGATATGCAGGACAAATATCATTAGTTGTTATCCAAGTTCCCAGGAAAGATTTCTTTTGCACGAGTAAGAAACTGATGTATTGACACGAGCCGCCCTCGTTCCGTATATGAGTTCTTCAAAATTTCTTGTATTCGTTTTTGTGGATTAGCATCTCTAGGTCCTTTGATGGGAATAAAGAAATTGTTTTGGTAGCAACCACCAAACAAATAGAACAAGGGTGAGTTCTACAACAGGTTTACAAGCAAGGTAAGTAGGTCCATTACCAGCCGGCTCTGGACCGAAAAAGACCTAATGGACTAATCCTTTATCTAGGATCGTAGATGCTAACGGGGCAGGAATCAAAGTGAGAGACCCCTCTACCGCCTGTGTCTATATCCTTTCAAGTATGCTACCAAGACATAGACTACGTATAGGGTAGTACTCTTGGAAAGATAGAATATCACCGTGTGAACATAAAATTACGTTAAGTTACGAAAGTAACTCCCAAATGATCGACCACTATTATAGATATAGTAAGGCGGAGAACTATGGTTGATTGGAGCACCGGAGTGTGGAGTTTGTTCCCATCATTGAAGTGAGGGTGTGGGACTAAGCCTTTCGAATAAGAAAGAAGAAAAGTGCTTAGTTTCATTGGAAAAACCAATGCAAATATCATATTAACTTTCTCTCCCCTAATTCTAAAGATAGATAGAAAAGGTTCGAGAGAATTTCAGAAAGTCATACTCTACTTTCTAAAGTTGCACAACCCCCCCCCCTCGAACAATGCCCCACCCCTTTTTTCCCCTCGAAGGACCCTTGCCTCGTTTCCTATTCATTTGTGGGTCTGGGACTATTTTTTTTTTCAATTTTGAGAATCAACCAATGGAAAAATCCATAGCCCAAGCGACTCACAACCTCCCTCTCGCCCAAATAAATGAAATGGGATTAGTCAAATCAATAAGCTTTTTGATTTATTCAGGGCGCAACGAAGCCAGATTCAATCAAGGAAAAAAGGCTTACTTTTCCTGAGACTGATTCATCCTATTCAAGTTTAGCTATGCTAATGGAACAGGAAAAGTTTTCTGATGGGAGGGACCTCCAAGAGATGAGCGATAACCCCCAATTGCTTAGAGGTCGCACTATGTCCTACTTGGTGGATGAAATTTTCTCTCTTTTTAGAATTCTTTCTCCCACACACCATTTTTCTTTGGCCGAGGAGGAAAGAATAATCTTTTAAAGGAACAGAGACCTAAACTTTCATTAGATTCATTCCTAAGCTTGATTTATTGCAGCAAGATGATCAGTTCGAGAGTGCTAGAGAGAAGAGAAAGCGGTAAAAACCTCTCTTATTCGGTCACTAAGAAGTTGGACGACTCTTCAGTGACCTAGGGTGACCTGATTGGGGACAAGTAAGACTATTATCAGGTTTATCTGTCATCGTTATCACAAATTGAATATCATGTTAATGTGCCAGCACTAGCCCGTCTTGCTCTTCCAATTCTATTTCGGGAGTCATTATAGCTCTTTTGGACTTATACATGCAGCACCTTTTTATCTTTCAGTATAAATGCTTCTTCCTCCTTGCGATGCTAAGGAAATGTCGGGCGGGCGAGAGAAGAGGAGCACGTATGGATGGTATGAAAGCCATAAGCGGGGGCATGGGTCTTTCTCACGAAATTGCGAAGTCTAGAGATGAGTCTATTCCAAATTGACTGAAAAATATTGGGTAGGAGGCTTGATGACAGGTGATAAGGTGAGGAAAAGCAAAGTCAAGCTTGACCATGTCATCAACAACTTCTTGATCTTATTGCACGTAATGCATGATCTTACGATAATTTAACATGGGGAAAACAATTTTTCTACCCTGGTGGCCTTCTAATCAATAGTCATGGATCAAATGTTTTAAATTTCAATTCATCAAATAATAAAAATTAAATGTCGTAAAGAAAATAAGATAACATTATTTTATGATATTTATCTCTAAATCTTTTTCGCACATAGCTACGAATACTAGTGGAGACGAAAATTTTAAAATTGACTTTAGTGAAATTTTTAATACTTAGATAATCATATGTGGAATTAACTCAATAATATCAAGTCCAAGTGAATACTGGTTAAGTTTTTTTTTTTTAAAAAAAATAATTCAAAGCCTACTAAATTTAAAAATTATAATAACCGCTTTGGTTTTTCCCCCAAATCAACCCTTATTAGTTTTGAAAATCAATTACACTTGGGGTGTGTTCGGTGTGGAGGAAAATATTTTTCCTATTTTCTCATGTTCGTTTGATTAAAATATTTAAAAAATATTATTTTTTAGAATAACAAACACCTTGAAAATAAGGAAAATGACTTCTTTATTGAAAGTATGGGAAACAAGTGACATTGTCTCCTCCCAATCTCAAAATCACCCGCCCCTCTACCCACCCCCACTTACCTACCCCACCTCTACTCTAATTGTTTTTTAAAAAAATTCTACCTCCACCCCTACCCCACCTCCACCTCTACCCCTCCCTCCCTCAATTTTTTTAAATTTTTTTATTTTTTTTTAAAAATGTACCCCATCCCACCCCCCTTTACACCCACCCCTATGCCCTTCCCACCTTACCCCACCCTACCTCCCCACTTCCACCCCATCCGCCCACCCCAATTTTTTTTTTAAAAAAAATACTCCCTTTATTTCAATTTATTTGGCCTACTTTTTTTTAGTGCGTTTCAAGAAAATGACCCTTTTTCCTTTTTATTAACTCTTTAATTCTAACTTTTTCACATAGCATATTTAAGACCACAAGATTAAAGGGTATTTTGGTATATTTTACATATATTTAATTTAAGACCACAAGATTCAAAAGTCATCTTTATTTTCTTAAATTTTATGCCAAGTCAAACTAGGCCAAACAAATTAAAATGGATGAAATAATTTTTTTCTTACACCACCCCACCTATCCTACCTTACCCTGGAACTTGCATTGGGCCAATTTTGGTTCCTTTTTATCAATAAAACCGGTCTATGGACCGACAAAATTTAATTAAAAAAAATTCAATCTTACTCCCACCCAAGGGCAGTGCTACAATGTATTGAGAGTGGTCTGTCGAACATCTTTCGTCAAAAAATTATATTGTGTAGATAGGGTAAGATGCTACCGGTAGGATCATATAGTGGTTTTGAACAGCTTTTGCACAACCAGACAAGATATCTTAGTGATGAAGGGTGTTCAAGAAAAGCCATGCGCACAGGTTCGAACCTCTGTCTTCTCCTTTTAATTTTAGAAAGGAACACAGTCACTCACACAACCAACCTCACGCACGAAACTTGTGTGCAGCCTCATTTTTTTCTTTTAATAATAATAAAAATTAATTGAGAAGGATAAGCAATTTTGTGTTGTAATAGCTAAAAAAAGATTGTTATTTATTATTAAAATAATTCTTAATTGGAGACCTAGCTACAACTTAAAAACCTTTAAAAAGAATCCTTAATTGGTGACCTAGTTACAACTTAAAAACCTTTTGAAAGAATAAAAGTATCCATTCTCAATTGGATTCTCAACTAATGTGCTGTTAATTTTCTTTTACTTTTCATTAAATTTTTTAAATAGAACTTAAAAGAAATTCTACAACTCTGTCAAAATTGAAAGCGGATTTTTTTTAGAAAAATCTCTTTTGATTCTACTCTCCGTTCTTCGTCTCTCATTTAGGGGCGGATCTACATGAAACTGAGGGGGTTCATCCGAATCTCCCTCGATCAAAAAATTACATTGTGTATGTAGGGTGAAATTTTCGTTTTCAGTGTATATATTAAGTAATGAACCCCCTCAGCACAAGGCAAACTTGTAGTGCAATGGTATAGGGTGTTCAGTTTTACCCTTTATGCCCCAGATCGAATCTTGGACTCTTGGTTGATGATTTTTCCAAGACAATCAGGCGTGTGTAGTGTGTACTCTCCTGCAATATTTCTATTACCTTAGCTCCTTTCTCTTTTTTTAAAAAAAATATTACTCTCTATTGGTGTTTATGCATTTTAGTATGAAAATTATAATATTAAACTGTATTATCTTTTTATGTTAGTGGGCATAAATTGACAAGAATGTGGTCATCATTTTTTGATGTAACTTGTGTAATTACTATTGCCATGTTCTACCTTTTTATGTCTTGAAACTTATGTAACATCTATCATTTCATCTATCCACTTTAATACCCCACATTTATCCTATTGATTACAAGAAATATTTTCTTATCTATAAATAGTGATGGTCTTGCGTTATATTGAGAAGAAGAAAATAAAGTGCAAAAAGAGGAGCAGTAGTATATTGTAAGATGTGAATTGGTTTTAAAAATATTATGTGGTGTTCATATATTGAGGTTAGTGTAGTGAAAGAGAGAGTTGAGATAAAGAAAATATTCTAAGTCTTCAACTATATTCACTATACAAAAGAGAGTAATTATGTGTTGAAGGAAGGTGTTCTTTTGGTGGAGCTTTGGACTCTTCAACTAATCCGGAGTTGCTTGAGTTGTACGACGACGTTGTTGAGTTGTTGTATCTTGGAGGGGACAAGTCAAGGGTGATACTGCTGGATCAGTGTAGATTATGCCGCAGTGGGCTTGAATCTCCTTAAAGTGAGCGAGATATCCGCGCCTCAGTCTGAAGATATTTTTATTCATTTTTATTTATTTTATTTTTTAACTGTAATTTAATTATTGTGGTATATTACACCAATAATTTTAAGAAGAATCATAATTTTGTTACAGTCTAAAAATTTGCGGATATCAATATGGGAGATCTCAACATCACCTCGCTTCAACGTCACTAGAACTCTTCAAGAGATGGAAGGAAAGAGATAGACAAGTAAAGTATTTCTACCTGCTCAACTCAAACGGAGGAAAGGTAAAAAAAAACTTTTTAGCTTGTTGAGGAGAAAAGGTAAAAAAACTTTTTATCTAATATTTTTCATGAATATTTATGTTCATTAAATTATTGAAATAGTGGAGATTAATGAAATGAGTAAAAAAATTCATCATGAATAAATGTGATTTTTGCATCTCTAAGAATGCTCTAAAAAGAGTGTTAAAAGTGCATATATTTGTCTTGAAATAAATCACATGTTATTATTTGCATATGATTTGATATCTTTAAATTTGACTCTGACATTAGTGTTATCAAAGAATGGATAAAAGAAAAATATTGAGTATCCATTTGACATTAAATATTTGGGTGAGATAAATTTATTCTTGGAATAAGAAATATTATAGAACATGTGATGTGACTTTTCTTGACATGTCACATTATGGTGAAAAAATTGTGAAATATAATTTTGTAGATTGTATGAGCCTTGCAACTTCTTTTGATTCAAATATGTGAAAGTGGTGTGACAAACAAAAAAAGAGTTTGCTAACCTATACAAAAAAATGAGATATGTGACTACTTGCACTTGATTTGATATTGTGTGTGCAGTAGAAGTACTTAACAGGTACAAGCAAATCATGTATATTTACTTGGTACAAAAGTTTGTGGTTTGTTATAAAAAAATTTATCCTGCTATATTTGAAGCAAATGAGAAATTTGGTGTTATTTGTTAAAAATGAGAAAAGTAAATTACTATTTGTTAACTCTACTATGGAAGTTGAACTAATTATTTTAACTTCAACTAGTAAAAAAGTGAATTGACTAGATATTTATTATATCAATCACTTTATTTTGAGAAATTAATTTCTCAATTTTTGAGTCATTGTGATAAGAACAAAAAAAATTGATAGAGTGTAAATCATTATTATAATGTTAAATTCATACCTTTATGAGAAAACACAATATTGTGAGATCATATTGATCAGTGGTATACCATAATATTATGTAACGACCTGTTCAGTCGTTATTAAAAGGCATCTCGTAATGGGAGGATTATTCGTGCGAAGAAACGGGTTAGAAAACTTCTGGGTTGAGGAGTTGAAAATCTTGGGCTAGGCTAGTCTCGGATGAATTCTGAGCAAGGTAAGGTCTAGAGAAATTTGGGTGCAAATTGGGTATTATAACTCAGGTCGAGCTAGTTTTTCTGTTAGTCAAGACCTTAAGGAGTCCGGGGGACTTTTTGGAAATAAATTCGGGTGAGTAGAACTCCCAGTATCGAAGTTGACATGAAAGGGTTGGTTCGAAATGTCAAGATTTGAAGTGTGTTGTGAAATAGGTCATTTTTGGGGATTTTCCGAGGTTCTATTCCATGTCAACCGCCATGGAGGTTGACAGAGCGCTATAGCAGCCTCCGCTATAGCGAAAAAATTACCGCTATAGAGGAAGTCAACATCGGTTAGCACCACTATAACAGTAGGTTCCGCTACGGCGGTACCGCTATAGTAAAGCGACAGGATCAGAAAACTCAAAAATGAGTTTTATAATTTTATACTCTACCATTCAGCCCCAAAACAGACGAGGGTTACTCCAATAACCCTCCTAGGCTGATCCAAAGCTTGGGAGCCCTGGGGAGGAGAGATCCCGGCTGAAAGGACGCGAAACCACAAATTCGGGCCTGTCAATCATCAGAGAACGCCTTTACGGAGCCAAAAATTACATGGTGCAGCTGTTTGGCATCCAGGTAGGCTAAGTTTTCTTCATTGAGTAGATTGACTCTCTTCCTTTTCATATCATTGTATAGATTGGAAAGGAGAATCCATGTTTAGGCCTTCGGGCACGGAGTCTGGAGGAGAATTGTTGTGGTTGACTTGGTTAATCTAGAATTATTTGAGTGGTGATAATGTGTTGTGATATTTCGGGTTGTTATGATTAACTGGGTATTGTGTGATGATAAAATCTGAAGACTAGGGTGTCAGAAAGGTTCGGGGAACCGAGAAATTTAGGTAATTAAACCACAGGTTAAAGAGGGGATTTTCTAAAATATTGTTATAAAGAAACTGGAATATCGTAAATGGTTGAATTACCAATGTTAGGGAGGTTTCTCCCCATGTTGTATTTCGGTCCTAGGAGGAGGGTCAGGAATGGGTGTATCTACTAGTATGTGTTAAGGGGTGAATTGGGCTTAGTTTTTGAATGGGATTTAAGGTTGAGTTTATGTACCCGGAATGGGGGTAGTGGATAGTTATTAATTTCTAATATGCATTATGTGTTCACGTACTATTTTATAGTAGTGTATGAGTTGCATGTTTATGAAATGAATTGTGAATGTCTAGTTATCCGGTAATCAGTCTTGTGGAATGAATT
Source organism: Jaltomata sinuosa (assembly GCA_003996215.1). Classification (NCBI taxonomy): domain Eukaryota; kingdom Viridiplantae; phylum Streptophyta; class Magnoliopsida; order Solanales; family Solanaceae; genus Jaltomata; species Jaltomata sinuosa. The sequence goes on along the minus strand of QJPP01001735.1, from coordinate 504,056 downwards.
TCTTTGTTGCTTGTTGATTTTACAAGTATATTTGTTCATTGGTTGTGATTGATTGGACTTGTTATGACATTCGGTTGGCTCGAGTACCATGCCTGGTAAGGGAATTACTAATAGTTGGCTCGGGTACCACGCCTGGTATGGGTATTCTAACAGTTGGCTCGAGTACCACGCCTGGTATGGGAATTACTAACGATTGGCTCGAGTATCACGCCCGGTATGGGTTGTTTAATTGCATTGTTGTTTTCTTTTGATGGTTCCATGAGTGAACCGGGTTGTGTTACTGGATTTTGAATTCTCCTTATGGTCCCTGAGAGGCCGGGTTATTTTATATTTGTATATGAGGTTGGTCCCGGAGTGGATCGGGCATCGCATGTTAACACTTAGGTGTTGGTCTAGGGATCTTTGATTGGTCCAGGTAATGAAAAAGGGTAAATGTCATGTTTATTATTATTGTTGAATGACTATTGAATTTGTTCCCTGTGGTTGATAAGTCACAAGGTAGACTGAGAGTCTCGAATTATACTACTGTTGTTATTATATGTTGTACTGCTTTACTCAGTCCGAGTGTACTATTTGTTCTTTACATGTTGAGTTCCTTAGAGGGTCAGGATTTATTATTATTTGGCATATAGTTGGTCCTTGAAGGGTTGGGTTAGTGTGCTTAAGTGACAAGGTGGTTCTTTTGTGAATCGGGGTCGCATGTTATTGGCATATATGATATCCTAGGGATCCTTATTTTGTCTCGGTTATGTAAAAAGGATATATACTGTTGTCACTAAGAATTGGAAAGGTTGGTTAGACCTCTTACGTGCGGGTGATAAGCTAAGGAGGATACTTGTGATCTGGTTATGATGTTGGCTGTTGTTACTTATCTAGTATGGCCCTGGGGGTTATTGGGGGAAGTTTTGTACTATTAGGTAGCGGTATGACGGGTCTGGTCTACGTCACTAAGTAGTGGGGTTTACTCCGGGTTGTTGAGTCATAGTGGTTGACTTGGGAAAGGAAATGGTAGTCCAGGTATGGGCATAGATGTCGGGTAATGACAAGTGTGTCTTGGGAAGTCTAAGGGATAGGCAGGCTGGGTTGATGTTGAGTTTTGGTAAGGTGAATGTTGATGGGTTGAAGCATTTAACTTATGTATTTTCTTTAACTTTTATATGATGGTATGAGTGGATTTGGGTCGACCGATGATCCTACCAGTACGTGTGTTTGTACTAATTCTACTCTTGCTATTCCTTTTTGGTATAGTCTGGTTGCAGGATTGGTGATGTTTTATAGGTACACGATGATGGCAATCTCTAACAACTCTTACTTCTTGTTTCTATGGTGGAGTTGTGTCTTCTTTCATTTTTGTATCATCTTTGTAATAGCTCTTGTACCGGCTTAGACTAGGTTCTAGAAAGGGTTGTTTCCAAATTTTAAATGGTTTATTTCCTCGAATATTGTAAACAATTTTCTTATATTAAAAGGGTTTATTTTCATAGTTTTATTTCTTTTTCCGCATTACCTATTGGATTGGGTGGTAAGGATTCTCTTATCTAGGATGATTAGAGTAGGTGCCCGTACGACCCCGTAGTTGGATTGTGCCAGATGGTATCAGAGCCCAGGTTACCGGTCTCCCAGTACAAGAGCAGAATATCGAATAGAGTCATGCGGATTGGTGTGTTAACATCCACATCTAATCCCTGGGAAGCTATGAAGCATTCTAGGAAACATCTCTCTTCTTTCATTCCTTTTCGTGCAGTTCATTCACTTACTTGTATGGGTTGAGTCCAATTGGTATCTCTCGATTCCAATTGGTATCTCAACGAAGTGAAGGATGTCATTGGACTCTGGTTGCGATAAGACAAGCAAGGGAAATTTAAATCGGGAAGGTTCCAATTGGTATCTGGCCGGGGAGGCTATGTAAAGGTATGGATGGATCATCTAACGGTCATCAATGAGGCGAATAAAAGGTAAGGAAACTATTTTGAATGAGTGTTGAAGCTTGAGACTTGAGATTGTGCTTATGTGTATTGATGTTGTTTGAATGAGTGCAAGCATATGGTGTACAATTGTTTGATTTGCTGTGAATTTTGTGGTCAGGAAAAGGTCATAACTTGGTTATGTGTTAATGATTAACGAAATTATTGTTTTGTGATGTTATGTGGATAACAGAATGCTAAATGTTGGGCAGGGTCTTATCATTGGTAAAAACAATAAGGGAAAATGATATATATACTTGTGAAAACTTAGGTTTCAAGTGGTTGGTATGTGAATAAGTACCAGGGACAAGGGCTATTATTACTTAATAGCGGGAATTGTGGTAAGACATGGATGATCGACTAATGGTCATCCATGGGATGAATAGAGAGTACATTATGTGACTTGATTTCATTATAGCCTGAAGTTTAATTATTTGTGTATTACAGTGCGTGTATGACTTACTTGGTTGGTATGTGATTAGTTGCCTTACTGTGAAATTGTGGGTCTAAAGGTCGTCATAATTTGAATTGGTATGATTTAGTTTGTGATAAAATGCTATGTGTGTGAAGTTAAAAATTTCATATTACTTTCGAAAAAGGACTCATCATTGGTTAAGATGGTGAGGGGAAAGGATTTACAACTGTAGTGAAGCTTAGGTTTCAGGACAGTCGGGACTTAGTTGGAAACCATGGGAACAAGGAGGTTATTCGTGTGCAATAGCGGGAATGTATTGTCGAGAACAATTTTGTTCTTGTAATCTTTTATGATTGGTGATAATTGGATGCTAAGTTTTGATTTGTGCATTTCCAGGAATGGTCTTAGGGGTTGTTTAAGACCATGGCAGGATTGACGAGGTTAGACAATGATAATCGGGTAAGGAGATGAGTACACTTTGCTGAAAATTTTGAAATTATGGATTGATACCGTCGGCAATGCCATAGCGGAACTGCACCGCTATGGTGATCCTTCTATAGTGGGATTTTCTATCGCCATGGTGGTACCGCTGTAGCAGAGTGACAACCGCTATAGCGGAAGGGCACGGAGCAGCTACCCTATTTTTCCCCTGTTTTGTTTTTCATTTCTGGGTCATTTTTAAATTGTTAATTGAGTTGTGAGATATTGCACGAATTATTTAGCATCTATGCGCGACAAAAGGAAATGGTGGATAAGGTAGACCTGGTATTTGGTAAAATTATGATTGGCCATTGGTGGGAATAGTCACCCATGTAGAATTTGGCAAAATGACCCGTAATTGACTGAGTAGTGTGGGACACTGCTCATAAGCTTATGTTATGAGGGTGAGTAGTGGATGATTTATTATTGATAATCCTTGGTGGTAGGATCGGTTGAGTGGTAGGGGTGTGCTCTCTATAGCATTGGTTAGGGTATAAGTGCCCGGGTAGAATTCCCCCCTAAGACGAGAGTTGACAAAAGAATATCAAGCTAGGATGGGTTCCACTGGAATTTTGGTGTTATGTTGTTTAGAGATACATGGTGCCTCGGGGCGTAGTGTTGATAGGAGCAAGGTAACACCATGATATGCGAAAGGCATAGTATCCTATAGAAGCTTCCAGAATGGAGTTCGGGTTAGTAGAACTCTGGGTATAGCGGAAAAGAGATTGCCATGGTGGGATCTAGTCCCCTTGGCATGGAATTTTTTTTTTGTTTGTTAGTTGAGTTTCTTTCGCTCTAGTGTTTCGATGAGGCCCCAAATTTCTTCAGCACTCGGAGAGTGGTAATCTAGTTAGCCTTGTACAGATCGAAGGAAGGAATTCCTTGATAGAGCAGGATCAAATTAATTTTTGGTTGAGGTTAGGTACATCAAGGGAATTGGAAGGTTTTGGTGGTTTGGGTAAGGTTATATGTACGTTATCATGGTAGAGCATCATGGTTCAGGGGGCGGGCTTCTTCTTTTCTTTCCACCTTAGAGATCATTTGAGGATGAATGATGGATAAATTGGTATCTGTTGTAATGACGTGTTTAGTTGCTATTACAGGGCACCTCGTATCGTGTTGGTTATTCATGCGAAGAAATGGGTTAGAAAATTTTCGGGTTGAGGAGTTGGAAATTTTGTGGCTAGTCTCGGACAAATTCTGAGAAAGGTAAGGTCTAAGGAAATTCGAGTGCAGATTCGGTATTATAACTCGAGTCGAGCTAGTTTTTTCATTAGCCAAGACCTTAAGAAGTCTAGAAGACTTTTTGGAAATGAATTTGGGTGAGTAGAACTCCCGGTATCGAAGTTGACATGAAAGGGTTGGTTCGAAATGTCAAGATTTGAATTGTGTTGTGAAATGGGCCATTTTTGGGGATTTTTCGAGGTTCTGTTCTGTGTCAACCTCTATGGCGGTTGACACAACACTATAGCAGAGAAATTACTGTTATAGCAGAAGTCAACGTTGGTTAGCACCGCTATAGCGGTAGGTTCCGCTATGGCGGTGCCGCTATAGCGGAGCGTGGACCGCTATTGCAGAGCGACGGGATCAGAAAACTCAAAAATGGGTTTGATAATTTTATTCTCTCTCAGTCAGGCCCAAAATATACGAGGGTTACTCCAAGAAACCTCCTAGGCTGCTCTAAAGCTAGGGAGCCATGGGGAGGAGGGATTCTGACTGAAAAGATGCGAAACCACGAATTCAGGCCTGTCAATCGTCAGAGAATGCCTTCACGGAACCAGAAATTGCATGGTGCAGCTACTTGGCATCCAGGTAGGCTAGGTTTTCTTCATTGAGTAGATTGACTCGCTCTCTTTTCATATCATTGTATAGATTGGAAAGGAGAATCCATGTTTAGTCCTTCGGGCACGGAGTCTGGAGGAGAATTATTTTGGTTGAATTGGTTAATCCAGAATTGTTTGAGTGGTGATAATGTGTTATGATATTTTGGGTTATTATGATTAACTGGGTGTTGTGTGATGATAAAATCTGAGGACTAGGGTGTCGGGAAGATTCGGGGATCCGAGAAACTTAGGTAATTAAACCACAGGTTAAAGAGAGGATTCTGTGAAATGTTGTTATAAAGAAACTGGAATATCGTAAATGGTTGAATTACCAATGTTAGGGAGGTATCTCCCCATGTTTTATTTCGGTCCTAGGACCCTAGGAATGGGTATATCTACTAGCATGTGTTAAGGGGTGAATTGGGCTTAGTCTTCGGACGGGATTTAAGGTTGAGTTTATGTACCCGAAATGGGAGTAGGTGATAGTTATTGATTTCTAATATGTATTATGTGTTCACCTACTATTTTATAGTAGTGTATGAGGTGCATGTTTATGAAATGAATTGTGAATGTCTAGTTGTCCGATAATCAGTCTTGTGGAATGAATTTCTTTGTTTCTTGTTGGTTTTACAAGTATGTTTGTTTATTGGTTGTGATTGATTGGACTTGTTATGACATTCAGTTGGCTCGGGTACCATGCCTGGTAAGGAAATTACTAATGGTTGGCTCGGGTACCATGCCTGGTATGGGTATACTAATGGTTGGCTTGAGTACCACGCTTGATATAGGTATACTAATGGTTGGCTCGGGTACCACGCCTGGTATGGGAATTACTAATGGTTGGCTCAAGTAACACGCCTGGTACGGGTTGTTTAATTGCATTGTTGTTTGCTTTTGATGGTTCCATGAGTGGACCATATTGTGTTACTTAATGTTGAATTCTACTTATGATCCCTGAGAGGCCGTTATGCACCTAAATTACACCTCTTTTTAGTAGTGCAAGCGGTCGTTGTTCAAATATAGAACCCAATGAAGGTTGGGGCCAATCCCACCGGGAATATGGTAGGACTATGGTTTAATAGTGTTACTCACGCTCTTTGACGTTTAGTTCCCTTGGAAAAAAGGGTTTTTAGTAACAAGATTAGTAGTAACAAGTAACAAGTATCAGTTTCGAGAGTTGTTATCAATAGGAGAGATGACTAGGGTAGTGTTCCCCATGAGATCATAACTTAGTAAGGCGTTGTACTTAGTAAACTAGTTTGGTGCTTAGCATGCAGAATCGGTAAGTTAGGTTCACCTAAATCCTTGGTCTGGCAGATAGATAAATTTCACCACACACCTTGGTCAAGCTGTGGGTGTATGATTTACTAACCCTTACCCTGGATCCCAAATTAGCTATTCCCGGACAAGGTCAAGCTATTAGATGAGGGTTGATAGCCTTAAATCTCCGTCGTTGAACAACCCATTTCCCATCCGTTACATCCTTGGTTTGGCAAGTAAGGACAAGGCGAGTTCTAACATCGTGCACCATTAAAAAGTAATCAAAACGAAGGGAAGAACAATACATGCATAAACATCGCCCTAGAATTACCAAGTACTTTGCCTACTTCGTTAATCCTTCATGGTTCCCACAACCCTAGTTGTGGATTTAGCTACTCATGTTCATAAGTGAACAATTAGAAGTTATTGATGCGTTCATGATCATATACTTACAATGAGAAGTAAAGAAATTCGTAAACTTGAATAGATGAAGATGGAAGTACAAACAATGAGCTATGAATGTGTATAACTCTCAAAACCAAGAATAAACTAAGATCACAATGTTTGGAATATGTTTCCTACAAAATATCGACCATAACATGTAAAAGAAAACCTAGGAAAAGTATTTATAGGCAATGGAAATCCTGCCCTAAAAAAACTAGGAAACTGAATTCGACAGGGAGCATGAATTGGATGACGACCCGTCATTCCAAATGACGGTTCGTGGTCTTCTAAGATCAACCGTGGTCTTGGCTGATCTACATCTTCTGTCATGAGAAACTATGAGTGGAACCACGAGTCGTGCTCTTGATATACGTTTCGTCTCCTGACTCATGGTTTCTTGGTCCTTTCTTATGCCTTCTCGAATCACTGACCACGAGTCCAACAGGAGTTGTCGTACTTTGGAAGTACGGTTCGTACTATGAGTCGTGCTTCCTGCTCTTGCTTTTGCACATCTGCAGATCCTCCAGTCTACGAGTCGACAGGATGGGTCGTGGTTTGAAACCATTACCCGTAGACTAAGTCGTACTTTTCATCCATACTTGCACAGTTTCTGAACTTTGGTGTACGAGTCAATAGGACGGGTCGATGGTTCAGAACCACGGATCGTCATGTCATCCGTCATCTCTGTATCCGTCTCTTTTCAGTTCAATTTCCAGTACTTTGGCTCTGAGTCCATTCTCCTGCACACTTAACCAAAAACATCAAATCTAACAATAAAATGCTAAAGAACTAGCAATAATCTGAAGTGTTAAGCGTCGAAAGTGTCATAATTCCACGACACATCAACACCCTCAACTTAAGAATGTTGCTTGTCCTCAAGCGACAACAGAAAACCATCCTAAAACGATGCTTGAGAAAAAGAAACTAGAAACTACGGTAGTCATATGATTTGGCAGTTCATCTCACAACAATTTCTCCCCTCCCTTTCAGTACAAAACAAGTGCACAAGTTCCTTTTATCAAGACAACACAAGAGGATCTATGAATGACATCACGCTATCAATAAACGATATAGCATACACATATGAGACTTGCCCTAACAGTCAACCGTCATTATGACTCTAGTGTCCTCACCACAAAGAAGTTCCAATCGCACAATAATACAATTGAAATCTCTGGGACTAACTAGAACACTCACACTCACAAGATGATATTAAACCAATGGATGCACAATACCATAGGCTTTCCCTTATTTTCTATGCCTCAGTTTTTGAACAGTTAGGTTAGGATCTCTATAGGACTTTACTCGGCTTGTAATGTATGCTCGGGCATGGTATGGTAGATATGAGAAATAGTGACTAAACCCTCCTTAAATCTACATTATGTTTCTTCCATTTTTCCAGACCAACTCTATTCTTTTCCTCCCTTTTTCTCCCTTTTTATTTCTTCTTTTTCATCAAGTGATGCGTGCGGCTTTCTTTTCAGGATCAATTTTTCATCACATATCTCTCTTCTTTTTTTTTCTTTTTCTTTTTATTTTTAAACACATATGCCACGCCCATTCTTACTCCTTTTTATTTCTAACCTCTTCTTTTCATACCCCATATTTCGCACTTGCCTCTATAGTAGCCACCCTCAACTTAGGCGATTTTCCTGAGTTGAGGTACACAATGTCCTAGGAGGGACTAGGGCTAAACTAAAGGTTCGTAGAAAACGGGGAAGGTGATTAGGCTAAACAACAAAAAAGGTCAATTCAGGCTCAAATCAAGGATCAAAGGGTATTCAAATCATTTGGACGGTCATTTAGGATAAAGTGGACTATTTCAAGAACGGCCTGTGATCCTTTCCTAACCAACTATCCTATAGCCTAGACAAGACTAATCGGGCAAGTTCTAGATTGGCACACAAAGCAAGAACAGTACAAAATCAGCTCACACACATATGTCACAGAGTCCAATAATCACATGCTAACTATCAGGTCCATACTCTAGCTTAAGCCGTTCATCAGATCGATTAACATAATGTCATGCACAGATCCATAATGGTCAGTCTATCAAAAACAGATAATCTCATGTCACACAAAATTTGGAGGGGTCTCCATTTTTCAATCAAAATCTAGTTCAAGATCATACCATAGACTGCGCTAAGTACCTATTCTTCTTTCTCTACACACAACCTATACTAAACATGCCGGTTCAACAGAAATTAAAAATCCTTAGCAAAATAACACAGGCAAGAAAACCCCAAGGACTCAGGCACCTTGTGAGTACCCTCATGATTTGCCTCCCATGCAGCGCCTGATTTAACGTCGTGGCACGAAATGGGTGTTTTGGATACTCAGACTTCCCCAAAACACTCTACAAAAATATTGGATGACCCATGCTGCCCCCACCCCATCTCAAAAGTTGTGCATTTTCCCCAATGCACTAAAAAATAATAAACAAGGGATACTAAGCATACATGTGGCGCCTAAGAGCGGTCATAGGGTGTAGCAGAAAGCAGGCTCGCTGGATCGGTGCATGCAATCATATCTCTAATAGAGGCTGGCTCCACATCCCTCTCAACAACAACCTCAGTTGCTCGAGCAACATCATCACCACGAACTCCTACAACGGGGTCTAAAGAAGTTTTCTCTGAGGCACCCGCGACACCACTTCCTGAGCCACCCATACCAATGGAATCAACACGAATTTGATGGATAGATAGGGATTTTTTAAGCACCGCTTCTTCTCTCTTCTTCCTCTTCTTCTCAGCTTTGTCCTCATTGTGTTTCAAAGATTTCAGGCTCAATGGGGCATTCTCATCTTGAACCTTCTTATCTCTTTTCTTTCTCTTTCTTGTAGGTTCGGGGTCAGTTTCAGAACGCTGACTGTCATCCTTGCCCTCATTATGAATAGCTCCAGTTGGGTCGCGAGGAGGGTAATGTGTAAGAAAGTCAATGAAATCATCCTTTGTAGCCCAATGTGTCGAAATCTCAATATGAAGGTTGACCGACACCTATTGCAGTTGGATGGCATCAATGTCGGCTCGAGCCTTTGCAAGCTCAGTCAATATGGCAGTAAGGTCTGGCACAGTCAGTTTACGCAGCCGCTTATTCACCCTTATCTCTATCCCATCCAAATGGGCATTTACCCTATCAATCTGACCCTGGATGGGAGAAATAACATAACATATCTCTCTGCGGATCAAAGGCTTTATGGTGTTCAAGAATAGCTTAATCTACTTATCCGCATGAAAGGCTGCTTTAGCAACCTTGATGAAAAACTCTCTGGTGAAGAGCAAGGAAGAACCTGGCTCATTAGATGGTGTAGTATGAGCTGATATAGATGGACCAGGTGCAGCGGCTAATAGGGTGGAAGTAGTGGCAGCAGTATCATCAAACACAATTAATGCATCAGCTGGCACATCTCTACGAGGTTCGGGAAACAAGGTACTACCAGATGCAGTAGAGTAGGCTCTACCCCTTGCTACGGGGTTAGTTTTATCTCGAATAAGGGTAATATCCTGAAAGCTTATAGCATGTGAGGTCCTATCAACTTCTGGAATCTCGGGTACCTCAGCTGCTTGGCACAACTGAGTTATGAGGCAAGGAAATAGGAGAGATGTGGACACCCACAAGGCACGTTCCTTAAGTTCCTTTGCGATGATGTAGGAAATAATAATATCATACCGAGACATGATGGCTGCAACCAAAATTGCCCTGTTTAGGGTCATCGTGTTATCGAATGAAGTCAGTACCAATCGGTGTCGTACTATGGACCACCAAAACTTTCCTGCCATACTCAAATAAGCCTTTGTGATTTTCAGAATCTTTGTTGTCAGCCATGCTGGGTTCCCATCGGTGATGACCGATACAATCCACTCGAAAGGTGTTTGCTTACGTTTGTGCTACTCTAAGTGGGCATCAATGTCTGGCTAAGAGGCTGGTGCAATGTAATTTGGGACAAATATGAAGCGGTAGATGGTGCGCTCGGAGATGTCAACCTGAACCCCACACACTTGCACTCTATCCCGTGTTGGTTGTATTATTGGGTTCTTCCCTTTTTCACAACTGTTTATCAAGCTGGCGGTGTAAGCTGCGTAGAACTCATGGACAAGAATTGGGTTATATGGACCACCCGTCCGACTCATCCATTGGAAATCATAATTATTGTATAGCTCTTTGATGTCAGCCATGTTATTTAGCGCAGCGGATCTGATCTCAACTTTTTCATGTATGCTTCTCCTCTGGTTCCCTTTTTCATTTAGCGCCAAACCTTCATTAAATATCCGGGAGGTTCCCTCTATTTCCCATTTAACTCTTTCCCAAACTCCGACAGTTTTGCCTCTGAAAGTAGGGGCAACCGAAGTAGGCTTTGTTGCAGCAAGTGCCCTTTCACCGGATTTACTAGCACTCTTATCATCACTCTGGCTAGCACTTTCTGAATGTGACTCTGAACCTCTATTTTTCTTACCACCCGAGGCTGTAGCATCTCCAGGCTCCAACTAGCCTGTACTACTCTTCTGAGGTGATGAACCAGACTCACCCTCTCCCTCTTCAGACTGGGGAAAGGTGGCCTTTTCTTTAACCTTTGCTTGCTGCCTAGTTGTCCTAGGTACTGTTTCTGGATCAGAGTCTATAGCATAAACCTCCCCGGATCCACTTTTTTCTGACTTAGAGGATTCGTCTTGAATTTGTCATTTTTTTTGATCTCAGCCTCTAAGTATTTTGTTGTGACCTTCTTCTGGGTATTGTTTGGTGGCATGGTACCTGTGGAGTGGAATTCATTAGTACAGATGATCAATTACAAAGCATAACTATAATGTTGCAGGCACAGACTGCGGGTTAGTCTACGACTCGTAAAATCAGTGTATGGGTTATTGATAACGCTCCAAGTACCACTCCAATTAAGAAGCGTAAGCAATCGTTGTCAAATATAGAACCCAACAAAGATTGGGGTCGATCCCACAGAGAATATGGTGAAAGTTAAGTCTTTAGTGAATTAGTTGACTAATGGTCAATAGTTTCCGGTAAATAAAAGGGGGGTTTTGTGTGATCAACTTGTGAACCAAAAACAAACAATAATGTATGAGAAATAATCAGTAGGAGAATGAACTAGGGAAGTGTTTACCATGGCGTTGGTAACAATGTTGATTCTAGGCTTAATAGGGTTCTTTCTATAAGCGTGTCACGATGTGATTGAATTAATGGTATCATCTAAACATTTCTCAACCAAATAGATGAATTTACTTTTCAATTCTCTCGAACTTGAAAAGGTGATCTTTAGATTTCAATCCTAAATATCAAGTGGATTAATCTAGTTACAGCATTAATCATAAGACGAGAGTTAGTAGTCTCGAATCCTCGTCGTTAATCAAGTTTCCCGGTTTTAATCTCTTTACTCAAGCAAATTAAACCTAGGCATGTTCTAATGTTTGCAACCACTAGAAAACGTTAAGCATGAATGATTAACAATGTGACAATCATATATATTGAACCCGTCGCTACCCGGAATCTATATCGCTACTTTAGCCATGGCTCCCACAACCCTAGTTGTGGGAGTTTAGTTAATCATGCTAGAAGAAAAAGAGAAGAAAGTCATATTCATAATAAGGAGAAGAGATTCTTACAATATAATGAAAACAATCTTCAAATATCCAAGAACAAGAAAAATTAAGATCCCAAGAATAAATCAAGAACAAGATTCAAGGAGGAGGAAAACGTGTGTAGCGTGTTTCCTCTCTCAACAATCGCTCAAAAACTCCTAAAATTATTGGGAGAACTATTGTAAAAAGCTTGACATGTAAAATAAACCTAACATAGGGTATTTATAGAAGTCTAGGAAACAAAGTCCCAAAAACGTTCGGATTTCGCGTAGCGGACTGCCTAATTGTGACGGCTTGGGTGACGGACCATCACTGGCTTGACAGACCGTCGCCTGGACCGTCACCACTAGGCAGTGGACTGCCTCAACTTAACGGTTGGGGTTGACGGACCGTCACAAGCTTGATGGTCCGTCACTCTGACCTTCACTCTTATCCAGAACGTCGTTTTGCTCGTGTTTCCTTCCGTTTCCGTGTTTGTCTCCCTTTCCTGAAAACATAACATAAAACATCAAAAATTACGATGGTTGCTTGAAAACGTACAATTATTCTTAGTTTAAAGGAGTCGAAAGTGCTGTAAAGTGGCGGCACATCAACACCATCAACTTAGACGTTCGCTTGTCCTCAAGCAACATAACATAAAAACAATAATACGACGACTCAACTAAGAAAACAAACTCGTGTCTCTAGCAACTCATGGTCATTCATTAGTTCAATAAATCAAGCTCCCTCGTAGCACACAAATGTATGAAACGCTAACTTGCAAGGATCCAAACATGTCATTCTGATATGATAGAAAATTATGCATACACACGCACAACTATCCTAACAGTCAATAGACAATACAGAACTCTTGGTGCCCTCACTGCAAAGAAGTCCCACACACAACATTTAGGACTAGGTAAGACGCTCACGCTCGCAAACGATTTCAAACAATGCACATGCGATACCATAGGCTTGCCCTTACTATTCTATTTCAGTTTTTCAGAAAGCCGCTCAGGATCACTACAGGACTTGTTTTGGCTTGTAATGAGACTTTGGGTGCAGGTAGGATACATTTAGGGGTTAGTGACTAAGCCCTCCTTGGAATCACCGACCTACTCTTTCCACCTAAGTTTACTTTGTCCATCCTTATTCACCTCTTTATTCCATTCTTATTCACCTTTTGATTTCCTTCTTTCTGGCTACAGGCGCGACCCCTTTATTTTGACAATTCTTTTTATTTCTTTTTCGTTCTTTTTCATCTCTTTTTTTTTCTTTCTTTTCTTAGACACACAGCCGGAATTTTCATTCTATTCACAACCAATCTTATTCATATCCTATTTTTCTTCTCATACCTCTATAGTAGCCACCCTCAACTTAGGTTGATTGCCTAAGTTGAGGTGCACGATGTCCAAGGAAGGACCAGGGCCAAAATAGTGATTCAAAGTTAAACAGGAACGGTGACAGGTTATTGAAAGAACATGGTCAATTATGGCTCAAACAGGGATCAAAGGGATTATGTGTTTGGACGGTCTTATAGGCTAAGTGGACTGCACACAAAAAGGGCCTGTGATCCTTTCCTAAGCAACCAACTTCAAACTTAACAAAATAGACCGGGCAAGTTCTAGATGCATGCACATAGTAAGAATTTATAACAATATGCTCACACACACTTGCACCAAGAAACTATACCATTTCCAACTATCAAGACAACAGCTCGGCTTAAGCATACTTATTCCAATCATAACCACACAATGACATCCAAGGATCCGGACAGTCAATCGTTTCAACCATAGGTACAAAACCAGAAAATTTTCAGAGGGGCTCCTTTTAGTCAAGAAAAAATGCCACATGCTTGCTATAGACACTAGAAAACAACTAAAAATTTAAACGACAACCTAAACATGCCGGTTCTACTAGATAGCACACCGGAGGAAAAAGAACTCGGCAATAAAAACCCTCGGTGGTGACTCACAGGTTTCCCAACACCCTCAACTTAGACTCATGCATTGTCCCCAATGCATACATGTGAAAACTAAAACTGTGAGAATAAGGAATACCTGTGAAGTCCATAGGACTCAGATTCTTACATGATGTTGGAGACCGCCAGGGTCTCCAAAGCAGGAGAACTCGATGGAGTGTGTGCACGCGACAACCTCATGTTGCGTTCTAGCTTTCTCTTTTATTTGCTCCATAGCTAGTCGTGACAACTTCTTCGCTCTTTCTTTGCAGATTCTCTTGCGGTGTTTTCGTTTTCTTGATCTATTTTCACCGCCTTCCTCTACAGGTTTCTCTCCTTGCGATCCCAACTTTGTTCTCATAACAGCTCGGGTCTCAACCATACCCTTCTCCTCGAGATGCACATCCGCAGGAACTTCCTCAATAACATTGACGACCGCGACCACCCTCATGTCACTTGGTTGCTTCATCAATTTGGACACATCGAACTTGACAACTTCATTGTTTAGCCTGAAGGTCAGTTCGTTTCTTTCCATGTCAACCAACACTCTAGCCGTGGCTAACAAAGGTCGTCCCAAGATTATGGGAACTTCAAAATCCACTTCGCAATCCAAGATCACAAAGTCAGCGGGGAATATAAGCTTACCAACCTTGACTAGCACATCGGACAATATTCCCACCGATCGCTTTACCGAACGGTCAGCCATCAACACTCTCATGGACGTTGGTTTAGGTGCTCCCAAGCCCAATTGCTTGTAGACTGCTAGCGGCATCAAGTTGATGCTAGCACCAAGATCACATAAGGCTTTCCCAAAGTTGAGCTTCCCAATGGTGCAGGGAACAGTAAACGCGCCTGGGTCTTCCTTCTTTTCGACTAACGACCTTGAGGAAATAGCACCGCAGTGGTGGAGGTTATCTTCTGGTTCGAAACTTACCAACCTCTTCTTTGTAATCAAGTCCTTCATGAACTTGGCATATCCGGGCATTTGTTCAAGTGCTTCCACCAATGGGATGTTTATTGATATCTGCTTGAGCATGATCCGGAAATTCAGGAACTTACCATCTTCCATTTTCTTCTTCAGGCGTTGTGGGAAGGGAGGCGGTGGCCGAGGCATCATAGTTGGAGGCTTTTCAGCTTCCTTGCTTTTCTCCGCGGGCTTTTGAGTAGCCTCTTCAACCTCCTTGTCATTGGCGTCATCACCCTCAACTTGAGTCTGAATTACCGGATGTGATTCCGGTAATATTTTGCCGCTTCTTGTAGTGATCGCCATACAGCTCGCGTCGTTCCTCGGGTTTTGAATCGTGTCACTCGGCAAGGTACCTGTCTTCCTTTGGTTTAGAGATGCCGAGATTAAGCCCACTTGCTGCTCCAATTTCTTAATCGAAGTGGAATGCGCCTCTACTATTTGACTCATGGCCGATAACTCAGTCGTTATCTCCTTCACCCCAGAGTCAGTCGATTCTACCTTCAGCAGCATCTTCGCCATCATGTTCTCTAGCTTGGAAGTCCCTGCCTCATTGCTAGCTTTATCCCGATTACCCGATGGTACATACAACCTACCTCTATCAGTGTTATTCCTCCAGTTTGCTTGATCTCGATCTCTGTAACCAGCTTTCTCGTAGTAGTTGTCCTTCTGATAGGTCCGACCTTGGTTTCCTTGGCCATTGACCTGGAAACCCCCCAAGTAATTCGCCTCCTCATCAGTTTCCAACTCTGCTGCTCTACCTTGGGAACCCACAACTTTTACCTTCTCCATACCTGCTGAAAACAAGTGCTTTGTCAGTAGGTCCAACTGCGTTTTCAGATGCGCCATGTCTTGGTCGCGCTCCTCCTCTTTTCTGCGCTGCTCAGCTGACATACCAACTGCATAGGTGCTAGCTGCTACCTCTGTATCCCGTGTATGCCAGGCCCTGTTGGTTTTGGTGAGCCTGTCCAAAGTAGTTGTGGCCTCAACAAAAGTGAGACCCATGAATGCACCACCTGCTGCGTTGTCCAACGTCGGCTTGGTAGCCGAATTCAGTGCCCTGTAGAACATCTGCATCAAAAAGTTGTCGGTCAACTGATGGTTCGGGCATTGTGTCAGCTTCTTCTTGAACCGCAACCAAGTCTCATGTAAAGCTTCGTGGGGTTGTTTTCTGAAATTACTGATTTCATCCCTCAACTGTATCATCCTAGAGGGAGGAAAGAACCTTTCTAGGAAAGCTCCTTTCAACTCTCCCCAAGTTGTGATAGAGTCGGGGGTCAGCTTTGTCAACCACAATGCTGCCTCATCAGACAGAGACAATGGAAACAACCTGAGCCTGATTGCTGTCTGACTCACTCCAGGCAACTCGAACGACTTGCAGATGCCCATGAAATTCATCAGGTGCTGGTTTGGATCATCACCAGCGGCACCACGGAACACTCCTCTCAAGTTCAACAGCTGGATCATCGTGCTAGTGATGTTGAACTTGGCTCCGGGCGCTAGCGGTGGAAGAGCAATGGCGCCCGTAGCGCCAACTCCATCCAAGTCGATATCCTCATCATTCAGCATAACATCGTCCTGCAGACTACCAGCATTCAGATTGTGTTGGGCCTGCAGTTCTGCAGCGAGCCTTGCTGCCTCTTGTTGTGCGGCCATATTCCCCCTCAACGTTCTAGCAAGCTCGGGGTCGTAAGGTAATGTTGATTCACCCGAGCACCGGGTACTTGGCATGCACAACTCTGTACCCTGTCAAAAACAAAAACAACAAATAAACGTAAAAGCAGGAAAGTATGACTAAGAGTCAAATAAACACATCGGACTTAATAAACAACCGTATTCCCCGGCAACGGCGCCAAAATTTGATAACGCTCAAAGTACTACTCTAATTAAGAAGCGTAAGCGATCGTTGTCAAATATAGAACCCAAAAAAGGTTGGGGTCGATCCCACAGAGAATATGTGAAAGTTAAGTCTTTAGTGAATTAGTTGACTAATGGTCAATAGTTTCCGGTAAATAAAGGGGGGTTTTCTGTGAACAATGTGTAAACAAAAACAAACAATAATATATGGGAGATAATCAGTAGGAGAATGAACTAGGGAAGTGTTTACCATGGCGTTGGTAACGATGTCGATTCTAAGCTTAACCGGGTTCTTTCTATATGCGTATCACGATGTGATTGAATTAATGGTATCATCTAAACGTTTCTCAACCAAATAGACGAATTTACTTTTCAATTCTCTCAAACTTGAAAAGGTGTGATTTTATATTTCAATCCTAAACATCAAGTAGATTAATCTAGTTACAGCATTAATCATAAGACGAGAGTTGGTAGTCTCGAATCCTCGTCGTTAATCAAGTTTCCCAGTTTTAATCTCTTTACTCAAGCAAATTAAACCTAGGCATGTTCTAATATTTGCAACCACTAGAAAACGTTAAATAATGAATGATTAACAACGTGACCACATATATATTGAACCCGTCGCTACCCGAAATCTATATCGCTACTTTAGCCATGGCTCTCACAACCCTAGTTGTGGGAGTTTAGTTAATCATGCTAGAAGAAAAAGAGAAGAAAGTCATATTCATAATAAGGAGAAGAGATTCTTACAATATAATGAAAACAATCTTCAAATATCCAAGAACAAGAAAAACCAAGATCCCAAGAACAAATCAAGAACAAGATTCAAGGAGGAGGAAAACGTGTGTAGCGTGTTTTCTCTCTCAACAATTGCTCAAAAACTCCTAAAATTATTGGGAGAACTATTGTAAAAAGCTTGACATGTAAAATAAACCTAACATAGAGTATTTATAGAAGTCTAGGAAACAAAGTCCCAAAAACGTTCTGATTCCGCGTAGCGGACTCCCTAAGTGTGACGGCTTGGGTGACGGACCATCACTGGCTTGACGGACCATCGCCTGGACCGTCACCACTAGGCAGTGGACTGCCTCAACTTGACGGTTGGGGTTGACGGACCATCACAAGCTTGAAAACATAACATAAAACATCAAAAACGATGACGGTTGCTTGAAAACGTACGATTATTCTTAGTTTAAAGGAGTCGAAAGTGTCGTAAAGTGGCGGCACATCAGTTATCAACCCATTCGTGGTTCCAACAATCTTTTTTATTGTGAGGGACTATGACTCAGTTAACAGACCGTGGTTTAGAACCATGAGTCCATCCTGTGAGTCTTACTTTTAGTTTAGAGCATGATTAATTTTTAAAATTTGTTTCAGTGACCACGAGTCATTAGACGATCCACATTTGCAAATTATGGCTCATCTTGTGAGTCGTGGTTCATCTATCACAGGCAAACTTTGAAGAAACCTGAAGTACGAGAGAAAGAATGGTCCATGATTAGAATTACGGTCCATAGTTTCACTGGTAATGACTGGGTATCAGAATTTCTTCGATCAAAAACTCCCTCCTTAATTTTAAACCGTTCAATCAATTTTGTCAACTTAAAACTCCCTGTTGTGCCTACTACATACTACAGATCTATCATTCATCTAGGGTTCCATAATTTTGAGTTTTTAAATAATGATAGGAGCCCTAACCCTCAGTTTAATCCAAGAAAAGAGGACTTAGAATGAGGTAAGAAGACTTACCCTTGATTATCGACTCTTTCTTACACAAACCGGAATGGATTGATGGATTTTGAGTGTGTAGTAGTTTGATTTACTTATTGAGATTTGGGGAAGAGTTTGAGTTGATTTAGGAGTAAAGTACGGAGTGATTTTTTTGTTCTTTCCTTTAGTAACAATGGCAGTTACCTATTGTGGAAAGGA
The DNA here is from genome assembly GCA_003996215.1 of Jaltomata sinuosa. Lineage (NCBI taxonomy): Eukaryota > Viridiplantae > Streptophyta > Magnoliopsida > Solanales > Solanaceae > Jaltomata > Jaltomata sinuosa. Next base: position 485,396 of record QJPP01001735.1, on the reverse strand, counting down.
AGAGAAAGAAACGAGCTGGGTCTGGTTTTAATTTTTAAAATTTGAGCCGACCTGCGACCCGGCTTGTTTACTGTACCTGGGATCGTGAGTTAAAACTATGGTCCATCATTCTTAATGATGGTCTATAGTACAACTCGTGGTTCTGCGCTTTGACCTTAACTTCTACCAGGAATAATGACTTAGTTGACCGACCGTGGTTCAGAACCACGAACTGTCCTGTTAGTCATACTTGTAACCATCAGAGGCCTATCAACATTTTGCTCCAGGGATCACGCATTGGTATACATTCCATCTTTTAGAACTATGGACCGTCCTATCGAGTTGTCATTTGCTTTTTTAGAGACCTATCAATTATGCTCCAGGAACCACGAGTTGGTTTACGGTTCATAATTCTGAAGAACAAACCGTGAACTCATTTGTGATTTCTGGGGGTTCCTACACTGGTATTCTTTCCTTTTCACCTGCACATAAAACAAACATTAGTCTTGGATTGCCTACCAAGCAGCGCCTAATTTAACATCACGGCACGAGGCAGGTTACTTGATTACTCAGACTTCATCAAGCTTCCTCATGGGTTGCCTCCTATGCAGTGCCTGATTTAACATTGCGGCACGATGCAAGTTGCTTGATTACTCAAACTTCATCAAGATCCTTGGGTGGGACAAATTCATCAAGGCTCCAGGCTTCAATTGTTTTGAGCTCCTCTGTTATGCCAAAATAAGCTTTAATCCGCTGTCCATTAGCCTTGAACCTTTTTCCTTCATGATTTTCAAGTTCAACGGCTCCGTGAGGAAACACTTGTACCACCTTGAAAGGTCCAATCCACTTGGACTTCAACTTGCCAAAAAACAAGTGAAGTCTAGAATTGAAAAGAAAGAACAAGTCACCAGGTTGGAAGTTTCTCTTTTCTATATTCCGGTCATGATACAATTTCATTCTCTCCTTATATAAGGCTGAACTCTCATATGCATTCAGATGGAACTCATCCAACTCATTCAATTGCCCAAGCCACTGCAATGATGCTTCAGACCAATCCAAGTTTAGTTTCTTCAACGCCCTCATGGCCTTATGCTCTAACTCAACCAGAAGATGGCACGCTTTACCAAATACTAGCTGATATGGTGACATACCTATTGGAGTCTTGATGCAGTCTGGTACGCCCATAAAGCATCATCTAACTTCCACGGCCAATCCTTTCTATTGGTATTGACCATCTTGGATAGGATTGATTTGATTTCGCGGTTGGAGACTTCCACTTTCTCACTAGTCAGGAGATGATAGGGGGTTGCAACATTGTGCTTAACTCCATATTTCTCTAGTAAAGCCCGAAACAGCTTGTTGCAAAAGTGCTTGCCTCTATTACTAATGATTGTCCTTCGTGTACCAAATCTGGAGAAGATATTCTTTTTCAAGAACATTGTGACACACTTACCCTTATTATTGAGAAGCGCAACCGCCTTCACCCATTTTGATACATAGTCAACAACCACAAATATGTAGTGGTTTCCATTAGACAACACAAACGGGCCCATGAAGTCAATACCCCAAATGTCAAATAGCTCAATCACACGGATAGGATTTTGAGAAAGCTCATGTCTCCTTGATATACCTCTTTGTCTTTGACACATGCTGCAAGCTTTAGCGAACTCATGGGCGTATTTGTGAATAGTCGACCAATAATAGATGCATTGCAAGATCTTGTGTATGGTCTGGATACCACTATGGTGTCCCCCAACAGGGGATGAATGGCAAGCCTCTAGTATCTCTATCATCACAGCTTCAGGCACACATCTCTGGATCATAGTATCGGCACACACACGGAACCAGAATGACTCCTCCTAGAAGTATTTCTTGACATCGGACATGAACTTTGTTCTTTGGTAAACAGACATATCAGAAGGCACCAAGTCACTTGCCAAATCATTGGAAAAATCTGCAAACCATGGAATCAGATCTAGAGAAGCGACTAACACTTGCTCATCTGGGAATCAATAATCAATCTTTTGTGCATCATCAAGCTTTAGCATAGCTTCTTTCTCTAATCTAGAAAAGTGATTTGCTACCTGATTCTTTGTGCCCTTCTGGTTCTTGACCTCAAAATCAAACTCTTGCAGAAGCAACACCCATCTAATCAGTCTCGGCTTTGTGTCCTTCTTATCCATGAGGTAGCGGAGAGCTGCATGGTTTGTGTGCACCACCACCTTGGTGCCAAGCAAATAGGATCTAAACTTCTAAAACGCAAAGACCACATCAAACAGCTCTTGTTCAGTTATAGTGTAATTCTTTTGAACCAAGTTAAGTGCTTTGCTAGTGTAGTATATAGGATGAAGAATCTTTTCACGCCTTTTGCCTAGGAATGTTCCTAGAGCCACTCCACTAGCATCGCACATAACCTTAAAAGGTTGGACCAATCAGGATAAATAATGATGAGAGCAGAGACCAGCTTTTCTTTAAGGCACTCGAATGCCTTCAGACATGCTTCATCAAACACAAACTTTACCTCCTTCTCCAACAATTTGCACAAGGGATTAGCAATTTTGGAGAAGCCCTTGATAAACCTCCTATAGAAACTAGGATGCCCCAAAAAGCTTCGAATCCCCTTCACAAAAACTGGAGGAGGCAATTTTTCAATCACCTTAATCTTTGCTTTGTCGACCTTAATACCTTTCTTGGAGATCCGATGACCAAGCACTATACCCTCTTTCACCATAAAGTGACATTTTTTCCAATTAAGTACCAAGTTACATTCTTCACACCTATTTAGTACACAACTGAGATGAGCCAAACAAACTTCGAAAGAATCACCCACCACTGAAAAGTCATCCATGAAAACCTCAATAGTGTCCTCTACCATGTCAGAGAAGATAGACATCATGCAACACTAAAAAGTCGTTGGTGCATTACACAGACCAAAAGGCATCCTCTTAAATGCAAATATCCTATATGGACAGGTGAAAGTGGTCTTCTCTTGGTCTTCATGCACAATCAAAATCTGATTGTAGCCCGAATAACCATCAAGAAAACAATACCATCCTCTGCCAGCAAGACAGTCTAACATCTGATCCATGAACGACATCGTAAAATAGTTCTTTCAGTCTAAGCATTAAGCTTCCTGTAATCCATGGATAAGCGTCAGCCCGTGACTGGCCTCATCAAAATCAACTCATTCTTTGAATTTGGGACTACAGTAATCCCACCCTTCTTCGGTACACACTAAACTAGGCTCACTCACTTGCTATCCGCAATAGTGTAAACTACACCTACATCCAGCCAATTTATAATTTCCTTCTTGACAAACTCTTGCAGAGGCTGATTCAACCTACGCTAGTGCTCAATAATCAGAACACAATATGGGGCTAGCTTAATCTTGTGAGTGTAGATTCCAGGCGGAATCCCAATGATGTCGGTAATGAACCAACCAATGGCGCTTTTGAACTTTCTCAACATAGAAACTACAGCTTTAACTTGCCCTTCTCCTAAGTCTGTGGCAATATTAACTGGCAAGGTCTCATTAGCTCCTAAGAACACATATCGAAGATGAGATGGAAGCGCCTTGAGTTCCAAGACTGGAGGCTCCTCAATAGATAGTCTAGCAAGCGGTGTCTGTTTATTCTCCATGTCTAAATCAAGCTTCTTTGGAGCGTAGGTATAGGACCCTACACCTGCAAGTACCTCAACCATATCATCATACTCTTCAATGTTGTCTCCATCAAAATTGGTAATCACAGTTGCTAATGCCTCAACATCAAGTCTCTCCTCAATGGGCACAATTAGTTGATCCTCATCAACCACATCAATAACAAAAATCACTTGCATATCATCATGATGCTTCATAGACTGACATACATTAAAAGAAACTACCTCATCATTCAATCTGAACTTCATCTTCCCAGTCTCTAAATCAACCAACGTGCGTCCAGTAGCAAGGAATGGTCATCCCAATATGATACGAACCTCAAAATCTACCTTGCAGTCAAGAATCACAAAATCAATAAGGAATATGAAAGTGTCAACTTTCACAAGCATATCATAGAGAATTCCCACCGGCTGTTTCACTGTGTGAACTGCCATAAGAAGCCATATTATCATTGATTTGGGGGCTCCCAAGCATAACTGATTAAACACTGTTAGTGGAATTAGATTAATAATAGCACCAAGATCATACAACGCTTTAGGAAAGTAGAATGCTCCAATCGTACATGGAATAGTAAAAGCTCAATGATCTTCCTTTTTCTACACTAAAGAATGGGAGGCTATTGCACTACCATTTGATTTCTAGTCACCAGATCCTTCATGAATTTAGCATATCCAGGCATCTGCTCAAATGCTTCAACTAAAGGAATATTGACTGAAAGTTGTTTTAGCATGGAGATGAACTTGTGAAATTTATCGTCCTCAACCTTTTTCTTCAATCTCTGTGGGTAAGGTGGGGGAGGAAATGACATGGCTTCAAGACTGGTGCAACATCTTTGTTCTTTGATTTTGACTCAGAAGACTTCCTCTCACTTGGCCCTTCACCGATATCCTTTTCCTCAGACTCGACCATAATTTTAGCATCATATTTTTCAGACTCGGCTGGCTCATCAACAACTGTAGGCATATGAGGGTCAACAGTATGTTTTCCGCTTTGGATAGTCACAACCATAACTTGTTGATCATTCTTTGGATTCTGAATGGTGTCACTTAGGAGAGTGATCTTTTGACGTAGATTTATGCTAGTAGACATCTGGTGCATCTGGGTCTTAAGCTGCTTTATAGTGATAGAATGCGCCTCCACTGTCTGACTCATACCTTAAAGGTCAGCTCACATCTCTTTCATGCTTGCTTATGTAGAATCAACCTTTTGAAATACTTTGTTGAGTAGATCCCTCATGGTTAGTTATTCAAGTGTATCTTTGTGATTTCTAGGAGGGACATACAGACCACTTCAATCATTTTTGTAGTCATCCTTTTTCTTCCAGTCACCACCCCTGTCTCTAGCTCTGCTCCTATCTCTGTAGCTGGACCGATTGTAGTGGTCATCTCTATCTCTATTCTGACCTTGATTCCCTTGGCCAGAGGCCCAAAAACCCGCTCCTTGATCATTCAGATAACTAACCTCTTCATCGGATAAGTAATCGTCTGGCCTTGGAGCTTTCCCTTGTGAGCTGATGGCTTTAAAATTCTCTACTCCCTCATCTAGGATTTTCATTGCAATCAACCCAATGCTTGTCTTCATCTCAGTGACTTCTTGCTTTAGCTCCTGTATTTTATACGAATCAATGGACTTACCAACTGCATATGTACCTGTTGGACTCTCAACCTCTCTAGTATGCTATGCCATGTTGGTCTTAGTAACCCTATCAAGCATCTCAGAAGCTTCAATATACAAATTCTCCATGAATGCTCCACCAGTTATAGTGTTGGCTACTACTTTTGTGTTGGCATTCAATGCTTTGTAGAAGATCTCTATCAGATGATGTGAAGGGATTCTGTGTATCAGAACTTGTTTTAGCTTTATATTGAACCTCAACTATGTCTCATATAATGCCTCCGTAGGTAGTTGCTTAAAATTATAGACTTCTTTCTTCAGCTGCAACATCCTTGATGGAGAAAGGAACCACTCCAGAAACTGAGTCTTCAACTCATGCTATGTGTATATGGAAATATCGGGCAATTCTGAGAGCCACACAGTTGCCTCTTCAGTCAATGAGAATGGAAACAGTCTTAGTCTAATAGCATCTTGCCCTACTCCTGGTAGATTATAAGCTTTACAAATTTGAGAAAAAAAATTCACATATAGATTTGCATCTTATGTAGGCTTTCCAGCATATAGTCCCTTCAGGTTCAGCAACTGGATCATGGTGTTGGTGATGTTAAACTTCATTCCATCAGTAAGTGGTGGCAACACTATGGGTCCAGTGATGCCCAATTCCTCCATGTCATCATCATCATCATAGTAGCGAGGGGCATGCCTTGGTTATTGTATTTGTCGGCCCCTATTCTGTGGTAAATTCCATCTAGTTTCTGTCTCGTCTCTCATAGCTTATTATCATGCTTGCCTTACTTGCTTAGCTGCCGTATTTTCAGCTGCAAGGTTTGCTGCAATTGAAGCATCTTCAGCAGCAAGGGCGTCTTCCCCTGCATTTTTCCTCTGCTCAGCTTCAGCCAACAACCAGGTTGTGATCTGCTCTGGTGTCTCATGCTCTCCCTCTTTAGCGATGTTTCTTATAGTTCTGGAGAGTTCAGGATCATATGGGATCAAGGGATTGCCTTAACTTCTTGTACTGGGAATGCACAGGTGTGAAACTTGTCACAAAACAAAAACAACAGAAAAAGTAAAATCAGGAAATAAGAACTAATAGTGAAATAAACACAATCTCTCTTAATCCTAAACCGTATTCCTCGGCAACGGGGCTAAAATTTGATGCCCCTAAATTACACCTATTTTTAGAAGAACACGAGGTCTCTATTCAAATATAGAACCCAACGAAGGTTGGGGTCGATCCCACAGGGAATATGGTAGGAAAATGGTTGATTAGTGTTTACTCGCGCTCTTAGACATTTATTTCCCTTGGAAAGGGGGGTTTTAAGTAACAAGATTAATAGTAACAAGTAACAAGTATCAGTTTTGAGAGTTGTTATCAATGGGAGAGATGAGTAGGGTAGTGTTCCCCATGAGATCATAACTTAGTAAGGCGTTGCACTTAGTAAACTAGCTTAGTGCTTAACATATAGAATCGGTAAGTTAGGTTCACCTAAATCCTTGGTGCGGCAGATAGATGAATTTCACCACACGCCTTGGTCCGGCCGTGGGTGTATGATTTACTAACCCTTACCCTGGATCCCAGATTAGCTAGGTCAAGTTATTAGATGAGGGTTGATAGCCTTAAATCTCTATCGTTGAACAACCCTTTTCCCATCCGTTACATCCTTGGTCTGGCAAGTAAGGATAAGGCGAGTTCTAACATCGTGCACCATTAAAAATTAATCAAAACGAAGGGAAGAACAATACATGCATAAACATCGCCCTAGAATTGCAAAGTACTTTGCCTACTTTATTAATCCTTCATGGTTCCCACAACCCTAGTTGTGGATTTAGCTACTCATGTTCATAAGTTAACAATTAGAAGTTATTGATGCGTTCATGATCATATACTTACAATGAGAAGTAAAGCAATTCGTAAACTTGAATAGATGAAGATGGAAGTACAAACAATGAGCTATGAATGTGTATAACTCTCAAAACCAAGAATAAACTAAGATCAAAATGTTTGGAATATGTTTCCTACAAAATATCGAGCATAACTTGTAAAAGAAAACCTAGGAAAAGTATTTATAGGCAATGGAAATCCTGTCCTAAAAAAACTAGGAAACTGAACTCGACAGGGAGCATGAATTGGATGATGACCCGTCATTCCAAATGACGGTTCGTGGTCTTCTAAGGTTAACCGTGGTCTTGGATGATCTACATCTTCTGTCATGAGAAACTATGAGTGGAACCACAAGTCGTTCTCTAGATATACGTTTCGTCTCCTGACTCATGGTTTCTTGGTCCTTTCTTATGCCTTCTCGAATCACTGACCACGAGTCCAACAGGACTTGTCATACTTTGGAAGTACGGTTTGTACTATGAGTCGTGCTGCCTTCTCTTGATTTTGCACATCTGCAGATCCTCCAGTCTACGAGTCAACATGATGGGTCGTGGTTTGAAACCATTACCCGTAGACTGAGTCATACTTTTCATCCATACTTGCACAGTTTCTGAACTTTGGTGTACGAGTCAATAGGACGGGTCCGTGGTTTAGAACCACGGACCTTCATGTCATCCGTCATCTCTGTATCCGTCTCTTTTCAATTCAATTTCCAATACTTTGGCTCTGAGTCTATTCTCCTGCACACTTAACCAAAAACATCAAATCTAACAATAAAATGCTAAAGAACTAGCAATAATCCGAAGATGGAAGTACAAACAATGAGCTATGAATGTATATAACTCTCAAAACCAAGAATAAACTAAGATCACAATGTTTGGAATGTGTTTCCTACAAAATATCGACCATAACATGTAAAAGAAAACCTAGGAAAAGTATTTATAGACAATGGAAATCATGTCCTAAAAAAACTAGGAAACTGAACTCGACAGGGAGACCAAATTGGATAATGACCCGTCATTCCAAATGACAGTTCGTGGTCTTCTAAGATCAATCGTGGTCTTGGCTGATATACATCTTCTGTCATGAGAAACTATGAGTGGAACCACGAGTCATGCTCTCGATATATGGTTCATCTCCTAACTTATGGTTTCTTGGTCCTTTCTTGTGCCTTCTCTGATCACTGACCATAAGTCCAACAGGACGGGTCGTACTTTAGAAGTACGGTTCGTACTATGAGTCGTGCTTTCTGCTCTTGCTTTTGCACATCTACAGATCCTCTGGTCTATGAGTCGACACAATGGGTCGTGGTTTGAAACCACGACTCGTAGACTGAGTCGTACTTTTCATCCACACTTGCAAAGTTTCTGAACTTTCTTGTACGAGTCAACATGATGGGTCCGTTGTTTAGAACCATGGACCTTCATGTCATCCGTCATTTCTGTATCCGTCTCTTTTCAATTCAATTTCCAATACTTTGGCTCTGAGTCTATTCTCCGGCACACTTAACCAAAAACATCAAATCTAACAATAAAATGCTAAATAACTAGCAATAATCCAAAGTGTTAAGCGTCGAAAGTGTCCTAATTCCACGGCACATCAACACCCTCAACTTAAGACTGTTGCTTGTTCTCAAGCGACAACAGAAAACTATCTTTAAATGACGCTTGAGAAAAAGAAACTAGGAACTACGGCAGTCATATGATTTGGCAGTAAATCTCACAACAATTTCCCCCCTCCCTTTCAGTACAAAACAAGTGCACAAGTTCCTTTTATCAAGACAACACAAGAGGATCCATGGATGACATCACGCTATCAATAGACGATAATGCATACACATATGAGACTTTCCCTAACAGTCAACCATCATTGTGACTCTAGTGCCCTCACCACAAAGAAGTCCCAATCGCACAATAATACAATTAAAATCTCTGGGACTAACTAGAACACTCACACTCACAAGATGATATTAAACCAATGCATGCATAATACCATAGGCTTGCTCTTACTTTCTATGCCTCAGTTTTTGAACAGTTAGGTTAGGATCACTATAGGACTTTACTCGGCTTATAATGTAGACTCGGGGACGGTATGGTAGATATGGGAAATAGTGACTAAACCCTCCTTAACACTACGTTATGTTTCTTCCACCTTTCCAGACCAACTCTATTCTTTTCCTCCCTTTTTCTCCCTTTTTATTTCTTCTTTTTCATCAAGTGACGTGTGCGGCTTTCTTTTTAGACTCAACTTTTCATCACATATCTCTCTTCTTTTTTTTAAACACATATGTGTTGCATCCTTTTGTACACGCAAGTGTACGCGGTCGTACAGGTAATATAGGATTTTAAGTCCAGATATCGTACCCACAAAGACTTGTCGATTAACTATTTACTAAATTAAATTAATTCTAATTATTTATTCAAGCAGAAAAATCTAAATTATATTATGATTTAACTAAATTAAAAAGAAAAATAAATTAACTAATGATCAGTTAACCAAATGAAGAGTATATTTTCACGTAATCAATGAGATGAAATCGATCTAGGGCTATGAATTTGCTAGCAATTATGTTGAGTAATCACTTGAACTGATTCTTATTTTATATCGAGCCGTAGCACGACGATAAATATCTTAACAAATCAATTAAAGTTTATACATCAACAATCATGAAGCTACCATAACCCTAGATGAGAAGTTTAACTCCACATAGACATGGAACAATTACAACAAATCATCCAAAGAAAAACGTAAAAAAAATAATAAAGAAGAAAAGATAGAACAAATTTTCTCCGGTCTACACGGCGGCTCCTAGCTCTCCCTAGGTCAAAAGATTATGTAAAAATTGTGTTTAGGATGTATTTATAGAGTATGAAGAAGATCTGGACTTTAAAGAACCAAATCCAAATCAAACTAGGACAAATTCTCGTCGTCGCGCGCGACACTTGCAAAGCAAGATAGTGGCGCGAGCAGATCTTTTAGAACCAGAGAGCATGAGAATCTTGCGCCACTTGCCGCTTTGCCCAAAACAGCAACTGCTGTCTTCAAATTTTGCCACGTTGCCCAGGCGCATATCCTTTCAATTCTTCAATTCTTCAATTTTTCAATCCCAATTGCACTTTGATGCTTTCATATCAATATTAATATTCTATTAACTTTAATCCATTAAGCTGCCTGCTTGATTTCCTTATATGATTTCTCGTTTTTAATTCATTTTTTGCCTCAAATCTTCTCATCTTTTCATCATTTTAATCCTACACACAAAAATATAATATTAAGCACAAAGTAATATAATCAATACTCAAAACACGATTAAAAGTACTAAAATGTGAGGCGAATAATGACTAAATATACGTATATTTGACCTCACATCAACACCCCACACTTAGACTCTTGCTCGTCCTCGAGCAAGCATTAAAGCTCATCTCAATAATTTAAGCTAGGAACACCACCACTTTGATTGATACAAACAATTAAGCCATATAAAAACTCAGAACATCAAGTACATTCCCCGATCATTATGCAAGATATGCAAACAAATAACAAACTTCTATCCTCCTAACCTCAAAGACGGACTCTAACTCATCAAATTTAGGCTCGCTCACCTACTCCATCAAATATATCTATTAACATCACCTATCTATCATAAAACAAGTGCCCTCACATGAAGAAATATTACACACACATAATTTAGAGAATCGAATATAAATTAAGAACTTAGCATCAAAGCACAACTCTCGCACTCACAAACGAATTCACATGCATGCACAAAGAATCATAGGCTTGCCCATTATGTACATCTCCACTAATTAAGAATGCTTGAATAGAATCAAATAGGACTTTAACAGGTTGTAATGTTGGCTAGGGGACGGGTAGGAAAACTATATAATAGTGACTTACACTTCCTTAAGCACTTCACACTTTTTTTAGACTTCATCACTCATTATTTTTATTACTTAATTTCTTTTCAGCCCTCTCTTCAATTATTTTCACTAGTATTCTCATCATGTCAAGAATGCTTCAATCATTTTTTTTTCTCAAGCAATTTTTCTTTCCTTTTTTTTTTCATGTATCATATTCTCTCTAAGAGGGCCTTTTTCATCACAAGTAACTCTCATTGGTCACCTTTTACACTCGATCATCCCTTTTCTTAAGATCTAACAATTTTATCAAAGTCTATGCTACAGTGCTCAAGGAAGCATGGCACAAAAACTACGGAATTCAACAAATTGGATCAAGGCAAAAATACGGCTATCAAACGAAAGGCTATAAGCTCAAAGGGGCTAACTAGTGGTAACAATATCTGAAAAGACTAAAATTCACAAGATATATCAAAGAAAGCCTATTATCATCTTCTAAACAGAGCAATACTTTTTATTTTCACTTTAATAACATGCAGGGCAAGTTCTAGACTAAGATGCAAAACAGAATATGCAAGAAATCCTCACCACTCATGGCACAAGTATCAATCAAGATGGATCAATTCTACTTTTAAGACAGATAGGGTCATAACGAACTACAAAATAAGAATAAGTTATATACAGAGTCACTATCCTGAGCCTAGGTATCAAAAGATTAGCTATTTTGTTAACATTCAAGCACTCACAGGAAAGTACTACTCAAACTTAGGCCTAAATTGCTAGTATCAAACAAATCAAAAGGTCTTCTCTTTTCTCTCAAAAAAAAAAAAACAACTACTCCCAAAAATAAAAAACTACTCGGTTCAAAGTGCTCCCCCTCGAAAAAGAATCAAAAAGAAAAACCAAGGGGTGGATGAAGTATGCCTCTACTAAAGAACTAAAAAGCTAAAAATTATCCTAACAAAAGAATAAAAGAAAATCTTTTTGTGTTTTAAGCTTTTTTCATCTAACTTAGCAGGAAAAAAAAATTCAACCTATGCATACATCACCCTTAATAAATATCGGAAGATATCCCACCCCACACTTAAAGTCATGCTTTGTCCTCAAAGCAATAAATAAGATAAAAATCGGGTTAGAGATACTCCCTGAGGCCCTCTAGGGCCTAGCTAGCAGCATGTTTCTTCTCAATGAATCAAAGGGGTGAACGACCCCACACTTAATCTTAAACCATGCTCCTTAGCTTTCAAATTTGGGTACTCAGACTTCCCCAAACCTGCAAAATAAAAAAAATAAAAAAGTGACACTATAAAAATAAAAATAAGAAGCTATAATATTACAAATTGGGTTGCCTCCCAATAAGCGCCTGATTTAACGTCACGGCACGACGCCATCATGTTCATCACTTTTCCTTCCACTTTGAACTTATAAATTGTACTCCTAACTTTGCATCAAATTTTTTGCTTCACTCAAGGAGCGGTGGTATAAAAATAAAGGAACCAAGCAATAAATATTGCATCTTGCACTTCTTGGCCCTTAAGTGAGGAATGTCATTTTGTCTTTTTGGCATACCAAATTTTAAAATATAAGGGCATTGTTCCTTATCTGCACACTTTTTCATTAGTTTGGAAGGCTCAATTTTCATGTCACCAACCAAACACAATGTCGAAAAATACTTAGAATGAGGTCCAACACGCTTCAACTCCAAAACTTCATTTTGTGCGACATTCTCACTTTCACACACCTCATCAACATTGACATCAATCGAAAGAGAATAGTTGAATGATATGACTTCCTCTTTTTTCTCCACAAGTTGGCCAGTATCAGTACAAATTCCATATGCAGCCTTTATTTCTGAAAGTTCGACCTTAAACCTTTCCAGAGATTTCATACTTTCCTCAGTCTCCTTCCGCATCAGTGCGGTGTGCTCTTGTATTTGTCTTATCTAATAACTCGTCTGAGCATTACGTTCTGCATCCTCCACTTCATTACCCCTATCAATATCATAAACAACAGAAGAATAGTAATAGGGGCTCGGGAATGGAGAATAAGAATTAGGACAATTATTCCAATGACCATTCAGACGACCACATATATCACACAAATTTCCTGCAAAGGATTGGGTAGGTGCGCACAACCCTCTCTCAAAAAAATTATGACACAATATATTAAAGTGGAGTCCTCCACAATAAATACAAGAATTATCGGAAAATAAATATTCATCATTCAACCAATTTCTATTCCAAGATGCCATGTCAAGAAGTGTAATTTTTTTTTTCTTTTTAAAAATAGCAAAAAAAAAAGATAAGAAAAAAAATTTAAAAATAAAACTTAAATAGATAAAAAGAAAAAATTTAATCTAGACAAACAATTAATTTCTAAGTACCCGGCAACGGCGCCAAAAACTTGTTGCGTCCTTTCGCACATGCAAGTGTACGCGGTCGTACAAGTAATATAGGATTTTAAGTCCAAATATCATACCCACAGACACTTGTCGATTAACTATTTACTAAATCAAATTAATTCTAATTATTTATTCAAGCAGAAAAATCCAAATTATATTATGATTTAACAAACTAAAAAGAAAAATAAACTAACTAATGAACAGTTAACCAAATGAAGAGTATATTTTCATGTAATCAATGAGATGAAATCGATCTAGAGCTATGAATTTACTAGCAATTATGTTGAGTAATCACTTGAACTGATTCTGATTTTCTATCGGGTTACTAGTTGCGGGTTAATTTTAACCATGTTGAGCGTTTTGCCAACAACTTTAGGTCTCCTTGACTATTCCTAACACCTATATTCCTATGGTCGTCGGCCGATAGTGAAGGGCATGTGATTTCTCTTCCATATCAACTAAGCAAGGCTAACGGGTATATTCCTATCCACGTTAGCGAATCGTTCCTCTTTCCTTATAAGGTTCACAACCAAGCTCTACTTTTTCTTATTACGCACGCAAATTCTCTATTCCTTGTCCAATTTATGCGCCATAAATAGTATTTGAATGGTGATCAAGCAAATAAATAATTAATCTCAAGAAAACGTAAGTAACCACATGAGCCGTAGCACGACGATAAATATCTTAACAAATTAATTAAAGTTTACACACCAACAATCATGAAGCTACCATACCCCTAGATGAGATGTTTAACTCCACATGGACATGGAGCAGTTACAACAAATCATCAAACGAAAAACGTAAAAATAAATAATAAATAAGAAAAGATAGAACCAATTTTCTCCGGCCTCCACGGCTGCTCCTAACTCTCCCTAGGTCAAAAGTAATTTAAAAATTATATTTAGGATGTATTTATAGAGTATGAAGAAGATTTGGACTTTAAAGAACCAAATCCAAATCAAACTAGGACAAATTCTCTTCGCCGCGCGCCACACTTGCAAAGCAAGATAGTGGCGCGAGCAGATCTTTTAGAACCAGAGAGCATGAGAATCTTGCGCCACTTGCCGCTTTGCCCAAATCAGCAACTACTGTCTTCAAATTTTGCCACGTTGCCCAGGTGCATATCCTTTCAATTCTTCAATTTTTCAATCCCAATTGCACTTTGATGCTTTCATATCAATATTAATATTATATTAACTTTAATCCATTAAGCTGCCTGCTTAATTTCCTTATATGATTTTTCGTTTTTAATTAGTTTTTTGCTTCAAATTTTCTCATCTTTTCATCATTTTAATTCTACACACAAAAATATAATATTAAGCACAAAGTAATATAATCAATACTCAAAACACGATTAAAAGTACTAAAATGTGAGGCAGATAATGACTAAATATACGTATACTTGACATCACATCAATACGCCACACCCATTCTTACTCCTTTTTATTTATAACCTCTTCTTTTCATACCCCATATTTCGCACTTGCCTCCATAGTAGCCACCCTCAACTTACGCGATTTGCCTGAGTTGAGGTACACAATGTCCAAGGAGGGACTAGGGCTAAACTAAAGGTTCGTAGAAAACGGGGAAGGTGATTAGGCTAAAAAACAAAAAGGGTCAATTCAGGCTCAAAATCAGGGATCAAAGGGTATTCAGTTCATTTGGACGGTCATTTAGGATAAAGTTGACTATTTCAAGAATGGCCTATGATCCTTTCCTAACCAACTATCCTATAGCCTAGACAAGACTAACGGGCAAGTTCTAGATTGACACACAAAGCAAGAACAGTACAAAATTAGCTCATATACATATGGCACAGAGTCCAACAATCACATGCTAACTATCAGGTCCACACTCTAGCTTAAGCCATTCATCAGATCGATTACCATAATGTCATGCACAGATCCATAATGGTCACTCTATCAAAAACAGATAATCTCATGTCACACAAAATTTGGAGGGGTCTCCATTTTTCAATCAAAATCCAGTTCAAAATCATACCATAGACTGCGCTAAGTACCTATTCTTCTTTTTCTACACACAACCTATACTAAACATGACGGTTCAAATTAAATTAAAAATCCTTAGCGAAATAAAACAGTCAAGAAAACCCCAAGGACTCAGGCACTTTGTGAGTACCCTCTGAGGTTGCCTCTCATGCAGTGCCTGATTTAACGTTGCGGCACGACGCGGGTGTTTTGGATACTCAAACTTCCCCAAAACACTCTACAAAAATATTGTATGACCACAGCTGCCCCCATCCCATCTCAAAAGTTATGCATTGTCCCCAATGCACTAAAAAATAATAAACAAGGGATACTAGGCATACCTGTGGTGCCTAAGCGCGGTCATTGGGTGTAGCAGAAGGCAGGTCCATTGGATCGGTGCACACAATCATATCTTCAATAGAGGCTGGCTCCACAGCCCTCTCAACAACAACCTCAGTTTCTCGAGCAACATCATCACTACGAACTCCCACAATGGGGTCTAAAGAAATTTTCTCTGAGGCACCCGCGACACCACTTCCTGAGCCACCCGTACCAATGGAATCAACACGAATTTGATGGATGGCTAGGGATTTTTTAAGCACCGCTTATTCTCTCTTCTTCCTCTTCTTCTCAGCTTTGTCCTCTTTGCGTTTCAAAGATTTCAGGCTCAATGGGGCATTCTCGTACCGAACCTTCTTATCTCTTTTATTTCTCTTTCTTATAGGTTCACGGTCAGTTTCAGGATGCGTACTGTCATCCTTTCCCTTATTATGAACAACTCCAGTTAGGTCGTGAGGACGGGAATATGCAAGTAAGTCAATGAAATCATCCTTTGTAGCCCCGTGTGTCAAAATCTCAATATGAGAGGCGACCAGCACCTGTTGCTATTGGATGGCATAAATGTCGGCTCGAGCCTTTGCAAGCTCAGTCAATCTGGCAGTAAGGTCTGGCACAGTCAATTTACGCAGCCGCTTATTCACCCTTATCTCTATCCCATCTAAATGGGAATTTACCCTATCAATATAACCATGGATGGGAGCAACAACATCATATATATCTCTGTGGATCAAAGGCTTTATGGCATTCAAGAATCGCTTAATCTGTTTATCCGCTTGAAAGGCTGCTTTAGCAACCTTGCTAAAAAACTCACTGGTGAAGAGGAAAGAAGAACCTGGATCATTAGACGGTGTAGTATGAGCTGATATAGATGGACCAGGTGCAGCGGCTGAGGGGGTGGAAGTAATGGCAGCAGTATCATCAAACACAATCAATGCATCGGCTGGCACATCTCTGCTAGGTTCGAGAAACAAAGTACTGCCAGATGCAGCAGAGTAGGCTCTACCCATTGCTACGGGGTTAGTTGTATCTCGAATAAGGGTAATATCCTGAAAGCTTGTAGCATGTGAGGTCCTATCAACTTTTGGAATCTCGAGTACCTCGGCTGCTTGGCACAACTGAGTGATGAGTCAAGGAAATGGGATAGATGTGGACATCCGTAAGGCACGTTCCTTGAGTTCCTTTGCGATGAAATAGGCAATAATAATATCATACCGAGACATAATGGCTGCAACTAAAATTGCCCTGTTTGGGGTCATCGTGTTGTCGACAGAAGTCGGTACCAACCGGTGTTGTACTATGGACCACCAAAACTTTCCTGCCATACTGAAAGAAGCCTTTGTGATTTTCACAATCTTTGCTGTCAGCCATGCTGGGTTCCCGTCGGTGATGACCGATGCAATCCACTCGAAAGGTGTTTTCTTACGTTGGTGCTGCTGTAAGTGGGCATCAAGGTTTGGCTAAGAGGTTGGTGCAATGTAATTCAGTACATATATGAAGCGCTGGATGGTGCACTCGGAGATGTCAACCTGAACCCCACACACTTGCACTCTATCCCGTGTTGGCTGCATTATTGGGTTCTTCCCTTTTTCATAACTGTTTATCAAGCTGGCAGTGTAAGCTGCGTAGAACTCATGGACAAGAATTGGGTTATATGGACCACCCGACCGACTCATCCATTGGAAACCATAGTGATTGTATAGCTCTTTGATGTCAGCCATGTAATTTAGCGCAGCGGATCTGATCTCAACTTTTTCATGTATGCTTCTCCTCTGGTTCCCTTTTTCATTTAGCGCCAAACCTTCACTAAATATCCAGGAGGTTCCCTCTATTTCCCATTTAACTCTTTCCCAAACTCCGACAGTTTTGCCTCTGAAAGCAGGGGCAACTGAAGTAGGCTTTGTTGCAGCAAGTGCCCTTTCACCGGATTTACTAGCACTCTTATCATCACTCTAGCTAGCACTTTCTTAATCTGACTCGAAACCTTTATTTTTCTTTCCACCCGAGGCTGTAGCATCTCCAGGCTACAACTCGCATGTACTACTCTTCTGAGGTGATAAACCAGACTAACCCTCTCCCTCTTCAGACTGGGGAAGGGTGGCCTTTCCTTTAACCTTTGCTTGCTGCCTAGTTGTCCTAGGTACTGTTTCTGGATCAGAGTCTATAGCATAAACCTCCTCGGATCTATTTTTTTCTGACTCAGAGGGTTCGTCTTAAATTTGTCATTTCTTTTTTATCGTTGTGACCTTCTTCTGGGTATTCTTTGGTGGCATGGTACCTGTAGGGTGGAATTCATTAGTATAGATGATCAATTACAAAACAGAAGTATAATGTTGCAGGCACAGACTGCGGGTTAGTCTACGACCCGTAAAATCAGTGTATGGGTCATCAACCCATTCGTGGTTCCAACAATCTTTTTTATTGTCAGGGACTATGACTCAGTTAACAGACCGTGGTTTAGAACCATGAGTCCATCCTGTGAGTCTTACTTTTAATTTAGAGCATGTAATTTTTAAAATTTGTTTCAGTGACCACGAGTCATTAGACGGTCCGCAATTGCAAATTGTGGCTCATCTTGTGAGTCGTGGTTCATCTATCAGAGGCAAATTTTGAAGAAACCTGAAGTACGAGAGAAAGAACGGTCCATAGTTTCACTCGTAATTACTGGGTATCAAAATTTCTTCGATCAAAAACTCCCTCCTTCTTAATTTTAAATCGTTCAATCAATTTTGTCAACTTAAAACTCCTTGTTGTGCCTAATACATACTACAGATCTATCACATTCATCTAGGGTTCCATAATTTTGAGTTTTTAAATCACGATAGGAGCCCTAACCCTCAGTTTAATCCAAGAAAAGAGGACTTAGAATGAGGGAAGAAGACTTACCCTTGATTATCGACTCTTTCTTACATGAACCGGAATGGATTGATGGATTTTGAGTGTGTAGTAGTTTGATTTACTTATTGAGATTTGGGGAAGAGTTTGAGTTGATTTAGTAGTGAAGGAGGGAGTGATTGTTTTGTTCTTTCTTTTTGTAACAATGGAAATTACCTATTGTGGAAGGGAAGAGAAAGAAATGAGTTGGGTCGGGTTTTAATTTTTAAAATTTGAGCCGACCTGCGACCCGAATTGCTTACTGTACCTGGGATCGACGAGTTAAAACTACGGTCCATCATTCTTAATGATGGTCTGTAGTATAACTCGTGGTTCTGTTCTTTGACCTTACCTTCTACCAGTAATAATGACTTAGTTGACCGACCGTGGTTCAGAACCACGAACTATCCTGTTAGTCGTACTTGTAACCATCTGAGGCCTATCAATATTTTGCTCCAGGGATCATGCATTGGTATACATTCCATCTTTTGGAAGCACGGACCGTCCTATCGAGTTGTCATTTGCTTTTTCAGAGACCTATCAATTATGCTCCAAGAACCACGATTTGTTTAGGGTTCATCGTTCTGAAGAACAGACCGTGAACTCATTCGTGATTTTTGGGGGCTCCTGCACTGGTATTCTTTCCTTTTCACCTGCACATAAAACAAACATTAGTCTTGGGTTGCCTACCAAGCAGCGCCTGATTTAACATCGTGGCATGACGCATGTTACTTGATTACTCAAACTTTATCAAGCTTCCTCATGGGTTGCCTCCCATGCAGTGCCTAATTTAACGTCGCGGCACGATGCAAGTTTCTTGATTACTCAAACTTCATCAAGCTCCTTGTTTGGAACAAATTCATCAAGGCTCCAGACTTCAATTATTTTGAGCTCCTCTGTTGTGAAAAAATAAGCTTTAATCCGTTGTCCATTAGCCTTGAACCTTTTTCCTTCATTATTTTCAAGTTCAGCGGCTCCGTGAGGAAACACTTGTACCACCTTGAAAGGTCCAATCCACTTGGACTTCAACTTTCCAGAAAACAAGTGAAGTCTAGAATTGAAAAGCAGGACGAAGTCACCAGGTTGGAAGTTTCTCTTTTCTATCTTCCGGTCATGATACAATTTCATCCTCTCCCTATATAAGGCTGAACTCTCATATGCATTCAGATGGAACTCATCCAACTCATTCAATTGCCCAAGCCGCTGCAATGATGCTTCAGACCAATCAAAGTTGAGTTTCTTCAACGCCCGCATGGCCTTATACTCTAACTCAACCAGAAGATGGCACGCCTTACCAAACACAAGCTGATATGGTGACATACCTATTGGGGTCTTGAATGTAGTTTGGTACGCCCACAAAGCATCATCTAACTTCCACAACCAATCCTTTCTATTGGCATTGACCGTCTTGAACAGGATTGATTTGATTTCGCGGTTGGAGACTTCCACTTTACCATTAGTCTGGAGATGATAGGGGGTTGCAACATTGTGCTTCACTCCATATTTCTCTAGTAAAGCCCAAAATAGCTTGTTGCAAAAGTGCTTGCCTCTATTACTAATGATTGTCCTTGGTGTACCAAATCTGGAGAAGATATTCTTTTTCAAGAACATTGTGACACACTTACCCTCATTATTGAGAAGCGCAACTGCTTCCACCCATTTTGATAAATAGTCAACAACCACAAATATGTACTAGTTTCCATTAGACAACACAAACGGGACCATGAAGTCAATACTTCAAACGTCAAAAAGCTCAATCATAAAGATGGGATTAAGAGGAAGCTCATGTCTCCTTGATATACCTCCTTCTCTTTGACACCTGTTGCAAGCTTTAGCAAACTCATAGGCGTATTTGTGAATATTCGGCCAATAATAGCCGCATTGCAAGATCATGTGTATGGTCTGGACACCACTATGGTGTCCCCAACATGGGATGAATGACAAGCCTCTAGTATTTCCATCATCTCAGCTTCAGACACACATATCCGGATCATAGTATCGGCACACACACGAAACAAGAATGACTCCTCCTAGAAGTATTTCTTGACATCGGGCATGAACTTTCTTCTTTGGTGAACAGACATATCAGGAGGCACCAAGTCACTTGCCAAATAGTTGGAAAAATCTACAAACCATGGAATGAGATCTTGAGAAGAGACTAACACTTGCTCATCTGGGAACCAACCATCACTCTTTTGTGCATCATCAAGCTTTAGCATAGCTTCTTCCTCTAATCTAAACAAGTGATCTGCTACCTAATTCTTTTTGCCCTTCCTGCCCTTGACCTCAAAATCAAACTCTTGCAGCAGCAACACCCATCTAATCAGTCTCAGCTTTGCGTCCTTCTTTGCCATGAGGTAGCAAAGAGTTGCATGGTCTGTCTGCACCACCACCTTGGTGCCAAGCAAATAGGATCTAAATTTCTCAAATGCAAAGACCACAACAAGCAGCTCTTGTTCAGTTATAGTGTAATTCTTTTGAGCCAGGTTAAGTGCTTTGCTAGTGTAGTATATAGGATGAAGAAACTTTTTGCGCCTTTAGCCTAGGACTGTTCAGGAGAAACAATGATGGGAGCAGAGACCAACTTTTCTTTAAGGCACTCGAATGCCTTCAGAAATGCTTCATCAAACACAAACTTTACCTTCTTCTCCAACAATTTGCACAAGGGATTAGCAATTTCAGAGAAGCCCTTGATAAACCTCCTATAGAAACTAGCATGCCCCAAAAAGCTTTGAATCCCCTTCACAGAAACTGATGTAGGAAATTTTTCAATCACCTCAATCTTTGTTTGTCGACCTCAATACCTTTCTTGGAGATCCGATGGCCAAGCATTATACCCTCTTTCACCATGAAGTGACATTTTTCCAAATTAAGTACCAAGTTACATTATTCACACCTCTTTAGTACACAACTGAGATGAGCCAAACAATCTTCGAAAGAATCACCCACCACTGAAAAGTCATCCATGAACACCTCAATAGTGTCCTCTACCATATCAGAGAAGATAGACATCATGCAACACTGAAAAGTCATTTGTGCATTGCATAGACCAAAAGGCATCCTCTTAAATGCAAATGTCACATATGGATAGGTGAAAGTGGTCTTCTCTTGGTCTTCATGCGCAATCGAAATCTGATTGTAGCCCGAATAACCATCAAGAAAACATTACCATCCTCTGCCAGCAAGACAGTCTAACATCTGATCCATGAACGGCATCAAAAAATGGTCCTTTTCAGTCCAAGCATTCAGCTTCCTGTAATCCATGCATATGCGTCAGCACATGACTTGCCTCATTAGAATCAACTCATTCTTTGCATTTGGGACTACAGTAATCCCACCCTTCTTCAGCATACACTGAACCGGGCTCACTCACTTGCTATCAGCAATAGGGTAAACTACACCTGCATCCAGCTACTTTATAATTTCCTTCTTGACAACCTCTTGCATAGGCTGATTCAGCCTATGTTAGTGCTCAATACTCAAAACGCAATCTAGGGCTAGCTGAATCTTGTGAGTGCATATTTCAAGCGAAATCCCAATGATGTTGGTAATGAACCAACCAATGGCCCTTTTGAACTTTCCCAACACAGAAACTAGAGCTTTGACTTTCCCTTCTCCTAAGTCTATATCAATAATGACTTGCAAGGTCTCATTAGCTCCTAAGAACACATATCGAAGATGAGATGGAAGTGCCTTGAGTTCCAAGACTGGAGGCTCCTCAATAGATGGTCTAGCAAGCGGTGTCTGTCTATTCTTCAGGTCTAAATCAAGCTTCTTCGGAGCGTAGGTATAGGACCCCATACCTACAAGTGCCTCGACCATATCATCATACTCTTCAATATCGTCTCCATCAAAATTCATAATCACAGCTGCTAATGCCTCAACACCAAGTCTTTCCTCAATGGACACAATTAGTTGATCCTCATCAACCACATTAATAACAAAGATAACTCGCATGTCGTCATGATGCTTCATAGACTAGCAGACATTAAAAGTAACTACCTCATCATTCAATCTGAACTTCATCTTCCCAGTCTCTTAATCAACCAACACACGTCCAGTAGCAAGGAATGGTCATCCCAAGATGATACGAACCTCAAAATCTACCTCACAGTCAAGAATCACAAAATCCACAAGGAAGATGAAAGTGTCAACTTTCACAAGCACATCATAAAGAATTCCCAGCGGCCGTTTCACTGTGTGATCTGCCATAAAAAGCCGTATTGTCATCGATTTGGGGGCTCCCAAGCACAACTGATTAAAAAATGCTAGTCGCATTAGATTGATACTAGCACTAAGATCACACAACGCTTTAGCAAAGTAGAATGCCCAATCGTACATAGAATAGTAAAAGCTCAATGATCTTCCTTTTTCTACACCAAAGAACGGGAGGCTATTGCACTATAATGGTGAAGATTAATCGCTGGCTCAAAACTCACCGTTCTCTTTCTAGTCACCAGATCCTTCATGAATTTAGCATATCCAGGCATCTTCTCCAATGCTTCAACTAAAGAAATATTAACTGAAAGTTATTTTAGCATGGAGATGAACTTGTGAAATTTATCGTCCCTCAACCTTTTTCTTCAATCTCTGTGGGTAAGGTGGGGAGGCAATGACATGGGCTTCAAGACTGGTGCAACATCTTTGTTCTTTGCTTTTGACTCAGAAGACTTTCTCTCACTTGGACCTTCACCGCTATTCTTTTCCTCAAACTCGACCACAATTTCAGCATCATATTTTTCAGATTCGGCTGGCTCATCAACAACTATAGGCATATGAGGGTCAACAGTCTATTTTACACTTCAGCTAGTCATAGCCATAACCTGTCGATCATTCTTTGGATTCTGAATGGTGTCACTTAGGAGAGTGCTCTTTTGACGTGGATTTATGCTAGTATACATCTGGTGCATCTAGGTCTTAAGCTGCCTTGTAGTGACAGAATGTGCCTCCACTGTCTGACTCATACCTGAAAGGTCAGCTCGCATCTCTTTCATGCTTGCTTCCGTAGAATCAACCTTTTAAAATACTTTGTTAAGAAGCTCCATCATGGTTGGTTGTTCAGGTCTATCTTCGTGATTTCCAGGAGGGACATACAGACCACTTCTATCATTTTTATAGTCATCCTTTTTCTGCCAGTCACCATCCCTGTCTCTAGCTCTGCTCCTATCTCTGTATCTGGACCAATTGTAATGGTTATCTCTATATCTGTTCTGACCTTGATTCCCTTGGCCAGAGGCCCGGAAACTCGCTCCTTGATCATTCAGATAACTAACCTCTTCATCGGATAAGTAATCGTCTGGCCTTGGAGCTTTCCCATGTAAGCCGATGGCTTTTCACCTTCTCTACTCCCTCATCTAGGATTTTCTTTGCAATCAACTCAATGCTCATCTTCATCTTAGCGACATATTTCTTTAGCTCCTGCAATTCATGTGAATCAATGGACTTACCAACTGCATATGTACATGCTGGACTCTCAGCCTCTCTAGTATGCCATGCCCTGTTGGTCTTAGTAACCCTATGAAGCATCTCAGAAGCTTCAATATAAAAATTATCCATGAATGCTCCACCAGTTATAGTGTCGGCTACTACTTTTGTGTTGGCATTAAATGCTTTGTAGAAGATCTCCATCAGATGATGTGAAGGGATTCCATGTCTCGGAACTTGTTTTAGCTTTATATTGAACCTCAACTATGTCTCATATAATTCCTCTGTAGGTAGTTGCTTAAAATTATAGACTTCTTGCTTCAGCTGCAACATCCTTGATGGAGGAAAGAACCACTCCAAAAACTGAGTCTTCAACTCATGCTATATGTATATGGAATTATCGGGAAATTGTGTGAGCCACACAGTTGCCTCTTTAGTCAATAAGAATGAAAATAGTCTCAGTCTAATAGCATCTTTCTCTACTCCTGGTAGATTATAAGCTTTACAAATTTGAGAAAAAAAATTTACATATAGATTTGCATCTTCTGTAGGATTTCCAGTACATAGTCCCTTCAGGTTCAGCAACTGGATCATGGTGCTGGTGATGTCAAACTTCGTTCCATCAATCAGTGGTGGCAACACTATAGGTACAATAATGCCTAATTCTTCTATGTCATCATCATCATCATCATAGTAGCGAGGGGCATGCCTTGGTTGTTGTATTTGTCGGCCCCTATTTTGTGGTAAATTTTGTCTAGTTTCTGCTTCGTCTCTCATAGCTTGTTGTCGTTCTTGCCTTGCTTGCTTAGCTGCCGTATTTTGAGCTGCAAGGTTTGCTGCAATTGTAGCATCTTCAGCAGCAAGGGCGTCTTCCCCTGCCTTTTTCCTCTGCTCAGCTTCAGCCAACAACCAAGTTATGATCTGCTCTGGTGTCTCATGGTCTCCCTTTTTAGAGATGTTTCTTATAGTTCTGGAGAGTTCAGGATCATATGGGATCAAGGGATTGCCTTAACTTCTTGTACTGGGAATGCACAGGTGTGCAACCTGTCACAAAACAAAAACAACAGAAAAAGTAAAATCAGGAAATAAGAACTTATAGTGAAATAAACACAATCTCTCTTAATCCTAAACCGTATTCCAAGGCAACGGCGCCAAAATTTGATGCGCCTAAATTACACCTATTTTTAGAAGAACACGCGGTCGCTATTCAAATATAGAACCCAAAGAAAGTTGGGGTCGATCCCACAGGGAATATGCTAGGACTATGGTTGATTATTGTTTACTCGCGCTCTTAGACATTTATTTCCCTTGGAATGGGGGGTTTTAAGTAACAAGATTAATAGTAACAAGTAACAAGTATCAAATTTGATAGTTGTTATCAATGGGAGAGATGAGTAGGGTTGTGTTCCCCATGAGATCATAACTTAGTAAGGCGTTATACTTAGTAAACTAGCTTAGTGCTTAACATGTAGAATCGGTAAGTTAGGTTCACCTAAATCCTTGGTCCGGCAGATAGATGAATTTCACCACACGTCTTGGTCCGGCCATGGGTGTATGATTTACTAACCCTTTCCCTGCATCCCAGATTAGCTATTCCCGGACAAGGTCAAGCTATTAGATCAAGGTTGATAGCCTCAAATCTCCGTCATTGAACAACCCTTTTCCCATCCATTACCTCCTTGGTCCGGCAAGTAAGGATAAGGCGAGTTCTAACATTGCGCACTGTTAAAAAGCAATCAAAATAAAGGGAAGAACAATACATGCATAAACACTGCCCTAGAATTACCAAGTACTTTGCCTACTTCGTTAATCCTTCATGGTTCCCACAATCCTAATTGTGGATTCAGCTACTCATGTTCATAAGTAAACAATCAGAAGTTATTGATGCGTTCATGATCATATACTTTCAATGAGAAGTAAAGAAATCCGTAAACATGAATAGATGAAGATGGAAGTACGAACAATGAGTTATGAATGTGTATAACTCTCAAAAGCAAGAATAAACTAAGATCACAATGTTTCAAATATATTTCCTACAAAATATCGAGCATAACATGTAAAAGAAAACATAGGAAAAGTATTTATAGACAATGGAAATACTGTCCTAACAAAACTAGGAAACTGAACTCGGCAGGGAGCACGAATTGGATGATGACCCGTCATTCCAAATGATGGTTTGTGCTCTTCTAAGGTCAACCGTGGTCTTGGATGGTCAACATATTCTGTCATGAGAAACTACGAGTGGAACCATGAGTCTTGCTCTCGGTATATGGTTTGTCTCCTAACTCGTGGTTTCTTGGTCCTTTCTTGTGCCTTCTCTGATCACTGACCACAAGTCCAACTGGATGGGTCGTACTTTAGAAGTACGGTTCGTACTATGAGTCGTGCTTCCTGCTCTTGCTTTTGCACATCTACAGATCCTTTGGTCTACGAGTAGATAGGATGGGTCGTGGTTTGAATCCACGACCCGTAGACTGAGTCATACTTTTCATCCATACTTGCACAATTTTTTAACTTTGTTGTACGAGTCAACAGGATGGGTCCGTGGTTCCGTCATGTCATCCGTCATCTCTGTATCCGTCTCTTTTCAGTTCAATTTCCAATACTTTGGCTCTGAGTCCATTCTCCTGCACACTTAACCAAAAACATCAAATCTAACAATAAAATGCTAAAGAACTAGCAATAATCCAAAGTGTTAAGCGTTGAAAGTGACGTAATTTTTCGGCACATCAAAACCCTCAACTTAAGACTGTTGCTTGTCCTCAAGCAATAAAAGAAAACCATCCTAAGATGGTAGTCATATGATTTGGCAGTTCATCTCACAACTATTTTCCCCCTCCTTTTCAGTACAAAACAAGTACACAAGTTCCTTTTATCAAGACAACACAAGAGGATCCATGGATGACATCACGCTATCAATAGACGATATAGCATACACATATGAGACTTGCCCTAACAGTCAACTGTCATTGTGAATCTAGTGCCCTCACCACAAAGAAGTCCCAAACGCACAATAATATAATTAAAATCTCTGGGACTAACTAGAACACTCACACTCACAATATGATTTTCAAGTAATGCATGCATAATACCATAGGCTTGCCCTTATTTTTTATGCCTCAGTTTATGAACAATTAGGGTAGGATCACTATAGGACTTTACTCGACTAGTAACATAGGCTCGGGGACAAATATGGTAGATATGGGAAATAGTGACTAAACCCTCCTTGACACTATGCTATGTTTCTTCCACATTTCCAGACCAACTCTATTCTTTTCCTCCCTTTTTCTCGTTTTTTTATTTCTTCTTTTTCATTAAGTGATGGGTGCGCCTTTCTTTTCAGGCTCAACTTTTCATCACATATCTCTTTTTTTTTCTTTTTAAACACATACGCCACACCCGTTCTTACTCCTTTTTATTATTAACCTCTTCTTTTCATACCCCATATTTCGCACTTGCCTCCACAATAGCTACCCTCAACTTAGGCAATTTTCCTGAGTTGAGGTACATAATGTCCAAGGAGAGACCAAGGCCAAACTAAAGGTTCATATAAAACGGGGAAGGTGATTAGGCTAAAAAATAAAAAGGGTCAATTCAGGCTCAAAATCAGGGATCAAAGGGTATTCAAATCATTTGGACGATCATTTAGGATAGAGTGGACTATTTCAAGAATGGACTATGATCCTTTTCTAACCAACTATCCTACAGCCTAGGTAAGACTAACCAGGAAAGTTCTAGATTGGCACACAAAGCAAGAACAGTACAAAATTAGCTCACATACACATGGCACAGAGAACAACAATCACATGCTAACTATCAGGTCCATACTCTAGCTTAAGTCGTTCATCAGATCGATCAACATAATGTCATGCATAGATCCATAATGGTCAGTCTATCAAAAATAGATAATCTCATGTCACACAAAATTTGGAGGGGTCTCCATTTTTCAATCAAAATCCAGTTCAAAATCATACCATAGACTGCGCTAAGTTCCTATTCTTCTTTCACTACACAAAACCTATACTAAACATGCCAGTTCAATAGAAATTAAAATATTTAGGGAAAGAAAACCGGCAAGAAAACCCTAAGGACTCGGGTACCTTATGAGTACCCTCCTGGGTTGCCTCTCATGCAGCGCCTGATTTAACATCGTGGAACGATACGGGTTCTTTGGCTACTCAGACTTTGCCAAAACACTCTACTTTGGTGTACGAGTCAACAGGACGGGTTCGTGGTTCAGAACCACGAACCTTCATGTCTTCCGTCATCTCTGTATCCGTCTCTTTTCAATTTAATTTTCAGTACTTTGGCTCTGAGTCCATTCTCTAGCACACTTAACCAAAACATCAAATCTAACAATAAAATGCTAAAGAACTAGCAATAATCTGATGTTTTAAGCATCGAAAGTGTCGTAATTCCATTGCACATCAGGATGGGTGATTTTATATTTGTATATGAGGTTGGTCCTAGGGTGGATCGGACATCGCATGTTAATACTTAGGTGTTGATCTAGGGATCCTTGATTTTTCCAGGTAATAAAAAAGGATAAATGTCATATTTATTATTATTGTTGAATGACTGTTGAATTTTTTCCCTGTAGTTGATAAGTCACAAGGTAGACTGAGAGTCTGGAATTATACTATTGGTTGTTATTATATGTTGTACTACTTTACTCAGTGCGGGTGTACTATTTGTTTTTTACATGTTGGGTTCCTGAGAGGGACATAATTTATTATTATTTGGCAGGTCCTTGAAGGGTTGGGTTAGTGTGCTTAAGTGACAAGGTAATTTTTCTGTGAACCGGGGTCACATGTTATTGGCATAGATGATATCCTAGGGATTCTTATTTGGTCTCGGTTATGTCAAAAGGATATATATTGTTGTCCTAAGAATTGTCAAGGTCGATTAGACTTGTTACATGCGGGTGATAAGCTAAGGAGGAGAGTTGTAGTTTGGTTATGATGTTGGGTGTTGTTACTTGTTTAGTATGGCCCTGGGGGTCATTGGGGCAGTTTTGTACTAGTAGGTGGCGGTATGACGGGTGTGATCTACGTCACCAAGTAGCGGAGTTTACTCCGGGTTGTTAAGTCATAGTGATTGACTTGGGAAAGGAAATAGTAGTTCAGGTATCGGCATAGATGTCGGGTAATGACAAGTGTGACTTGAGATGTCTAAGGGATAGGCAGGCTGGGTTGATGTTGAGTTTTGGTAAGGTGAATGTTGACGGGTTGAAGCATTTAACTTATGTATTTTCCTTGACTTTTATATGATGGTATGAGTGGATTCGGATCGATCGATGATGCCTACCAGTACGTGTATTTGTACTAATTATACTCTTGCTATACCTTGTTGGTATAGTCTGGTTGCAGGGTTGGTGATATTTCATAGGTACACGATGATGAAAATCTCCAGCAACTCCTACTTCTTGTTTCTATTGTAGAGTTGTGTCTTCTTTTATTTTTTTATCACCCTTGTAGTAGCTCTTGTACCGGCTTAGACTAGGTTCTGGAAAGAGTTGTTTCCAAATTTTAAATGGTTTCTTTCCTCGAATATTGTAAACGATTTTCTTGTATTAAAAGAGTTTATTTTCATGGTTTTATTTCTTTTTACGCATTACCTGTTAGATCGGGTGGTAAGGGTTCTCCTATGTAGGTGGATTAGAGTAGGTGCCCGCACGGTCTGGTAGTTGGGTCGTGACATATTAATTATGTTAAATCTTGTGATAATCTTGCAGATTCATAGATTAAGGTCTTAGAAAGAAAAGGGTCTGAAGCACATCGAGAGGGATGGATTAAAGCTCAAAATCTTCTTAGTCATATATGAGAAAATCCAACCTGGGACTAGAGATCCTATAATCAGGTTAAATAGAAAAAATGAATCATATGATGACCTGTTGGGAAATGTACTATTATTTTATCCCTCCTTATGGTGTAAGTGTATTTTTCCGTAATGATTTGTGAAGGTTGAGTTAATAAAATCTTAATTAAAGTATGTATCTCTTATGAGTGGGGTGTTTGAATTACAGGAATACGTTTGGCAGATTTTACCTATGTAAGTGGCGAAGTAGGCCGCTTCCTATGAGAATTGAGCTTATTCTAAAAAACACTTATGAAAAATTGGGATAGCACAAGACCGTAATGTGTTGGCTATTAAACTTTATATCAACATCTTGATTATTGTGTGTAAGCAGTAAACTTTATTTCCCGTAAACAGGCATAGTTCAAGTCTGACACCACTACTGACTTTGGAGTAAAGGTTATTGTTTTACTAAGTGAAGGTTCAATGCAGAGCACACCTTCATTATGTATAATAGTCTCCCTTCAACTAAATTAATTAAATACTCTCTTATTTTAATATTAAAATGAGTGGGGAAAGGTTGGTGTTTATGCATTTTAGTATTAAAATTATAATATTAAAGTGCATTATCTTTTTATGTTAGTGGCATAAATTGTCAAGAATGTGATCATCATTTTTTGATATAACATGCGTAACTACCATTGTCATGTTCTATCTCTTTATGTCTTGTAACTTATATAACATTTATCCTTTCATCTATCCACTTTACTAACCCACATTCATCCTATTGATTACAAGGAAGATTTTCTTAGCTATATGTAGTGATGGTCTTGCATTATATTGATAAGAAGAAAATAGAGTGCAAAAAGAGGAGAAATAGTATATTGTAAAGTTACCGTATTTCGGCCATGTGATTATTGTGTTAGTTTACCCAAAGTTTAGTTATTTTTGTATAAAAAAAAAAGCTAAGTTATTTTTGGGGAAAAAAGTGATAGTTAAATTATTTTTGTGTAAGAAAATATAGTTAAGTTGCTTTTGTGAAAAAAATATGATAGTTAAGTTATCATTTGTGAAATTTACCCTTAAAAATGTGCACCGACACCTCTATTGTTTGCTTAAAATATACTCTCTCCGTCTCATATTAATTATCTATATTATTAAAAAATAATTATCTTTAATTATTATCCATTTTTATGATCAAAATATAATTAATTAATTTTTTCTCAATTTAATCTTACAATTAATTATTTTTAAAAGTGTAAGTGAATTTATAAAGTTTCAAAAAGAATTTCTTAAAGGGTGCAGTAAAACTATTTTTTATATTTATAATTTTTTTAGGGGTGTATAAATAAAAAAGTGGACAACTAATATAAAATCGAAGGAATAGTTTTCCACTTTGTATCTTATACATATATTTTGAAAATTATTAATAAAATATTTATTTTACCAAATTATCTTAATTGACGTTAGCTTAGAAAGTCTAAAATTGGATACTTGTAATTCAATTAATATTTAAAGCGGTTACTCAATGGTATGGGTAAAGTTAGAAGAGCAAGAAATTTATTTTTGATATAGTCGA
Organism: Jaltomata sinuosa; assembly: GCA_003996215.1. Lineage (NCBI taxonomy): Eukaryota > Viridiplantae > Streptophyta > Magnoliopsida > Solanales > Solanaceae > Jaltomata > Jaltomata sinuosa. The sequence goes on along the minus strand of QJPP01001735.1, from coordinate 454,008 downwards.
TAAATAAAAGAAACTCTTTTATCATAAATTTTTTATATATTTTAAATTATTAATTATTATAAGCTACATTAATTTTCATAATTTTTAAATATCTATATATATTTTTTATTTCAAAAAATTTAAAAATATATTTTAAAATTCACACAAAAAATAATATAATTTAACCATTGTACCCTGAATCATATCTCTAAAATGGGACGAAGGGAGTAAGAAAAAATTATTCACACTTTGTTGTTAAAATATTCTCGTCAAAGAAAAATGGAATACAATTTTCTCAAATTATAAGAAAATGTGCATAACAATGCTGAAAATTGGTCCAGGCGATTTTATGAAATTGTAAGCTAGGTCCATGCGAATATCATGAGTCCGAAACATAAATAATGAAAGAAAAAAATAAAGTGATAATAAGAACTAGTAATAGTGCACTAAAAAGTGCGTTATACAAGACTTGATTAATAGTTTTCAATAAAATTTTGTTAAAGGCCGTTACAAATAATTATAATAATTTATTTTCTAAGAAAATAGAAAAGATATTTCCCAAGACAATAAAAATTATAAGATTTAGGCTATCAATTTAAGTGCCTTAGTTTTTTTACTTTAGAAAATAGTTATAATAATTCATTTTCTAGATAAGAAAAATGTAATTTCTAAGACAATCAAAAAGTAAGCCACTTAAATTGATACGAACGGTATATTTTTTGGGTATAAGTTAAGTTTTATATTATTTTTTTTTGTTATTTTAGAAAATGAATCATTAAAATTCTTTTTTTTTAAAAAAATAAGACACTTAAATTGATACGGAGTGCATATTATTTTTGTAACAATTTAAGCTAAATCACATTTTTGATTGTCTTAAAAAAATAATTATATTACTTTTACGGGAAAAAAAAGAGAAGTAAAACACTTAAAATTGATATGATGAGAATATATTTTTTAAAGCATAGGCTAAGGATTATAAGTATTTTTATTATTTTAAAAAGTAATTTTACGCAAACATTTTGAAAGTGCAAGAAAGGGGGGGGGGGGGATGAATTGGTTTTTTTTCGTTTTTCTTAGTTGACTGTCTGTGAGAGCCAGTCGACTACAAAGCAGAGAAGAACAATTATTTAAAAGTACAGAATTGTAAGTGTAGTAAAAGTAATTGACACCAGATATTTATAATGGTTGGGATCCAGAATAGATCTTACTCCAGTCCTCGTGGGTTGCAAGAGTGTTCTCTATAAGTTCTTTGGTGATTTGGTTTTGGTACAAGCTTGAGAGTATAGTTCCTATGTCTACAATCAATCTTTTTCTTTACTTTTTCTCTTTTGATACAATGCCTCACCAACTAAATCTTTTCTCTCCTCTATTTTCTAGTACACAGTAAAGTACAAGGTAAAACAATATTTAATAAAAGTAGAGCAACGAACTTGAGATGATAGAGACGGTTTGTATATATTCTTCTTCGATCTTCAAAAGCTTTATAGAGGATAAAATAGTTGTTGGTCAAGAAGGAAACCCAAGAGATTTGATCCTTGGAAAAGGATATGAGAGATCCTATTTTCAAGAATAAGGGTGGACTGGACTAATGATAATCCCTTCAAATCAACATTTTTTTGATCTTTTTTCCTTTCTTGGAGGCTAGCAATCCTTGTCTATTTTAATGTCGCTTGATTTGAATCCTTTTGATACGAAATTCGTCCTTTTTTGAAGACGAGTAATCTTGACCAATTAATGTCGCTTGATGTAGTCCTTTTTCATAAATTTACTCTTGGTACTTCATTCCTTTCTTGGAGCTGCTTTGAATGAGTCTTTTTTGGGAAAAGAATTCTTGGTACTTCATTCTATTTCAGCTTAAGCCTTGTATAGCTTTCCTTTCTTGGCTACAAGATTTAACATGTGATTTAGCCGACTTCTCTCTTTTATGGTATAGATATCTCCATACCAAGAAAGCAAATCACTAGTCAATTGAAGCCCTCATTGTCCTTCCAATTAGTTTGTAGTCCATACATCTGTTCAGTATTCTTTCTGTATTTTCCTGCACACATAAATTGTCACTTATTAAAACAACACTAATAATCTCCCTCTTTTTTATGATGATAATTTTTAGCATTGAGTATGTAGTCAACTTCTCTGTTTGGCAGATATGCTTATCGACTGTGTTTTAGTGGTCGACTGATGTTTGCTCCCTCTGTCTAGTTGACTGAATGCTTTTCAGTCGACTGTGTGTTAATGATCGTCCACTGAGCACAATGCTCCCCCTGTCTATAACATTTCTCCCCCTTTGGCATCATTCAAAAAGGAAAATATAAACAAGAAGCAGAGCAGACAAACATGCATAAAACAAAATAATCATGGCACAAGAGCCAACTCAAAGCATAAGAGCATAAACATCCATGTCATAAAAACAGAGCAAATAAAATCTGAGCTGAAGCTCAATTACATGCCAAAGAAATAACAAAATCAAGTTTAACCATGAAATAGATTGTTCAAAAATAACAAGAAGCACTAGGAGGCAGGCACATCAGGTTGACAACAATGTAAAAAATACGTCAGAGTATTCATAATAGCATCCTTCAAGTTGGTAAACTGATTCGCAATAGAGGTGGAGAGAATATCTGTCCAGGTCTAGATTTTGGCATCCACTTTGATTGCCTCTTTAATCACTTGATCGAGCTTGAGATGAATGCGGGCAACATCTGTTTCCTTTGTGACATCCCTTATCTTGTCGATTTGAAGATAAGTAGCCAACAGGAGGTATTTGAGATCATCAAGCTTAGACTCCATAACAACTCATTTTTCAAGCACATCATTGAAATTTGAGGGACCAGGATCAGGAGGCGTGGAACCAACAAGATTAGATGGAGCAGATATAAGAGCAGGACTATTTTCTGACTTGAGATGGAGGAATGAACATACCCATACTAACAAATGCTCTAGAATTGTAGCATTTCTTGATAGGAATGGGAGAGAAATCATCCAGGCAGATATTGTTAGTTTCCAGTAGACGAGTGATCAACAAGCCATAAGAGATGCTAGAGGGGTATAACGCAGAGTCAATCATGAAATTCAAGATAAAAGAGGAAAGTTTAATTTTTCGGTGAGACAAGAGGCAATAAGTGAGCAAAGTATCACGTTGAGACAGAGTAGAATGAGATCCAGCCAAGGAAAAAGGGTGGTGGAGACAATATGAGCAATAAACTTTCTTTCAAAAGATAAATCTTTAGGGCCAAGGTGAGAGGGTAGAATTTCAGACGATCTAAGGCAATAAAATGTTTTCCTTATCAAAAAATATATCAAAATCTGAGGGACAAGAATTTTTTGAAGAGGTAGAGTAATCGAAGCAATGAATACAAAATATGGCATCAAAAATAGCACAGTCTAAGAAAATACGCCTACCAAGAACCAGAGTCCCGAGTTCATTAGCCTTAAAGGACCTGAGATTTGCATAGAAAAGATGAATCAAGAGTTCATAGACTACCTTAGGAGTAGTGGAGAACATGTTCATCCATCCTTGTTCTTCAAAAAAATGGCTTGATGGCGCAATGGAGGGTTTCAAGAAGATCAAGATCAATAATTTGACCATGCACAAGAGGTTCTCCTTGAGAGAGTGAAAAAGGGTCTAATTGGAGGGTCTCCAAAAATCAATTTTAATATCAACAGAGCTATCAAAGTCAAAATTAACTTTCTTCTTTGAATACTCAGATTCATCACAAGGTTCAAAGTGATTTCTCAAAAGAGGAAGAGAAGAATCAAATGAAAATTAAGAAAGAGATTTATTAGAAAAATTAGAATCCACAGGAATGGGGGAAGAGACTTTCCCTTTTCCTTTGAGACAGGAACTCTTTTGAGATACTTTAGGAGAAAAGTTCTAATTGTTTGCCATTGAATAGGTGAAAGAAGAGATTAAGAGAGGAAGGAGAAAAAAAGAGGGATTTTAAGAGAAAGAGAAGAGAGAAAGAAAGCGAGGAGTTAGTACAAAGTTCTAAGTACACAAATGAAAAGACTTGTGACAAGTCCAAAAAAGGAAAAAGAAGAGGTGCCATAATGACATCTAGAGAGACGTGACTGATGGCATAATAAACATAAAAGAATAAGGCAAGAAAATCAGTTTTAATAATTAAAGAAAACACACATCAATAACCAAAAATAGAGCACATAAATAAGAATCATTAAATCATTGGATTTAAAATTATGCCAAGAGATTTTCTAAACATGCAGAATCTTTCTTCGAGCAAAGATTTTGTAAAAATGTCAGCTAATTAAAATTCAGTGCTCACAAACACTAATTCAATATCACCATTTAAGACATGATCTTTGATAAAATGATGCTTGATATCTATAAGCTTAGCTCTAGAATGACACAAAGGATTCTTTGATAAACAAATAGCACTAGAATTATCACACATAATAGGTACTGGCTTAAAAGATAGTTCAAAGTCACTCAATTGATGAACCATCCAAAGAACTTGAGCATAATATACACTAATAGAGATGTATTCAGCCTCATTACTGGAGGTAGAGACACAATTTTGTTTCTTTCTATTTTAAGAAATAAAAGCCTTTTCTAGGAGTTGGCAATTTCACTTGTACTTTTTTTATCACCTTTGTCACCTGCAAAATCAGCATATGAGAATCCTTTAAGTATAAAGTCATTGTTGTTAGGATACCATAAGCCATAAGATACAGTACCCACAAGATATTGAATAATACACTTAACAACAATTAAATGAGATTCTTTAGGAGCTGACTGAAACCTTGTACATTTGCATACACTGAACATGATATCAGGTCGACTGGCAGTGAGATAAAGTAGAGATCCAATCATACCTCTATATCTTGTTTCATCAACTGACTACTATCTTCGTCAACATCAAGATTGCAAGTGGGACTCATTGGAGTTCCCAGGGTTTTTGCTTCACTCATTCCAAATTTTTGAATGAGTTCCTTAGTACACTTACATTGACTGATTAAAATACCTTCAGTCTACTGATGGATTTGTAACCCCAGAAAGAAGGTCAACTCACCTATCATGCTCATTTTAAATTCACTTTGCATTAAGTATGAAAATTCCTTGCACAATCCAACATTAGTACTTCCAAAGATAATATCATTAGTATAGATCTGAATAATAAGATTTCTACAGGAGGTTTTTTTTAATGAAAAGGGTAATGACAATTTTTTGTAATGACCGGGTCCATCGTTATGGGTAAACATTTCATGCCAAGTATTGGGTTAGAAAACTTCCGGATTTGGGAGTTGAAAATTTTGGGCTAGACTAGTCTCGGATGGTTTCTTAGTAAGGTATGGTATAGGATAGTCTAAGTAAGGATTGGATAATATATCTTGTAGTGATCTAGGCTTTACATTAGCCAAGACATAGAAGAGTCTGACGGACTTTTCGGAAGTGAATTTGGGTGAGTAGAACTCCCAGTATCGAGGTTGACGTGAAGGGGTTGTTCTGGAATGTCGAGATTTAAGGTGTATTGTAAAATAGACCCTTCTGGGAATTTTATGACTTTCTGTCCCATGTCACTGCTATAGTTGTTGACACAGCACAATAGCGATCACCGCTATAGCGGAATAATTTTTTCTATAGCGGAAGTCAACTTTGGTCAGCACTGCCATAACGGTATGTCCTACTATGGCGGCGGCGCTGTAGTGGTGTACAGATTGCTATAGTAGACTGAATTGAGATTTAATGCAGAAACTTCCCTAAAACATTCAGTTTTTCTTCAAGAGTATTTTCGAGAAGGGAAAGGGCGATTTGGGCGATTTCAACTCTGTTCTTCATCATTTTTCATTGCAAAAGTAAGGATTTCACTCCCCTAACGTAATACTATCTTTCCTACATTGTAGAATTGCTAGTTGTGGACTTGGAGAAAGATTTTGATTGACCTAGGAATGGTAGAATTTGGAAAAAAGGGGGATTCTAAGGCATAGAAGTTCTTGGGTCTTGAATATTATTGTTGAGTTATGATCAATTAGCTATAATTTTCTAAATGTATCTGTAACATAATAAACTTAGGTGAATTAATTATGGGAAATCCTGAGAATATGTGGAATGATATAGTTTGGCCTGGAGATTGAGATTTTGCATACTCCGGGTAATTAGTAAGCCATGTAGACTGATTTTAGTATCTTGTAATTATTTTTAGACCAGGAACAAGCACAGGCTTCAGAACATGGGAAGGCTCCATCCAGTAGAGATTTTGTGTAATTCGAGGTAGGTGATGATTATTGTTTCCCAATATGCAATATGTGTTCATGTACTATCGATTAGTATTGTGTGAGTTTGTTTCCCAATATACAATATGTGTTCATGTACTATCGATTAGTATTGTGTGAGTTTGCATGCTTAGGGAATGGGATTATGAATGCCTACTTATTTGGTTATCAATCTTGTGAAAATGAACTTGTTTTGTTTCTTGTTGGTTTACAAGTATACTTTTGTTCATTGTTTGTTGATTGATTGGATTTGTGTGATATTCAGTTTGCTCGGGTACCACGCCTGGTACGGGATGTTTATCAGTTGGTTCAGGTACCACATCTGGTACAGGATTCATAATGGTTGGCTTGGGTACCACGCCTCGTATGAGTTAAATTTTCGTACATTGATTGTATTCTTTCGATGGTTCCATGAGTGAATCGGGTTGTATTCTTGAATTGTGATCATTGCATATGGTCCGTGGGAGGCCAAGTGATTATATTTAAATGTGAGATTGGTCTTAGTGTAGACCAGGATTGCATGTTGAACAGATAGGTGGTGTCCTAGGGATCCTTGGTTGGTCCGAGTTGTGTAAAAAAGGATATATGTTTATTGTCATTGGGTATTGTCAGTGGTTGTTAATTGGTTACATGTGGTTGTTAAGTTAAGGAAGAGACTTGTAGTCTAGTTATATTGTTGACTTGTATTACATGTTTACTTCACTTTACTCAGCTTTGGTTTAATGTTCATATCTTATTATTGGAGCTGGCCGATGATCCTACCAGTACATGATAGTTGTGTACTGATTCTGCACTTGCTTTTTCTTTTTTTAAGTACAGGACATCTTTCAGCGGCTGAAACGCGACCTCACTTGTAGATTTGGCAAATTCAGGATTTAAGGGTGAGGTGTTCTTCCAGGCTACCTTGTTTTTGTCCATGACTAGTTATAGCCTACTTGTTTTGGGCTTAAACTCTCATTTTGCTTTTTGGGTTGCATCCCCATATTCTAGACGATTGGTAGAATGTTTTGGTACGGTGACTTTAGGTTCTAGGGAGGTTTTCCACATATTTTTACTTTGCTAGTGTTTTGAGATTATGAATGATAGTTTATTTTATGCAAACTGGTTTGAGCTGTTAGAATGGTTAAGTTTTGGGTCGATATGGGTTCGCTCATTTAGGGGGTTTTGGGTGAGTGTCACTCATGGTGGGTTGGGTCATGACAAAGATGGTATCAGAGCCCTAGGTTCATTGATCTTGTCATACCAAAATGGGTCTAGTAGAGTCTTGCGGAATGGTACGGAGACGTCTGTACTTTTCTTCGAGAGGCTATAGGACTTTAGGAAAACTATCTCTTCTTTCTTCCTTCGTGCGATAACTTGATTCCAATTGGTATCTGGTGATACAAATTGGTATCTAACTCCTTTCACTCTTTGTGTGTAGATGGTTAATACGAGAAACAATGGAGCGAGAGCAGCGATCTCAGCATGTGCCCAGCTGTCAGAGGTAGAGGAATGGGCAAGGGCAGGGGACGAGGTTGAGAAGCACCCTATAGGGGTAGATCTCAAGCAGCTGCAGGTGCAAGAGAGGCGACCCCTCCCCCACCCCAGGATCATGTTGAGGAAGAAGTAGAGGTTGTTGTCGAGGAGGGCGCGGAACAGGAGGAGGCGGCACCGGCTGGAGGTGCAGGCCTTCCCCATATAACGCCCGAAGCATTTTAGTAAGTGTGGAGCTTTTTGAGTTGACTGGTTGGTCCTGGAGCCACCCCCATGGGTAATGCAGATCAGGCTCCGGGAACCCAGCCAGCGATTGCAATGGCTCATAGGATGGATGCGGCATCGGGTACTGATGAGTTCTTCCGTCCAATGCTAGGACCGGTTATAAAAGGGAATGAGCATGAGATGCTGACAAAGTTTCTGAAACTAAAACCTTCTACGTTTCAGGTACTGAGAAGAAAGTTGCTTGATAATTTATCTTGGAGTGTTATGAAAGGCTGCACAAGCTGGGCATTGTGCAACAACATGGGGTTGATTTTATCACTTTTCAGCTACAGGGTGAGGCTAGGCAATAGTAGAGGTCTCATATGGAATATTGGCCATTGACTTTGCCTCTGCTGACTTGGAAGGAGTTTCATGCTATTTTCTTTTAGAAGTATGTGCCCCGTACCTAGAGGGATCGTAAGAAGGACGAGTTTCAAGCTCTTGAGCAGGGTAACATGTCAGTTTCAGCATATGAGGCCAAGTTTCATGCCTTGTCCCATTTTGCTACTCAGTTGTTCAAAACCGAAGAGGAGAGGATTCGGTTGTTTGTGAAAGGTTTGAGTACTAAATTACAAGTGTTGTCAGTGCACATAACTTCATCAGGGAAGAGCTTCAATGATGTCACAGACTATGTGAAGAAATTGGAAGGGGTTAAGCAGGTCGGGTAGGCTAAAGTGTTAGCCAAGAAGTCCAGAATAATGGAATTTTTAGTGGTTCGTACTCCAGGGGCCACAATTAGCAGGTGCATTCTGCTCGTCCGATTCAGTCAGCCTTGCCCGCTTCTACAGGTGGTTTTTCGAGAGCCAGACAGTTTTCAACTCCTAGAGGCTAGGGGTCTTTCTACACTTCTACCAGCAGGCCCACTCTTGACCGCGAATTTTTTCATTGTGGTAATCTGGGTCACTTCAAGAGGGAGTGCCCTCATGGGCAGACAAGTAATCAGGCTCAGCAGCAGTCTAAAACTGTGGCTCTACAAATTTCGGGTAAGGATAGGCTAGAGTGGGAAGGTATGTACAAGCCTAAGCCGGCTAAGATCATATCATTTATACGGGATAGAAAGCTAGTGTATAGAGGTTGTTTGGCCTTCTTGGATCATCTCCGGGATGGTAGTGTGGAGTTTCCATCGATTGAGTCAGTATCAGTTGTTTTGGAGTTTCAGGAGGTGTTTTTGGTGGATCTGCCTGGTATGCCTCCGAATAAGGATATTGATTTTTGTATAGATTTGGAGTTGGGCACTCACCTAATTTCCATTCCTCCATATTGTATGGATCTGGAAGAGTTGAGGGAACTTAAGACTCAGCTTCAGGAACTCTTATATAAGGGTTTTATCCGTTCCAGTGCTTCACCTTGGGGTGCTCCAGTCTTGTTTGTGAAAAATAAGGATGGTAGTATGCGGATGTGCATAGACTACAGGAAATTGAACAAGGTTACCATCTGGAATAAGTATCCTTTACCCCATATAGATGATCTCTTTGACCAGTTGTAGGGTGCATCCGTGTTTTCAAAAATTGGCTTAAGGTCAGGGTACCATCAATTAAAGATTAGGCCAGAGGACATCCCTAAGACTACTTTTTAGACTCGGCATGGGCATTATGAGTTCCTAGTGATGTCATTTGGGTTTACCAACGCACCAAAAACATTCATGAATTTGATGAATGGGTGTTCAAAGCTGATCTAGATTCATTCATCATTGTGTTTATAGATGACATCTTGATCTATTCCAAGAGTAGGGAAAAGAATGTTGAGCATCTCCGCATTGTGTTGGATGTTTTGAGGCACCAGAAACTATATATGAAATTTTCTAAGTGTGAATTTTGGTTGACTTCAGTCGCTTTCCTTGGGCATGTAGTGTCAAAAAAAAGGGTGATAGTGGATCCCCAGAAGATTGAGGCAGCTAAGAGATAGGTCTGGCCTAGCTAGGTGACTGAGGTGAGGAGTTTTGTGGGGCTTGCAGGCTACTAGCATAGATTTGTCAAAGATTTTGCGTACATCACTACTCACTTGCTGAGGTTGACTCAGAACGAGGTACCGTTTGTATGGTCTGAGAAGTGTGAGGAGAGCTTCCAAAAGCTCAAGACACTTCTTACTACAGCTCACATTCTATCATTGCCAGTTGAAGGTATGGATTTCATTTTATATTGTGATGCTTCACATTCGGCTTTGAATGTTGTGTTAATGCAGGACATGAATGTTATATCATATGCCTCTAGGCAGTTGAAGGTTGATGAGAAAACTTATACAACCCACGACTTGGAGTTGGCAGCGGTGGTTTTTGCACTCAAGATTTTGAGACACTATCTCTATGGTATCAAGTGTGAAGTGTTCACCGATCATCGCAGTCTACAACATGTATTCACTTAGAAAGACTTGAATCTGAGGAAGAGGAGGTGGATGGAGTTGTTAAAAGATTATGATGTAACCATCTAGTATTATCCCGGTAAGGCTAATGTGATGGCAGACGCATTGAGCTGGAAAGCAGTCAGCATGGGTAGTTTGGCTTGTTTGGGGGTGTCCAAATGACCATTAGCAAAGGAGATTCGGGATCTAGAATCTAAGTTCATGCAACTGGGAATCTCAAAACAGGGTAGGGTATTGGCAAGTATTGAGGTCAAATCCACTTTCATAGAAGAAATAAAGGCCAAGCAATTTCAGGATGCACAGTTGAACAAGATAAAGAGCAAGGTAATATACAGAGCGTCCAGGAATGCCACGTTGGACTCTGGCGGGGTGATGAATTTCAGAGGGAGGATTTGTGTTCCTCGAGTTGATGACATAATTCATAAGGTGTTGGCAGAGGCTCATGGTTTGCGGTATTCGATTCATCCGGGCGTAACCAAGATGTACATAGATTTGAGACAACTTTACTGTTGTCCTAGAATGAAAAAGGACATAGCTGAATTCATGTCCAAGTGTTAGAATTATCAGCAGGTCAAGTATGAGCACCAAAGGTCTGCAAGACTACTTCAGAGAATGCCCATTCCTTAGTGGAAGTGGGAAAGGATAGCCATGGATTTCGTGGTGGAACTTCCCAAGACTTTGGGAAAATATGACTCTATTTGGGTCATTGTGGACAGGCTGACCAAGCCAGCTCATTCCATTCCGGTCAGAGTGGATTCGTAGCAGTTAGCTAAGATCAATGTTAAGGAGATCATGAGACTATATGGGGGTACCACTATCCATCATTTCAGACAAGGTTACACAGTTTACCTCTAAGTTCTTGGGTAAGTTACATGAAGAGTTGGGCACTCAACTAACTTTCAAAAACATTCCATCCTCATACAAATGGTCAGTTGGAGAGGACAATCCAGGTGTTGAAAGACATGCTGAGAGCATGTGTGATTAACTTTGGGGGTCATTGGGACCATTTTCTACCGTTGTATGAGTTCTCATATAACAACAGCTACCACTCCAGTATTGAAATGGCACCATTTGAGGCCCTGTATGGGAGGGGATGTAGATCACTTATAGGGTGGTTTGAGGCAAGCGATGTGAAGCCTCTGGGCATAGACTTAGTAAGGGAAGCGCAGGAAAAAGTAAGGGGCATTCAGACCAAGTTGCTAGCAGCCTAGAGCAGGTAGAAGGAGTACGTAGACCGCAAGGTAAGAGACATGGATTTTTAGGTTGGTGAGAAAGTATTATTGAAAGTGTCACCAATGAAGGGGGTTATGCATTTTGGCAAGAAGGGCAAGCTCAGCCCTCAGTATATCGGTCCATTTGAGGTTCTGGAAATTGTAGGGCCGGTGGCTTACAGGTTAGCACTACCGCACAGTTTATCAGGAGTCTATCTAATCTTCCATGTATCCATGTTGAAGAAATACCATGGGGATGGGGAATACATCATTAAGTGGGATTCAATTTTACTTGACAAGGATCTTCAGTACGAAGAAGAACCGGTTATGATTCTTGATCGGGATGTTTGAAAGTTGAGGACAAAGGAGATCAAATCTGTGAAAGTTCAATAGAAGCATCATCCGGTTGAGGAATCCACTTGGGAAACCGAGAGGGAAATATGGGACAAGTACCCTCACTTGTTTGAGGATTCAGGTACTACACTTTTCCCTTTTTTATTTCATCTTTTCGGGTTTTGATCATTTGGGGAGGAACAATGGGTAAATTGGTATCTTTTGTAACGACTGGGTCCATCTTTACAGGTAAAATTTTCATGCCACGTTTTGGGTTAGAAAACTTCTGGGTTTGGGAGTTGGAAATTCTGGGCTAGGCTAGTCTCAGATGGTTTCTGAGCAAGGTTTGGTCTAGGACAATCCGAATAAGGATTGGGTAATGTTTCTTGTAGTGAGCTAGTTTTTCTATTATCCAAGATATAGAGGAGTCTGGGGGACTTTTCGGAAGTGAATTCGGGTGAGTAGAACTCCTGGTATCGAGGTTGACGTGAAGGGGTTATTCTGGAATGTTGGGGATTTAAGGTGTGTTGTAAAATGGTCACTTCTGGGGTATTTTATGACTTTCTGTCCCCTTTCAACCGCCATAGTGGTTGAAACAGCGCGGTAACGACCACCACTATAGCAGAATAATTTCCTCTATAGAGGAAGCCAACTTTGGTTAGCACCACCACAACGATCTGTTCCGCTATGGTGGTGGAACTATATCGGTGTACGGACCACTATAGAGGACTGAGTCAGGATTTGATGCATAAACTTCCCCAAAATGTTCATTTTTTCCTCAAGAGCATTTTGGAGAAGGGAAAGGGCAATTTGGGCGATTTCAACTCCGTTCTTCATCATTTTTCATCCCAAAGGTAAGGATTCCACTCCACTAATGTAATACTATCTTTCCTATTGTAGAATTTCTAGTTGTGGACTTGGGAAAAGGTTTAGGTTGACCTAGGAATGGCAGAATCCGGGGGAAAAGGGGATTCTAGGGCGTAGAAGTTCTCGGGTCTTGAATATTACTATTGGGTTATGATCAATTAGCCATAATTCTCTAAATGTATTCGTAAAAATGATAGACTTAGGTGAATTAATGGTGGAAAAGCCTGGGAATAGGTGGAATGATCATAGTTTGGCCTGGGAATTGGGATTTTGCATAATCCGGGTAATTAATAATCCATGTGGACTGATTTTAGTATCTTGTAATTATTTTTAGACCAAGAACAAGCACAGGCTTCATAACACGAGAAGTCTCCGATCCAGTAGAGCTTTTGTGTAATTTGAGGTAGGTGATGATTATTATTTCCAAATATGCAATATGTGTTCATGTACTATCGTTAAGTATTGTGTGATTATGCATGCTTAGGGAATGGGATTATAAATGTCTACTTATTCGGTTATCAGTCTTATGAAATGAACTTATTGTTTGCTTGTTGGTTTATAAGTATGCTTTTGTTCATTGTTTGTTGATCGTTGGATTTTGCGTGACATTCAGTTGGCATAGGTACCACGCCTGGTACAGGATATTTATAGGTTGGCTCAGCTACCACGCCTAGTACGGGATACTTATCGGTTGGCTCGGATATCACATCTGGTATGGGATTCATAATGGTTGACTCGGGTACCATGCCTGGTATGAGTTCAATTTGCTTGCATTGATTGTATTCTTTCGATGGTTCCATGAGTGAATCAGGTTGTATTCTTGAATTGTGATCATTGCATATGGTCCATGAGAGGCCGAGTGATTATATTTAAATGTGAGATTGGTCTTAGTGTAGACCAGGATTACATGTTGAACATATAGGTGGTGTCCTAGGGGTCCTTGGTTAGTCCAGATTGTGTAAAAAGGGATATATGTTTATTGTCACTGCGTATTGTCAGTGGTTGTTAATTGGTTACATGTGGTTGTTAAGTTAAGGAAGAGACTTGTAGTCTAGTTATATTGTTGACTTGTATTACATGTTTACTTCACTTTAATCAACTTTGGTTTACTATTTATATCTTATTATTGGAGCTTACCGATGATCCTACTAGTACACAGTGGTTGTGTATTAATTCTGTACTTTCTTTTCCTTTTTGTGAGTACAGGACATCTTTCGAAGGTTGAAACGCGACCTCACTTGTAGATTCGATGAATTAAGGATTCAAGGGTGAGCTGTTCTTCTGGGATACCTTGTTTTCATCCATGACTAGTTATAGCCCACTTGTTTCAGGCTTAAACTCTCATTTTGCTTTTGGGGTTTCATCCCCGTATTCTAGACGATTGGTAGAAATTTTTGGTACGGTGACTTTCAGATTCTAGGGAGTCTTTCCGCAGATTCTTACTTTGCTAGTGTTTTGAGATTATAAATGATAGTTTATTTTATGCAAACTAGTTTTGAGCTGTTAGAATGGTTAAGTTTTGGGTAGATATTGATTTGCTCATTCGGGGGTTTTGGGTGGGTGTCACTCACGGCGGGTTGGGTCGTGACATTTTTCCTCTAGAAAAGTCATGATCTATAAGAAAATTACTTAGATGGTCATACCAAGCTCTAGGAGCTTGTTTAAGTCCATACAAAGCTTTTGATAGTTTAAAAACATGATAGGGAAATTTTTGATGTATAAATCCAGGAGGTTGTTTGACAAAAACTTATTCTTCAATAAAACTATTTGAGAAGGCACTTTTGAATCCATTTGAAATAGTTTAAAACCTTTATGAGATGCATATGCAAGTAGGATAAAAATAGATTCTAATCTTGCATTAGGGGCAAAAGTTTTATCATAGTCGACTCCCTCTTATTGAGAGTATCCTTGAGCTACTAAACGAGCTTTGTTACGAACAAATTCACCTGCTCCATTTAGTTTATTTCTGAACACCAACTTGGTTCCAATGATAGATGTCTTTTGTTGTTTGGGCACAAGAGTCCAAACTTTATTCTTTTCAAACTGCTCTAATTCTTCTTGCATAGGTTTTACCCAGTGACTCTCATTTAATGCTTTATCTACTTTCTTTGGCTCAAGCTAAGAGATGAGAGCTATGTTTGCCTTGTTCCTGCTTAAAGTCCTTGTTTTCATTTCTTTGTTTGGGTCACCAATGATAAATTTCTTAGGATAGTCCAGTTCACTTCTCTATTTATTTGAGACAGTTTCAATAGCAAATTGATCCTTTTATTCTTCATCTAACTTAGTTGAGCAGTCGACTTTCTCAGATGATGATACCGTTGGTTCAGGTCCTTCATCATTATATGTACTATTAGTATTCTCAATAATGCAGATTAGAGTCATAAAAAATAACATTAATAGATTCTTCAATACATGAGGTACGTTTATTAAAAACTCTATAGGATCTGTTGGAACTAGAGTATCTAAGAATTATGCCTTTGTTACTCCTAGGATCAAACTTACCAATATTGTCTTTACCATTGTTGTGCATGAAACATCTGCACCCAAATGGGTGAAAGTATCCAATGTTAGGTTTCTTATCATTCCATAGCTCATATGGGGTTTTCTTCAGTATTGGTCTAATCAAGCACCTTTTAAGAATGTGGCATGCAGTACTCACTGCCTCTGCCCAAAAATGATGAGTAAGAGAGTGTTCACAAATCATGGTACGTGCCATATCTTGAAGAGTCCTATTTTTCGTTTAACCGTACCATTTGCTGAGGGGATTTTGGTGATGAAAAGTTGTGAGTGTATCCTTGTTCATTGCAGAAGATTTCAAAGGCCTTATTTTCAAATTATCTTTCATGATCACTTACTTATGGAGGTGATGAAATAGCTTTTATCCCTTTGCACTCGTTCACAAAAATACTCAAAGTTTTTCAAGGTATTATATTTGTTAGCTAAAAACATAACTCATGTGAAACAAAAAAGCCATCTACAATAACAAAAGTGCACATTTTATTTCCGATGCTTGCAGTTCTAGTGGGACCAAAGAAGTCCATGTGAAGTAGCTATAATGGTTTAGAGGTAGATACAATATCCTTTACTGGAAAATAGTTGCTAGTTTGCTTACCTAATTGACATGCATCACATATGTGATTCTTCTTGTAGTCTAGTTTAGGCAGTCCAAGAAAAAGTTCATATTTAGAAAGTTTATCTATGAGACACATGCTAGCATGATCAAGTTTCTTATTCCATATCCGCGGATCTTCTGAGATGGATGCTAAGAAATTGTGTTCGTTTGATTTTTTGATAGAGTTAAGAACATAAACGTTTCTATCTCTGTTCCCTGGGAGTAAAGCTTTTCTAGAAATGTCTTGTATTGTGCAGTCTGTCTTTCTGAATCTTACCTTAAGATCCGTATCACATAGCTAACAGATACTCAGCAGGTTGTACTTCACGTTCTTCACCAAGTAAATATTAGTAATTTCACAGGATTCATTAAAAGAAATAGTACCAATACCTATTACTTTTCATTTGGAGTTGTCTCCAAATTGAATGTTTCCTCCATCAAAGTATGCAACAGATTTAAATAGGTTTTTGTTGCCCGTCATATAATTTGAACATGCACTATCAAGTTACCATTTTCCTTTTGATTTTGAGCGGTTTTCCTGCAAAATAAATTCATTAATTTCTTTTAGGTATTCAAGTTTCCTTGGGTCCTTTGGAGTTAGTTGTTGGTTTGTGTTGATCAAACGTAGGACTCCAAACTCATTTAGAAGAGGTGATAGATCAAAACCTATAATTATAATAATTATGACTAGATTTACCACAGTAATGACAAGCATGAGAAAAGTGTTCTTCAGTGACAACCATTCGAGTCGACTTATCACTACTGGATCTATTTCTGTGTGATTTAGCATTAATTGACTGCTTGGATCTGTCACCAGTGAAATAGTTCTTGTTGGTAATATGTTTTTCACTGTCAGTTCTTTTATCAATTGACTTATTAGATGAAGTCGACTGATTTGACCTGACAACACTATAACTGGGAGATTTTTGAAAACTATTGATTTGAATTTTTAATTTATCCATTTCTTCTTGAAATTTTTTCTTTTCAATTTCACAAACTTCAAATTTAATTTTTTAGTCTTTCTTTTCTCTTTGCAGATCTTTAAAGTCATTAAAAACTCTGTTCAAGTCAGCTATGGTACAATCTAGCAATTTTTGCAATTCTACATAATATGAATAGGAATTAGATCTTACCTCACTTATTTCTCCAATTTCCATGAAGCATATGTCTTTAACATCATCATTTTCCTGCTAAGATATTTCTTTATCACCTCAGCTACTGAAAGTTTGATTATTCCTATTTCTTGGGTTTTCCTTGGGGTATCTTCTTTTTGCTTTGGAGCAATCGCTTGCAATGTATCTATACTTTCTACAATTATAGCACTTATCATTATTTTTGTTGAATTCAGTAACTTGTTTCCCTTTGTAGAAGTTTTGCTTACCTCTTCTTTGATTTTTGGATCTTCTGAATGAATTCACGATCGATCTGGTAATTAAAGCAATTTCATCTTCTCTAATTTCTCCTTCTTCATTTTCCTTGATATTCTATGTTGCTTTGAATGCCACGGTCTTCTTCCTATTATTTTCTTGTCCTTGTTTGTTCAGATGAGTCTTCTCAAATGTAATGAGATCTCCAGTTAATTCATCATAAGTGAGATTGTTGAGATTCATACTTTCAATAGCGACAATCTTGGCATGAAATTGAGAAGGAAGACTTCTGAGAATTCTATTGATCTGATCACTGACAGGATAGGTTTTCCCATATGCTTTGAGTTCTCCAATGATTTTGCTAAACCTAGCAAACATATTTTCAATTGATTCTCCCTCTTTTATTTAAAAAAGTTCATATTCATATACTAGCAAGTTGATGATAGTTTGCTTTACTTTGTCAGTTCCTTCATAAGTTACATTCAGCTTATCCCACATTTCTTTGACAGTCTCACAACAAGATATCTTCTTATACTCCTCTCCACTGAAAAGGATTCTTGGTACTTCATTCTATTTCAACTTAAGCCTTGTAGCTTTCCTCTCTTGGCTTCAAGATTTAACATGTGAGTCAGCCGACTTTGTAGTCCATACATCTATTGAGTCTTCTTTCTGTATTTCTCTGCACAAGTAAATTGTCACTCATTAAAATAACACTAACACATTTATTATATAGGACAAAATAATTTAATAAAAAATTGAGATATAAAGGAGCCATAGTGTTATTGGCTACGTATAGCATGTTTGGCCAAATTAATTTTTTTTCAAAAGTGCTTATTTTTAAAAAGTGAGGTGTTTGGCCAAGCTTTTGTTAAGTGATTCAGGGGAGTAGCAAAAACTGTTTTTCAGAAGCTAAAAAAGTAGATTTTTTTTCCTAAAAGCACTTTTTTGAAAAGCACTTCTGAGAAAAATACACTTAAAAGCATTTTTAAAAAGCTTAGTCAAACACTAATTGTTGCTAAAAATATCTTTTAAATTTATTGGTCAAAGACAAATCGCTTCTCACCAAAAATACTTTTTAAAAAGTAGTTTTTAAAATAAGCTGATTTAAAAGTTTGGCCAAACAGGTTATTATTGAAACTTGCAAAAACTTGAGTTACAGAAGTAACGGGGCAAGAGAGGAAGTAATGGAGAAAATTTATATTTATAGTACTATCCACTTTCTTGATTGACAAAGTTGAGAGAGAAAAACCATTGTTAACAAGTTTAAGTAGCATAGTAATGAAAATTGGAACTGCATAGTGTACTTTTTTTGTGCGCTATGTAAAAGTTCTTTTTTTGAAAAAAATTGGCTAAAGAAATTTTAACGGGGACCGTTAATCAAGTCTCGTATAACACACTTTTTAGTGCGCTATTACTAATTTTTGTGAAATTATTTTTGCATATTATTTCAATCACTTTTCTTTTTTCTTCCATCATTTAGGTTTCGGACTCAAATATCACACTTTTTAAAAGTCAATCACAAAAGCTTAGACTTTGGACATGAGATGAAATTTCAAAGTCTCAAGAAATCATGATTTGAGATTTCAAATCATGATTTCAACTTTTTTAAATACAAAATTTGACCTATAAGTTTATATTTTATTTAAAAAATTATCATTTTAAATTTTACAAAAAAAAAAAGAAAAAGAAAGATCCATGTTCGGCCTGAAGAGATTGTATATACCATGTGAAGGATTATATTAAAGAATAACTAGTTACTATTATTGGTGACTAGTTAATCTTTATAAATTATGTGTAACTGAAAGTTTGTAATCACATACATTTATTTATAAAAGAAACATGGAGATTTGTGATTTATTAATGCAACATCTTAGGATATTACGATATCTTATCTATGAACTATGATTTGCTCATTTGATAACATTTTATAAGAATTGGAAAAAATTTAATAATTTTCACAACTTGTGGGGTTTTCATATTTATGAGAAAAATACAACTTAAAAAATTTAAATTGCATATGCAAAAAATAACTTCAACTTCATATCAAATGATTTCATATCACATGTCTATACGGGTCCTAAAATTTTGTTTGGACATGCAATTTGTATTTTTTAAGTATTGCATTTCAATTAAAATGAATGGAAACTAAAAAGGTCTTAGCTCGCATTTGGACATGCGATATAAAGTCATGATTTTAAATTAGCGTTTGCACATGCGATTTGGGATCATCAAATTCTGCAAAAAAATATGATTTGGGATTCCAAATCATAATTTCAACTTTTTTAAATGTAAAACTTGACCCATAAGTTTATATTTTGTAAAAAAAAGACCCATCATTTTAAATTTTACAAAATAAAACTCATGCTTAGCTGTCACGATCCGATTTCTCGGTCATGATGGCACCTACAACCCCCCAGTAGGCGAACCATTTTTTGTAGCCTGGAACAGTTAGTAATGGGCTACTATTTAACAGTTAAGCGGAAGAATAGTTTAAAATAGCGGAAGCAAGGGAACAAGATGAAGAAATAAGCAACAAGAGTATATATACCAATATGTGGAAGCTAAACCAAACCCCTAAAACCTGGTATCATAGTATAGATCGAGAACTACATATAAGGAGTACAAAGGATCCAAAACCACAATATAAAAATATTTTCGAGTAGTAATAGAGTACATGATACAAAAGGTAACTAAAAGCTAAGCTCCGGTCGCCAAGAGCTCACCCTCAGTCTGAAATATCCTTAAAACACCTCCTCGCATAAGTCTCCTATGAGCTAACGGGGATGGCCCACACTAGGATCTGCACCAGAAGATGGAGAGTGTAGTATGAGCACCAAATGCGAAGCAAAATGTACCCAGTAGGTATCATAGGCCGACTGGGCACATATAAGATAAAAGAGTAGTAATAGACAGAATAGAAGCAAATAGTCACCGAAAATAATGAAGAATCACACATAGGCTAGCACAGAAGAAAGACAACAGAAACAACATACAAGGCTAGTAAATAGGATATATACTACAGGCACAGGTGAAAGTAAGAGAAGACGCACCTGGGATCCTTGCAATAACAATATATAAGGAGTTTTAGAAAAATGGGCAGTATACTAGTAACCTCAATTTTAAAAGAGAGGGAGGGAAACTAAGTAACAATAGCATGCTCAACATGGGAGTAATAACCAAATCCAACCACATAATATTAATTCCAATATCAAGTCACAATAGGAGTTCAGCATAAAGGAATCGCAAAGCTCGATAAAGTAAAAATAATTCTACCTACAGTCCCAACTGGTGCCCATACACCCGAGGAACACAACTAAGTGAAGACAAACCCTCTGGCATCCCATACTACCGGAGCGTACATGCAGCAAACAGCAAACAAGAGTGGAACTCTCACAAATGAATGATATGATATGATATGCTAAACCAAGTGCGGTAATAGTAACGTAGGTTACCCGCTTCCGGCGTCCTATAAGTCCCAAAAGACAGGATCCATGGAAGGTCTCACCCGTATACCTCTAATACACCGTATACCTCCCCTTCGGCACTCGCAGCACGTAGCCTTTGGCCCAGAATAGAAAGGTCCATGGAGGCCCTTAACCAACATACTAGATGCCTCACAAATCTTGAAAGTCCCCAAGTAAATCTGCTCGGAGGGTATTTAGGTATAAATCAGTAAGTCAAAAATAGGTCTAGCACACGGCCCCTCCAAGCCTAGTATCATTTCGAAAGTTGTAGTAAAACAAGTCTAGCGCACAGCCCCGCCGAGTCTAGTATAAGTGAAAATAGTGATAAAACACCCTTTTATCCTCTCTTACCCCAAGAAGATCCATTAAAACACTACCAAGCCTTTCCAATCATTTTTTCCAAAAACAGGCCCCATAGGCTATGCAAGGTTTAGAAAATCGTCAATAGTAGGCCCCAAGTCCAAAATCATAGTAAAATTGCCTAGAAATCCCCCTTACATGCATGACAGATGATGTATACAATCACAACAGTGGCCCACGGCCCACAATCAACCTATCGACCCTACATCTCTACAACACAGATAACTAACCTAAAATTGCGATAATAATGTGTGGGACTCACGGACACCCCCGAATAGCCCACCGTTTATGGTCCAAAGTCAAATCAAGGCCACAGGACCACAAGGGTGATAATACCAACCTACAAAGAATACTACACAGAACGGAGGAAAGAAACGAGGTGAACATGAAAAAGCGGTCAAGGTCTGTGGTGCCAAGCTAATAACCCAATCCAAGGATGCCAATTAGTATAATTTTATCTGATATATGCAAAGTCTAGAGAGTTTAGACCGTAACCTACCTGTCGTTCGACGACAAGCTGCAGGAACGACGATATCTGAGGCCAAACTACTCTGAGAAGCTCCAAATGAGAATCAAACTATCAAAATCATAAATAACATATTAAAATGAGACTAATAATACCCATATCGCTATATAATAGCTGGGCCAAAATTTGAATAACAAATAGGCCCATAGGGCCCACAATCCAAAACCATAAATGGAAAAAAGCATGATGACCACAATTATGCCAAGAAGACATACTCCAGAATTGAGCAATTTTGGCCAAGGGAAAGGCTCCAAAACAGCCCACTCAATAGAGGGTTTAAGGATGGGAATTTAAGAACAAAATCAGAATTTTAGCAAAGAAAGCTTACCACAATAAGAGAAATTACGCCACGAAGGTGAATTGAACAAACCCACGATCATGCAAACACAATAGGAGCAGAATCTACAAGGATTCCAAAGCTTTGAGAATTTACCAACAATGGTGGTTTTTAGAAAAACAAGAGAATAGCAAGTTGGGGAAGAAGACTTACCAATTATCGCATGAATTATCGATGAACAAATGATTTTTCACATCTAAGAACTAATTTAGAGCAATTTGGTAGATATTTTTTATGTTTGGAGTTGGGAGAAATGAATGAAAATGGCTGGAAAAATGAAAAACCAAACATATATACTGCTGAAAAATTGGCCAGCGCTAACGGCGCCTAAGGCTGGCAGGCGCAGAGGCGCAATAGCGCTGTCCTAGGCGCGATTGCGCTGAAGGCCTGACCTGCAGCAAAAATTTGCAACTTTTGAAAACTCTACGGGGCATTCTGGGCACAATCGGAGACTGATACTCAAAAACCAATAATGCTAATAGAGTGGAAATGACATTCTGGACTCAATGGAATCGATGAAACTTCCATACGAGGTCATTTCAGAGAAATATTGACCCAAGTCAACACTAACCAACAAGCAACAAAATACTCAAAATGAGCTCGAACCAACCATCTACCTAACCCAAACTCATCATTTTGGAGCTGATGAAATCATCGGATTTCAAATCTGATGCTCTGATCATCGAAAGCTGACCAAAGTTCCACTTTCAACTCCAAATGGCCTGAAAACAGAGAAACGAACACAAGACCCACACCAGAAGTTCTCAGGCCTCGAATAGAGGTACAACTCGATGAAACTCAATGTTATAGAGCTAACAAAACTATTGGAATTCGATTCCGAGCACATTAGCAAAGAATGTTGATTAAAGTCAATGGATTCCTAAGTTAAAGCTCTGAACAGACAAACGAACATAACGACCAAACGAACGGACAGGGCACTAAACCACCAGTCCCACCAAGCTATAAATGACTTGGGGCTGCTACAGGGAGGATCTAGTAGTACAAAAAAGGCATAAACACGAAAATAACCGAAAGAGTCATTACATCTGCATGAAGAGATTGTTTGTGTAATTTGAAAAGATTTAATAATTAGTTACTATTATTGTTGACTAGCAGATTTTTATAAAATTATGTGTATTTGAAAGTTTATAATCGTAAATAATTATTTATAAAAGGAACACAAAGATATGTGATTTATCAATGCAATGTCTTAGAATATTCTGATATCTCGTTTATGAACAATGTTTGCTCATTTGGTAAGATTGTCTAAGAATTGAGAAAGTCTTGATAGTTTTCACAACTTGTGAGATATTCATGTTTATAAAATAAAATATCCAATGAAGGCTTTTGCACATATGAAATGTAATATTTGAAAAAATAATATTAGTATTTTATTAAAAAAATTTAAAAAGAAACTAACATAAAAATACATGAAAACATAGTGAAATAAGTCTAAGAACATTCAAAACATTAAGGAAAAGATGAAGAATATGTGCTAATCTCTAGTCATATTAACATCTTAAACTTGAGGTCTTCGCTTGTCCTCAAGCAAGTATCACTAGTATCGACTCTAATACAATTATGTTCAAGTAACGTGAAGTAAGCTACCAACAATGGTTTCAAGAAGTTGCTATACGAAAATTCAGTTTCAAAACAAGTATTGGCCCCCTTTTGTTTTCACAACCCTTTTAAAATCAATTGCTTCACCTCAAATTGACATGATTAACAATGCAGCCCCAATCTATGACGTCTTACTTATCAGCTATTACAATGCATACAAGAGACAAAGTCTAGGGAGTTTGACCTTATTCAATCATTTTCATTAACATGTCCTCAAAATAGATCAAAGAAGTGTCCCAAACTAAAACACACATATATACAAGAGCAAAGGGACAAAAAGAGAAATACTCATAATCAGAAAGAATTCATATGACACACATGCACATATCATAGGTTTACCTTTATTTTCTACTGTCATTGTCTTCGAAAAACTCTATTGATATCACATAAAACTTTTCTAAGCTTGTAATGTAGACTTGGAGACTGGTAGGATACATATTTGGATAAATAGTGACTACTTCTTGCTGAACACTACACCTTTTAACTTTTCATTCCTTTTTCACTTCTTAACCTTTATTCTTCTTTTTCTTCCTTTCTCCCCTTTTCTCTTGCTTTTATTTTACTTGGTGTTTTTTCTGCAGCTCATAAAGAAAGAGGCATATAAAGATATATTTTATTAGATTTTTCTCTTCTATATTTTTTTTAATTTTCACACCAAAATCAAGATATGACTATAGCTTTCTACTCTAGTTCCAACTTAGGCTTGAAATATTATATCACTTTCTTTTTCACCCTTCGCCCCCTATTTAGGCAGCTTTTAAGCCTTATATTTCACTTTTATGTCAAGAAGGGACATGTTTCAATAGAAGATATAATTTAAATCAGGGATATGGGTATTCAACACATGTCACAACCCAATTTCTCAGGTCATGATGGCACCTAAAACTACCCTGTAGGCGAATCAATTCCCATAGCACGGAATTGTTAGTAATGGGCTACTAGCTAAGTAACCACGCAAGAAGCATAATAAGCGAAAGCAAGATAAGAGAAACAACACAGAAGGAAGTAAGATATATATATATATATATATTGGAACTACATCATCTCACGACCTGGTATCAAAAGTACAAGAGCCACTACAAAATATACAGAGTGAAAGAGAGTGCGAAAGTAAAATATACAAGTTCCTCTGAATGAACAAAAGAGTCAACTGCCAAAAGATGAGATATATCTAAGACCCGGTCACTAGGAGCTCACCCAATGTTTCAGATGTCAAGCTCTGCACAAGTCCCCATGCGTCAACGGCGATGGTCCATACTAAGATCTGCACTAGGAAGATGTAGAAGTATAGTATGAGCACCGATTGCAAAGCAACGGGTACCCAGTAGGCATCATAGGACGACTGAGCATATATGAAATATAAGAGCAGTTTAAAGCAAATAACAAAGAAAGGGTCACAGAAGAAAACAGATATAAGTACACGAAAGCTAGAATCAAGAAGAAGGCAAAGAGGATACAAGTACACTATGATGGCCAAAGAAGATATATCACAGAACACAGGTGAAAGAATAGAGAAAGCACTTATACAAAGAGTTTAATGAACATGGAAATATACCGATAACTCTAAATAAAGGAAAAAAAGAAGAAGCAACTAAACATAGTCATGCTAACAACATAACTCACAAGGTAAGGATGATTGAAAAGGTAATTTAATAAGTATAACAAGAGGAGCGAGTAAACTAATCTACCTATAGTTCCAACAGGCGCCCATACACCCGAGGAACACATATAAGTGAAAACAAATCCTCTGGCATCCCATACTACTGGAGCGTACACTCAACAAACAGCAAATAAGGGTTGAACTATGCAAACAATTAATGATGTGATATGCCATGCCAGTGGTATCATATGCACCTCATCCGGCTCCTGTAGGCCCAGTAGGTAGGACCCATGGAAGGCTTCCCCTATATAACTTTACTCCCTCGTATACCCCTCCTCTGGCACCCTCATCTCGTAGCCCCTAGTTTAGATCGATAAGGTCCATGGAGGTCCGAGACCACATACAAATCTTAATATCTCAATATACATGTTCGGAGTCTATTCGAGTCTAAAATCAGTAAATAAAGTCATGTCTAACGCTCCGGCCCAGCCGAGCCTAGTATCATCTCAAAATTATTAAAAAACTCATGTCTAGTACTCCGACCCAGCCGAGTCTAGTATCATCTCAAAATTAGTAATAAAATCATGTCTAGCACTCCAGCCCAACCGAGTTTAGAATTAGTGTAAAAATCATTGTTTAATATCTTTTGTCTCAAGAAAATCCATGAAACCAGTTTTAAATCCATTTATAACTGAAAATGGGCACTCAGGGCCATGTAAGGTTTAGAAAACTGATGATAGTTAAGCCCACATCCTTGTAATAGTAAAGCCAATGCAGAAAACTCTGTTCATGATAATGATAGTATGCTTGAATACAATCGATAGCTCAACAGCTCGCAATCAACCTACCGGCCCTACACATGCTCAATCCACTATACAACATAAATAATTAGCTCATAATCACAAATCCATGTCTGAGACTCATGGACATTTTCCAATTATTCCACCAACTATGGTCCAAAGGAATATACAAAAGCCACACGAGGCCACAAGGATAATACTACAAAACTAGCTCAAATACTAAAGAAAATGTAGGAACTAAGAACGGAAAAAAGGAAAGCGGGCAAGGTCTGGGGTGCAAAACTAGTAAACTCAACCCAAAGATGCTAAATAGTACAATTATATTCTATTTAAGAAAAGTCTAAGGTAGGCAAGTCATAATCTACATGGGGTCTGTCGAATAGCTGCTGGAAAGCCGTCACCCAAGCCCAAACTGCTATGAGAAGCCTCGAATAGCAATCAAACTAGCAATAACATAATCTACTCATTAATATGAAGCTAACGATACCCATAAAGCTAATACTTTAGTTGGATCAAAATCTGGGTCAAAAGCGGGCCCGTGAGCCTCATAACTTGAAATAGAAAATATAAATTGCCATGAGGGTCCCAATGTTACCAGGAACACATGCTCAAAAAATGAGCACAATTCGGGCAGGGGAAGGGCCTAAAACAACCCCCAGTCCCAAGAACAAATTTAAGAATCAAGATGAAGAATTTACGGAATTAAATAAATGGAAACTTACAATTTAAGATGAGAAGTCAATCACATGAACAAAATTATCCACCCCAACGCTTATGGATGATCCCACAGAGAAAATGGAGCTTGGAGCTCTAGAACAATGGAGGAAATTGGTTTAAATGAAGAAGAATACATTAGAGAAGAGTTATATACTACCAGGGGTCCTTCATTTCAATCGTCAAGGACCCCTATGCAGTCGCGATGAACACACTGGCTAGACCATCACGATTGCGAAGGTTACCCATGTGGTCGCAAAGAATAAAGGGGCAGGGCCTTCATCAGGGTCATGAAAAGGAACTTTGCCATTACGAAGAGAAAAGGGTGCTAGGTTCACAAGCCTTTCATCGCAGTCGCATGAAGGGGACCTCACAATCGTGATGCCCAAAGAGGTAGACCATCGTGATCGTATGGCCTCTATCAGGGTCGCTATTAAGTCCTAAGGCCTGCACCTACAACAACAACCAACAAAATTTTTGAAGTTGCAAAGTCACCAAATGGGTCTTCAGAACTCATCTGGGACCCCACGCGCACAAATGAACTATGCTACCATACCAGAAATGACATTCCAAACTCAACAGAATTGATGAAATTCCCAACAGAGGTCGATTTAACAAAAATTAGGCCCCACGCCCAAATAGCCAATTTTTCCAAAATGGAACCGAATGGCCCAAAATGAGTCTGAAAACCTCGAGACCCAAACCAAAGGTCCCCCTAGGCCAAAGTCGACATTCCAAACTAATAACACAGACGGAATTTCTATCCGAGGTTGTCTTCTTCGAATGTTGACCAAAGTCAAACTACCAACTCCAACTAGCCTCTCAAAGTTTGGAGTACGATCCTCAAGTGCTTCTCTCTATTCCGCGAGTATATCAATATGTCATCAATAAAGGCTATCACAAATGAATCTAAGTACGGCTTGAGCACCCTGTGCATCAAGTCTATGAAAGCTACGGGGATATTAGTCAACACAAAAGACATCACCAGGAAGTCATAATGGCCATAACGTGTCCTAGATGTTGTCTTAGGGATGTCCTCATCCCTAATCCTCAACTAGTGGTAGCCTGAACTCAATTCTATCTAAGAGAACACTACTGCACCCTGAAGCTGATCAAATAGGTCATCTATATGCTGCATCAGATACATGTTCTTTATAGTCACCTTATTCAGCCATTGATAATCAATACACATCCGCATCGAGCCATCTTTATTCTTCATAAATAGAACTGGAGCACCCCAAGGTGACATACTCGGCCTGATGAAACCCTTAGCTAACAAATCCTGAAGCTGAACATTAAGCTCTCTCAACTCAATTGGAGCCATACAATACGGAGTAATGGAAATGGGCCTGGTACCAGGCTCTATCTCAATGGCAAAGTCTATATCACGCTTAGGTGGAACGCTTGACAGGTCGATTGGAAACACATCTAAGAACTCCCTAACCACAGGGACCAATTTGGGAGAAAAAGCATTGGTGCTAATATCTAGGCATATGCTAGATAAGCCAAACACCCGCGCGAAATAAATTTCCTAGCCTGAAGAAAAGAAATGATCCCAGATGGGGTGCGACTAACAAAACCCTGCCACACAATCGGGGATACACCAATCACGACTATGGTAATGATCATGGCATAAAAATCCAAAATCGCTCGGTGAGGGGATAACTAGTCCATGCTCAGAATCTCATCAAAATCTAGCATATCTAAAATCATCAAGTCAGCCCAAGTCTCAAGATCACCAACAGCTACCAAGCAAGGTCTAATAATCTGATCCACTACTAAAGAATCACCTATCGGGGTAGTAACAGATACATCAACAGATAATGGCTTACTAGCCAACCCCAAAGAAGGGAACAAAGTAGGTAGAAACATACGACCATGAAGAACTAGGATCAAAAAATGATAAAGCTGATTGGCGATAGACAGAAATTATACCGGTGATCACCGCATCTGAGGCCTTTACCTCTGATCTACCAAGGACCACATAGAACTCACGATGACCACCACTGACTGAACTCCATCTCGACCAATTGTCCTGCCACGCTGGGAACCACCTCTACTAGGGACATCACATTCTCTAATCGATGGTTGCACTGATCTTAAAGGCTGAGCCGGCTAAGCGGCTGGCTGAATTATACCCCACTGGGGGCACTCTCTGGCAAAATTTCCAATGATACCACACTCATAGCAAGGCCCTGATGGTCCACCCTGGCATGAAGAACTGGCAGAAGCTGAATGGCCACCATGGCCTGATACCCCAGATGACGTACCCCTCGAAGACTAACCTAAACTCAGCCTACTGTAACCATATTGACTGCTATAACCCTAATCAAATTAAGGCCCACCTGAAGCCTGAAGATAAGCCTAAATTGGTCGGCTAGACTGACCTTGATGCTGCTTTGGCTGATACCCTCGACCCCACTGACCTGAACCTCTACTGCCAGAGCAGAAACCATTGTAACTGCCCTGATGGTGTGGCCTCTTATCTCTAGCCCCGAGGTCCTGATGATGCAAATCCTCTATAGTGCAGACATGGTATGCTATAGCCTGAAATGGTCGCCCACTAGCAACTAGTATCTCTGCAATCTGTAGAAGCTCGGTCCTTAACCCCCAAATAAATTGACGAACCTTGTATGGCTCTGTAGGAATAATTATAGCCCCAAATAAAGCCAGCTGGTAGACATGGGTCTCATACTCAGCCACTGACATAGATCCCTATATCAACTGAGTAAACAACTCTCTACGGTGCTCACGATCACTCTAAGGCAAGAACTTGGCCATAAAGGCCTCATAGAACTCTCTCCAAGTCAACTGAGGACTCTGAGAAGGTTTGCATGCTACATGGGCCCTCCACCAAAGCTTATCTGGCCCTCCAGCTGATAGGTGGTATAACCCACTCTATGAGTATCCAGTAGAGCAAGATGATGAAGTATCTCCTCACAAGTAGAAATAAAGTCATAAGCATCCTATCTGGGAGCACCGAAGAACCTCGATGGGGATAATCCCAGAAACTGGCCCAAAGTCTTCTACTCTGACTCTATCATAACTAGGCTAGGGGTAAGAGGCTGAGCAATTGTAGGCACTAACAGAACCTGTGCCCAGGGAGCCGCAGTAGCAGGCTGCGCTCCAGAACTTTGAACACCCAGGGCTACCCCTGAGCGAACGTCTGTTCTATATCTGAAGGTTGACCCCCAACCATACTCAATAACTGCAGAAGCACACTCCAAATATCAGGTGTAGGAGCTGAGTCTGGGACTGGCACTGATAGAGATGCTGCTACCGGCCTTGGTGGCACTTGGGCTGCTCCCTGGTCCATGGGCTGCTGATCTAGAACTGGTTCGGGCTCATACTCGGCCTCAGGAGCTCTAACTAGTTCTTTTACTCAGGCACGTCCTCGACTTCTACCTTTATGATAACCCCAGTCCCTAGCAGAAGTTGGGTGTGCTGGTGCCAAAGGCTCACCCTCGTCCGCTGCTGAGATCTCATACAAGCCATCTATGAAAGAGTGAACAAAACAAATGAGATTCCAGGCAACCATCTAGGATAAGACACCCGATGTTGAAGCAAAAAAAGAGTTATGTTTCCTTTGATGCAACTGTAGCCTCTCAAAGATAAGAGTACGGACGTCTCTGCCTTGATCCACGGGACTTTACTAGACATTGGCTCCTATATTGAGAACACCGGTGAACCCTAGATCTGATACCAAGCTGTCACGATCCAATATCTCAGGTTATGATGGCACTTACAACCCCCTGTATGCTAACCGATCCCTGTAGCCAAAAATAGTTAGTAATGGGCTACTAGCTAAGTAAGCACGCAAGAAGCATAATAAGCGGAAGCAATATAAGGGAAACAATGCGGAATGAAGCAAGCTATATATATATATATATATAGAAACTACACCATCCCATGACCAGGTATTAAACATACAGGAGCCACTACAAAATATACGGAGTGAAAGAGAGTGCAGAAGTATGATATACAAGTGCCTCTGAATAAACAAAAGAGTCAATTGCCAAAAGAGGAGATATAGCTAAGCCTCGGTCCCAGAAACTCACCCTATGTCTCGGATGTCAAGCTCTGCATGAGTCCCCACGTGTCAATGGTGATGGCCCATACTAGGATCTGAACCAGGAAGATGCATAAGTGTAGTATGACCACCGATTGCAAAGCAATGGGTAACCAGTAGGCATCATAGGATAACTGAGCATATATAAAATATAAGAGCAGTATAAAGCAGATAACAAAGAAAGGGTCACAGAAGCAAATAGATATAAGTACACAGAAGCTAGCATCACGAAGAAGTCAAAGAGGATATAAGTACACTACGCTGCCATAAAAGATATATCATAGAACACATTTGAAAGAATAGCGAACGTATATCGATCTTTGCAATAATAATATAGACACGCTTCGCCTGCTCCCTCCCCGTGTCCACTAGCGCTCCTGTCCAGAGCGTACAAAGAGTTTAATAAATATGGTGGTATACTTGTAACCTCAAATAAAGGAAAAGAAAAAGAAGCAACTAAACATAATCATGCTAACAACACAACTCACAAGGTAAGGATGATCGAAAAAGTAATTTAACAAGTACTACAATGGGAGCGAGTAAACTAATCTACCTACAGTCGCAATGGGCACCCATACACCCGAGGAACACATACAAATGAAAACAAACCCTCTGACATCCCATACTATCGAAGCGTACACTCAATGAACAGCAAACAAGGGTGGAACCATGTAAACAATGAATGATATGATATTCTATGCCAGTGGTACTGTATACACCTCCTCTGGTGCCTGTAGGCCCAGCAGGTAGGACTCATGGAATACTTCCCCTATATAACCCCCTGGCACTCTTGGCCTCTAGCCTCTAGTCCAGATCAGCAAGGTCCATGGAGGTTTTAGAGACCATATACAACTCTCAATATCTCAATATGCATGCCCGGAGTCTATCCGGGTCTAAAACCAATAAATAAAGTCATGTCTAGCACTCTGGCCCAGTCGAGCCTAGTATCATCTCAAAATCAGTAGAAAAATCATATCTAGCCCTCCGGCCCAATCGAATCTAGTATCATCTCAAAATTAGTAGTAAAATCATGTCTAGCACTCTGGCCCAACCGAGTCTAGAATCAGTGTGAAAATCATTGTTTAATCTCTTTTGTCTCAAGAAAATCCATGAAACCAATTTTAAATCTATTTATAACTGAAAATGGGCCCTTAAGTCCATACAAGATTTAGAAAATTGGTGATAGTTAGTCCCACAACCTTGTAATAGTAAAGCCAATGCAGAAAACTCTTTTCATGATAATGATAATATGCTAGAATACAATCGATAGCTGGATGACTAACAATCAACCTAGCGGCCTTGCACAGGCTCAATCTACTCTATAGCACAGATAACCAGCTCATAATCACAAATCTATGTTTGATACTCATGGAAATTTCCCAATTATCCCACCAACTATAGTCCAAAGGCATATACAAAGGCCACACAGGGCCACACGGGGCCACAAGGGTAATACTACAAAACTCGCTCAAATACTAAAGCAAACGTAGGAAATAAGAATGGACATAAGAAAAGTAGGCAAGGTCTGGGGTGCCAAACTAGTAAACCCAACCCAAAGATGCAAAATAGTACAATTATATTCTATATAAGCAAAGTCTAAGGTAGGTAAGACGTAACCTACTTGGCGTCTATCGAATAACTATTGGAAAGCCGTCACCTGAGCCTGAACTGCTTTGAGAAGCCCCGAATAGAAATCAAACTAGCAAGAACATAATCTACTCATCAATACAAAGTTAATGATACATATAAACTAATATTTTAGCCGGGTTAAAATCTGAGTCAAAAGCGAGCCTGTGGACCTTACAACCCAAAATGGAAAATGAAAATCGCCATGAGGTTCCCAACATTACTAGGAACGCATGCTCAAAAATGAACATAATTCAGGCAGGAGAAGGGCCTAAAACAACCCCTAGTCCTAAGAACAAATTTAAGAATCAAGATGAAGAATTTACGGAATTAAAGAAATGGAAACTTACAATTTAAGATGGAAAATCGATCATGGGAACAAAATTAATAACCCCAATACTTATGGATGATCCCACAGAGAAAATGGAGCTTGGAGCTCTAGAAAAATGGAGGAAATGGGTTTAAATAAAGAGAAAATGTTGGAGAAGAGTAATATAATGCCAGGGGTCCTTCATTGCGATCGTGAAGGACCCCCACGCGGTCACCATGACCATGCTGGCTAGACCATCACAATCGCAAAGGCTAGTTATGTGGTCACAAAGAAGAAAGGGGCAGGGCCTTCATTATGGTCATGAAAAGAAACTTCGATGATCGCAAAGAGAAAATGGTGTCGGGTCCATAGGACCTTCATCGTGGTCGTGTGAAGAGGACCTTGCACCCGTAATACCCAAAGAGGAAGACCATCACAATCATGTGGCCTCCCTCACAGTCACAATTAAGGCATGAGGCCTGCACCTGCAACAGCAACCAACAACTTTTCTCAATTTGCAAAGTCACTGGATGGATCCTCGAGATTCACCCAGGACCCCACGTGTACAAACAAATTAAGCTACCATACCAAAAATGTATTCTAGACTCAATGAAATCAAAAAAATTCCCAACAGAGGTTGATTTATTGAAAAATGGGCCCCATGTCCAAATAGCTATCTTTTCCAAAATGGAACCAATAGCCCAAAATGAGTCCAGAAGCCTCGAGATCTGAACCAAAGGTCCCCCTAGGACAAATTCGACATTCCAAAGCAAACAATACTGACAGAATTTCCATCCAAGGCTATTTTTTCTGAATATTGACCAAAGTAAAACTACCAACTCCAACTGGTCTGAAATCTCAGAAAATGAGATAAAGCCAAACTGAAAACTCCTAGACCTTGACCAAGGGTCCAACTCGACCAAACTCCATGCCCCAGAGCTAATGAAACTGTCAGAATTTGATTCCAAGCTTGCTAGCTAAGAATATTGACTAAAGCCAATGATTTTCTAAGTTAAAGCTCTAAAATAGGAAAATGTTCATAGCAAACTAATAAATGGCCCAGGCACCAAGCCACCAATTTCAGTAAGTCATAAATGACTTGGAGCCATTACAGGCAAGCTTTAATAGTATAAAAAAGGTGAAAATGCAAACATGACCGAAAGGGTCATTACAACACATCTAGCCAACAAAATAATTTAAAAGATCAAAATGGGAGACTAATAATATTATTATATTATTTGAAAGTTAATATAGGTTAATATAAGCTAATAGTGATTTTTATTTCAGAAATATAGCCTATAAGTTATCTCTCAATTATGATATCCTTAGACATATGACGTGATAAACCAAGCAAGTTCTATATTGCATGTATAAACACATAAATAATAAAAATAACTAACATATAATGGCACTGGACTACATTCAACTATTTAATTTAACTCTCAAAATTGTACTCTAAGTATTTAGAATTTTCCAATGTCACAAAAAGAAATATACATTTCAATGTATGCAATCAATGTTTATGCAAATTTTGAGGGGTCCATTTTTCTAAACAAAACAAGTTTCATGCCTTAATTAGACAACTATCACCATATAAGTCAAAAAGTCACTTTACTTTACTTAAATTACCCACGGGACTTATTCCTTAAGAAAGTCGCCTACCAATCTATCATTGAAAAGAGTTAGACTCTAGTCGCAAAATATTGAGAAAAAAATAAAAAGGATAGATTTAGCCTAGGTTCGGCATTAAATTAAAATCTCAAAAAAGAATCATGGCTAAGAAAACTAGAATGTGACTCGATTATAGTTGACTCCTAAGTTACTCCTAAGTTTTGATACCTATGGCATGACAAACTTCATGTTTGACCAAAAGGCTTATCATGAGTAGATCCTACCATTACTATCCCATTATTCGCCATCCCTAGATAAAGAGTTTGCATTGTTCCCAATGCAATAAAAAATATAATAAAAAGGGGTGAGAGAAAACTCTTTATGGCATTATTGCACGTTAGCTTTATGTCTTCTATGATATGGTCAGTAGACTTGTAGCCTGCATTATGATTTTGACATCATTTTCTTTCTCTGGTCTGTTGCACTATTGTTATGCAAGACTTCTTTTTTGGTAGTCTTGCTACATCATATGCGATGGAGCTCTATCCACATCATTAGGACTTTCATCCATTCTAGGGCTTGTGTCACCCTGTTTAGATTTGGTCTCAATATGTGAAGGATATCATTGATGATGGTGAACTTAGAGGAATTTCACCAATGGTGAACAAGCCTTTTTTTTCACTGTCATAGGCAAAATATTTGCCAGCCTATTCTGTAATATAAGTTCCTTGCAATTCCCCTTGTACATAAGTGAACGGTATGTTAGCAGAGTCTTACAATTCCATTAGGAAATCGAGGTACTACCATCCCTGACTTCCATTA
Source organism: Jaltomata sinuosa (assembly GCA_003996215.1). Lineage (NCBI taxonomy): Eukaryota > Viridiplantae > Streptophyta > Magnoliopsida > Solanales > Solanaceae > Jaltomata > Jaltomata sinuosa. The sequence goes on along the minus strand of QJPP01001735.1, from coordinate 418,957 downwards.
GGATGATTTGCCAACATACATCTGCACATTCAGACTAATCTTGAAATCTCAACCTTTTTGTGGTATGGCCATTTTTCTTTGTTAAAATATTATACTCTCACCTCTGGTGTTAACCTATCAAGAAACACTTCCTGCAAACATGTTTTGTTAGTACCAATAATTATATAATATGATAAGGCTGTTTAACAATATAAGTACACATCAAACTTGTGGCTCAAATATTTCATAGGTGACAAGGTACTGCTCTGTCAAGCATATGGCTGAAGTTGTTTGTAAAGTGACTATAGTTTGTGAATTACTTCACGATCTTAAGTTACTTCGTAAATCATAGCCAGTCAAACAAAGTCTCCAAAAAATTTTAGAAGGTATTTTATGGCTCATGAATGGCTTCACGATCGTGCCCTGCCTCGTGAAAATAGAACTATTCTTTAACCTAGTTTATTTTGGTGTTTGACATTAGGATCGGTGGGATGCAAATAAATTTGCGCCTGTGGAACCCTTCGTCTGCCGACATTATATACCATACTTAGCATTTCTCTTTGATTTAGAGCAATCTTCCTTGAAAAGAATTTAACCCTTATAACTGTAAAGTAATCTATGGACCATAGAAGTTAGTTTTCATAATAGATCTACACATTAACAAGTAATATTTTATTATGATTCGGCACATCAAAGCATACCCTAATTATTTCCTATGCTACACATACTTAGATATGAAGAATCTTATGAAAGTCTAGGGTTTTCACCCTTGCTTTGTCAATCTTTCATTAGGTTGGTAATCCATCAGAGATAACCTACTTCTCAACAAGATTGGTGAAATATGCAGAGAACATAGAGATCTTACTATGATATTGTGAGAAAAAGAGTAGACTGGTCATGGAGGATGTTCTTCATGCTTTAGTGAAGAGAAAGTAGACATAGACTTCTTCTGATATTCAAAGGGAGAGTATGTAGGAGTGTGTGCATGCATGCATTTAGATATGGGGGGGGAAATGAAGAGTCACTTTTTTTGTTATGAAAAAAAGAGTGAATAATGGAAATTTTTAAAGGTGAGACTAAGATATGGGTCAGGGTATTTCTAGTACTCGTTCATAAAAGGTCCCAAATATCCAGAAGTCTCAAGTGGAATTTATGATCATAATTTGGTCCATGAAATCAATTATGGCTTGTATTATTCTTACCTGGAGTGCACTATGTGCTTGCCCAACATGTGCCCGTGTGTTGGTCTATAAACATTTTGCGGACCATACTGTCTATCGTGAAAAACTCATGCGAGATATTTTTCTATTTATTTTTTCTGAACTTTCAATCTACTATTCTTTATATGTAACTTCCTTGTCATGTCAATCTTGCATCACAACACACATTAGTGATACTTAATTCTAGAAATCTAAAATTCTTATAGAATTGAAAAACAAAATAAAACACAAAAAGAGCTTGGGTTACCTTTCAAGTAATATTTGACTTAACATCACAGCATGACGTATGATATGATTGTCTCAAGTTTCCTCATGTTAGCTTATTAAACAGGGTTTCTCTATTTCTTTCTTTGTATTAATCACATCTTTGGATTTCTCTAGTACTCTTCATAGTTTATCTATTTCAGCATTAGTGAGGGATACTGAGACACTTTACTTGATCTCTACTAGCCGTGGGCCTGGATCGGGCTCCTTCTCAATTTATTTGACTATGTGATTGTAGAGAGTGCTTTATAAGCCCTTGGAGTTTGCAATTCTATGCCATCTAGAAAGACAATCTCATTACCTCAAACTCAAAATTATGTTTCATGTTTTGCCGAGTCTATAGAGTTCTTCTTGTTGCCAGGAAGGGTTTCTAAAGGATGATGAGAATATCCTTATCAACCTCACAGTCAAGGATAACAAAGTCAGTTAGTAATGTAAACATACCCACTTGTAATAGTACATCATCCACTATTTTGATAGGTTTCTTTATTGATTTATGGCCATCTACAGCCGCATGCTTGTTTGCCTAGGCTTACTCAGCCTAGATTCCTTGTCAATCTCCAATGGTATCAAATTGATGCTAGCGCTATTGTCACATAAGGCATTAGCAAATTTATGACAACCAATAGTGCAAGGAATTTTGAAATCACCCTGATTGTCCTTCTTCCTTATGCTACATGCACAAGAAGTAGTGTTAATTGGTTGATCATATTTTACCTATTTTCCCTTATCCCTTGTTTTGGTAAGCATAATTTTGAGACACTTTGTTCAAAATATTACGTGAATTGCATCCAAGAATGGAACATTCAGAATAGCCCACTTAAGCAGCTCAGTATATTTTTTAGTTGCATCTTCTTCATAAATCTTTGAGGGAATAGAGGGATAAAATTTAGAAGAAGTGGTTGAATTATTAGTGTTTGTGCCACTTCTCCCTCCTCCGTTGAACTACTTTGGTTCTGCTCTTCAATTTGAACAATCATTTGCTCTAGGGTTACTTTTTTTTGGTTCTATAGTTTCAGACCCCCCCCCCCAACCTCTTCTTAGAGAAATTTTCTACTCCTTATTTTAATTTCCATGCAGTGTGCTACAGTCGAACTTCTATTGCTTTTAGGATCGATAATGTTGCTTGAAAGTTTCCCCTTCTGAGGAGGATTCCTCTCCCTAGATAGGTCTTCCATCTGCATTTCAAGTTTTTGAATAGAGGTAGTATGAGAACTTACCATTTCAGACATACTCTGGATAATGGATTATGTATTCTCTTGACTCTGCAACACCCTTTAGATCATGCTTTTTATTTTTGTGTTGGTCTTAGAAAGAGAACTATCTCACCATTATTGCGAGTTTGATGTCTTCCCTCGTGTAGGGATATACGGATTTGAACTCTGGTAACAAAAATTATTATTCCAAGTGTTTTTCCCTTGGTTTACTTGGCCTTGAAGTTGTGGCCTCCATTGGCCTTGGAAATTCTTTCCTCGATAATTTTGACATTGATAATTATCTTGAGCGATGTTCATATAGTTAGCTTTCTCATATTGCATAGGAGGAGCTTTAGAATATTCCATAGCTTGTTGGGCAAAATTTACATATGTTATTGCCTGAACATCATCAACTGCTTTGACATTTTTTAAGTCATTTTATGCTAGTCACTTGGTCAACATCTCAATGATGGTGTTTATATCAGCGATCATCTTGGTCCTGATATCCGATAAGTGCTAGACATGGTTATGCCTAAACCTTATCCATGATTTTGCATAATCGGGCATACGACTTATACATGAAACAACCCTCTACTAAGTTATTAGCTATGGACTGAGTCAAAGAGTCAAGCCTATATAAGAATTTTCCAGAAGGATGTTCTTTGGAAATCCAGGACTAGGTAATATATGGATGTATTACGTGAATCGCTCCCATGCTTCGTACAATCTTCTTCTCTAGTACCTATTTGAAATAAAAATATTTATCTCGTAACTCTGCCTTTTTGCTTGGGGAAACCACTTCTTTAAGAACAGAGTAATCAACTCTGTCGAAGTAGTGATGGAGTTTGGTGGTACGATATGGAGCCATATTTGAGCCTTTCTTATGAAGGAGTATTTGAATAACCTCAATCTGATAGCATTCTCAGGGACATTATCCTGCTTATACATATCACACAATCCGATAAAGTTCTTTAAGTGCTGATGGGGGTCATCATCAGTGAAATTTTGAAACATCCCTTTAGCCTTTAATATGTTGTAGATGTTTGCATCCACCTTAAAACTTGCAGTATTCACCCTTTGTGGCACTATGGTATTCACATAATCTATTTCCCTGGGTAGGTCAGCAAACACATTGACCTCTTCTTCTTATCCTTGTTCAATTTTTTTGAGGATTGCCTGGGCAGCATTGTTTGCCACCTCTGCAGCTTCAGCTTGTTGTGCTGCTATTTGGGCAATGCTAAACCTGTTTCACAGCAAAAACAAGCAAACATGTGATGGAAAAGAGTAGCTTAATTAAGTAGACACTGATAGTAAATAAAGTTTTTACCGCATTCCCTGAAAATGGTGCTAATTTTTGATACACTCAAGATACATCTCTACTTTTAATGTAATGCAGTCGTATGCAATGATATTAATTCAACTAGGTTGGGATTGAATCAACATGGAATATGGAAGAACCTTTTGCATATACGTATCGGTATGGCTACTCAACTTACAACCAGTTTTTACTCCATAACAGTTGTAGTGAAAGATTGTAAACTAAACTACTAATATATAAATTAAATATAATGAAAGTAAAGATGCTTGTAGAACTTATGAGATTAAAACACTGAGGATTTTCTCCATAATGGATTGCTTTGTTCGTTGGGAATCATGCAATTACATGCACTTGGGCTTATAGATATGCACTTAGTCTTCTGCACTACTACTCAGTCTCTTGCGATTTCATGAATGGTTTATCTACATATGATGCTTTAACAACTATATGAGTTATTAGCAATAAGAGTGATTGATTATATCAAGTAGATTCAATTATGTCTAATGTAAATTTATCAAACAAGGGCTAACACCTCGAGTTCATGCAATTTTCTTTTATTAAATCCTAACTAGCTCTTTCGAATATGTAGATTAAAATATTGATTGATATAGTGATTAGTGGCTCGAATTCTAGCCGTCATCAATGCCTGAACCCTTTGTGTCATCAGAATGGCCATCTCGGCCGCTAGTGAGCCGGCAAATATGGCTGGCCAGTCATCCCTAACCAAATCTCAAGAAGACTTCCCATCCTTACCCCAAAGCTCTACCAAACTGCCTATTGTAGTTCCATCGGTGTTAGAAAAGTCAAATGAGACTCAGAAGTGTTAGAACTTTCCAAACCTATTGAAACCCACAACTGTTAATGCCCCTAAGAGCGCCAACAAACCTAACATACAACCCATCCCGGTCAAGCAGTACAACTACATCAATGGAATCCCTCGAGTGGTGTGGACAGATGAAGAGGTAGATAGGATGAATATCATTGAGGATCTACAATTTGCAATCATTGGCAAATTCTTCTATGGCTGGCCAGAACTAGAAGACTTGAGAAGACAAATTGCTAAGCAACTCAAGGTGAAAAAGGACTGTAAGATAGGTTTGTTGCGAAGTCGTCATATTCTTATGCGATTTGAACTCATAGAAGACTTTGTGAATGTGATGGCAAAGAATGTGTATTACATCAATGACAAAGATGGTTACTCTTACCAGATGAGGCCGCTAATAGATGATGCTAAGTTTAAGGTGGAAGAAGAAACAACACAAGCTATGGCTTGGATCTCATTCCCTTATCTCAAGCCAACTTACTTTGTGAGAGAATCCATATTTTCACTTGTTGCGGCTGTGGGAAAGCCAATCCACTTGGATTTAGCTACGGTGAATAAAACTAGACCGAGTTGTGTTAGAGTGAAGGTGCAAGTTGACTTACTGGCAGATTTTTCTAAGTGTGTGGAGATGGAGATCATCAGCCCCAATACAAAGGAATCAAGAATAGAGAGGGTCAAAATACAATACGATTTTCTGCCTAAATATTGCAAAGAATGCAAGCTTCAAGGGCACAGGAAAGGAGAGTGTAGAGTGTTGCACTCTGAATTGCTACCTGCTCATCAAGACAAAGATGACAAGGAAACAAAACCTCTTAATGCAGACACTGGAGAATTGGAAGATACAAGAACAAAAGCACATAGAGAAATGAAGTTTGGGCAAAGCCTTCAGTGTCATCCTACGAGAAGAAGATTCATTAACAAAGGGTATCTTAGCAAATTAGCTGCAACACCGGAGAAAGGGATACAACATGATAATCCTTTTGCTTCCTTGACAGGAGAAGGGGAGGGGTACCCAGACAATCTAGAAGATACAGGAGCAGCTACCAACATTATTACATCAATAATCCAGTCACAAGAAACACAAAGTGAAAAGGAAAAACATCAATCCACAAAAGCTTGGGTCTCCAGTTCCTTTGCCACTCCTTATAAAAAGTTGGTCCCCACATCAACAGTAGAGATGATCCCTGCAACACAAAGACCAATCAATGCAGATATGAAAAACAATAGGTGACAAAGGCAGAAATAGAGACCAACACCCTAATTACTAAAGACATAGCCAACGGGGCAGACATTGAAGGAGATAAAGGAGAGAACAGTACAATCAAAGGGCTAGATCTAGCCTTACCATCAGAGAATCAACCGGCAAAATAGATAGAAGTAGTGTCAGATAAAAGTGTAAAGGTACCAAATTCAGAACAAGGTGTAATCCTACAGAGCAGTAGCAGTGAATCCCATAAATATCTGGAGATTTGGGCAAGAAATGAGGAGGAGAGAAGTATTAAGGAAAGGAATGGGCTGAAGCCATCAGCTGGTAACAAATTGGTTACATTTTATGCCCCTTTAGATAGATATGAGGCATTGCCTTGGAGTGGTATCTCTCGAAATGATGTTCTTCACGATATTCTCATCTATAATCTTGAGGAGGTAGAGATCTATGGTCATCTAGAAGGTGGTACTAGTGGTGAATTAGACCAAGAAGATGACATTTTTAGGCAGGGGGATCTATCACCAAGGGCCATTTATGCTATTAAATCAGGAAGGGAAGGGAAAAAGCAGGGAAATGGTGAAGCTACTCAACCTGTCTGAGTCCAACCAAAGAGAAGTAGGGTGAAACAAAAGATCCAACAGTAATGAAAGCTATAATATGGAATATCAGGTCCGTGAAATCACAAAAGGCATTTCAGAGAGTTCAGATGTTACATAAGTTTCATAAATTTGCCTTCATTGCCTTACTAGAACCTTTTCAACACACAAGAACCATCAGGAGATATAAGAATAGAATTCAAATGCCTCTAGTGCTTCACAACTGCTCTGGAAAAATTTGGTTCTTTCTTAACCATGGATTCAATGCTACTACCATAAGTGACACAGATCAACAACTTACCATGCAGCTGAGTAAGATCTCTAGTGGTATATCATTCCTTGTTACAGTTGTCTATGCAAAATGTGAGAAGACTCAAAGGTTGGAGTTGTGGGAAGACATCTACTCCATTGCCAATGGGCACCAAAACCCTTGGCTAATAGGGGGAGATTTTAATTTTGTTTTAAATGGGGCTGAAAAGATTGGTGGAGTTCCTGTGATAGATGCAGATGTGGAAGATTTTCAAAATTGCATAGAATCATGTGATCTGTTGTAGTTTCAGTATAAGGGATGCCCCTTCACTTGGTGGAATGGAAGGGGGGAGCTGACTGTATATTTGAGAAACTAGACAGAGTCCTAATAAATTCAGAATTTCAGAGTCTATATTCTCATGCAGAAATTGAGCATTTGCCCAAAGATGGATCAGATCATGCGCCCTTACTCCTTACTTGTGAAACAGAAATTCCAAATTCCAAAGACCATTCAGGTTTTTGAAATTTTGGACTGATCATGCTGATTTCAAAGAGGTAGTCAAGAGAAATTGGGATACTGGTTTCACAGAAAACCCATCCCTGGATTTTAAAAGGAAGATCAAGCAGGTTAAGAAGGCTCTTACCACATGGAGTAGACAAATGTATGGTGATATTTTCCAGCAGTTACTTATCAGGGAAGTAATAGCCAAAATAAAGGAGAAACTTTTTGAAGATCAACCCTCTCTGGAGAACAGGGTTGTGATGCAAAAGGCAAAGGCTGAATATGTCAGATATCTACATCTAGAGGAAAGCTACTAGCAACAGAAGGCTGGTTATGATTGGTTTGAAAGTGGGGATCGAAACACGAAATTCTTTCATAGTATTATGAAAGGAATGAGAAATAGGCTTAAAGTCTCCAAAATCTTGAATGACCAAGGCTGTTGGCTAGAAGATGAAGACCAAATTGCAAATGAGGCCATCAGTTTCTATCAGAAATAGTTTACTCAAGGGAGAGATACTACTGAATTTCCTTTACTTGATAATATCCCTGAATTAGTCACAAATGATGATAATGTTCTATTAGAGGCCACCCCGGAGGAAGCAGAGATTAAGAAGGTTGTGTTTAGCCTAAATAGGGACAGTGCCTGTGGTCCGAATGGTCTATCTGGGAGATTCTTCCAGACTTGTTGGGACATTGTGAGGGGTGATGTGGTTAGGTTGGTTTTGGACTTCTTTGCAGGTAATACCCTTCCAAAATCTATTACTCACACTAATTTGGTTCTCATTCCTAAAAAAGACAATGTGCAATCCTTTTCTGACTTGAGACCAATTAGTCTAAGTAATTTTGTGAACAAAATCCTTTCCAGAATTGTACATGATAGATTGGAGAGCATTCTGCCTAGATTGATCTTCCCTAATCAATCAGGTTTTGTTAAAGGCCAAAGCATAATTGAAAATGTCCTGCTAACCCATGAGTTGATAACAGACATAGGGAAGAGATGGAATCCTTCAAATGTTGTGCTCAAATTGGATATGGCTAAAGCCTATGATAGGGTCTCTTGGTTCTTCCTGATGAAGGTTTTGAGGAAAATGGGATTCTCTAACAGGGTGGTCGATGTGGTGTAGAGATTAATCTCTAATAATTACTACTCTATTTTACTTAATGGTCAATCTGTTAGCTTTTTCCACTCTACCAGGGGAGTGAAGCAAGGGGATCCCTTATCCTCTACTCTATTTATCTTATCTGCTGAGGTCATGCCAAGAGCTCTTAATCAGTTATTTGTCGATGATCACATTGAGAGATATGAGATGCCTAAGTGGAGTGCTAAATTGAACCATCTAGTATATGCAGATGATACAATAATATTCACTTCTTCTAACTCTTATTCTATGGAGAAAATAATGAAGATTTTGCAGGAATATGAGCAGGAATCAGGACAATAGGTGAATAAGGATAACAACTTCTTATATATGCATCAAAAGACCCCAAGTGGAGTGGTGCAACAGGTGGAACAGACTACTAGGATAATTAGGGGAACTTTCCCTCTAAAATACCTTGGTTGTCCCATATCCTACTCCAAAAAGAAGAAGGAGCACTACTCAGAATTGTTAGACAAAGTTAGGAGCAAGCTACAAGCATGGAAGGGCAGGTTGTTATCCTATGGTGGCAAGGAGGTGCTTATTAAAAGTGTGTTACAGAGTACCCCAATCTATGTCCTATCAGCAATTGTTCCACCAACAAGTGTCATGAAATACCTTCAAAGAATTATTGCTACATTTTTCTGGAGCAATAAAGAAACAGGTAGAAGAAAACATTGGTCTGCCTGGAACAAGGTTTGCCTACCCAAACAGGAAGAGGTTTTAGGGTTTAGATCCATTAAGGATGTTTCTCAGGCTATGAATGCTAAACTGTGGTGGAGATTTAGGACACAGAGTAACCTGTGGACTAACTATCTCTGGAACAAGTACTGTAAAAAATAGCTACCAACTCTAGTGCAATGAAGGGGAGGATCTCAAGTGTGGAAGGCTATGCTAAAAAACAGGGACAAGGTGGAGCAATTTCTATGGTGGGAACCAAAATGTGGAACCTCTACAATTTGGTTTGATAACTGGACCATCTCTGGGATATTATTCATGCATCATTCAGAGGTCCACTCATGTCATCCATTGAAAGATGTTGAAGAATTTCTCACTGAAGAGGGATGGAACTATGAGATCATGCAAGATGAAATAACAGAAACTGCAGTGAATCAGGTCAAGAACAATATAGGGCTTGTATGCTATAAGGCTGAGAAGGATAAAACTTGGTGGACCAGAAACAGTAATGGCCATTTTACTACTAGAAGTGCTTAGGATCTGTTAAGGCATAGAGTTGATATTGATAAAGACTTAAAGGCTATGTGGAGAAAAGGGTTGCCTTTCAAATTTTCCTTCCTTTCTTTGAGGGTCTGGCAAGGGATGGTCCCAGTAGTTGTACTAATGCATAGGTGGAATTTAGATATCACTAAAAATTTTGGTTGTTGCATCAGCCCCAAAAGAGAAACCATCAATCATTTATTCTTTAAAGGTGAGGTTACTGAAAGGGTGTGGAATCATTACTGTGGAGCAGCTGGGATTGTAGAACAGAGGCTTAATCTGAAGCAAAGTATGAGGTTGTAGAGAAAACAGAAAGGAAATTGCAAAATCAAGGTTGTTTTTAATGTAGTTCCTATGATCATGCTCTGGTTCATATGGAAGATAAGGAACACACTACTTCATGGAGGCTCTTATCAAGAAAGGAAGATTATATGGGAAATCAATGATACTATTGCTAAGTTTATCAAAGTCAGACTCAAAATGGAGATAGAAGCAAGAGAATGGATTAATATTGTTGATGATTTGCAGAGATTTAAAAGTACCACATTAGTTAAAGAGGTTAAATGGGCCCCATACACTGGATGGTTAAAGGGAAACACAGATGGGGCTTCAAAAGGTAACCCGGGACCTAGTTCTATAGCCTTCTGTATCCGAAATCATGATGGAGAGTTTGTGGTAGAAAAAGGCACAAGAATAAGGGACACCACTAGTTTAGTGGCAGAATCTATAGCCATCAAGGAATGCCTACAATTATGTAAGGACAACTCTATGAATCATATAATTATGGAGAGTGATTCTTGGACTATGGTGCAAATTCTTAATGATGAATGGGAGGTCCCATGGAGTGTGACAATGGTGGTCAACTCCATTAGGTCACTGATGCTAACCATATCAGCAAGAGTTGTACACTCCCTTCGGGAAGGTAACACTCTTGCTAATTTTTTTACTAACCTAGTGTTTCATTGTGCAGGTGATTTTCAATTCGATAATTTGGAACAAGTACCAGTGGAAGGAAAGACAATATATAACTTGGATAAGGAAGGCACACCAAACATCAGAAGAACTAGCCTGACTCATAGCCATAACAACAACAACAATAACAATCAAAGATACACTGATCACAAACTACCCAGACAATAACAGTAATGTCTCAATCTGATTTGAGATAGCATCATTCGGTTGAAAAACAATTCAGTATGAAACATGACTCTCTTAGGACTTACCTGGGAGAATGATTGAACTGAACTGTGATTTTACCATACATGAATCTGTGACTTCATCCAGATGTTGTAGAGAAATGAAGAACACTCATTAGAAAGGGGTTAGACAATAAACTTGCTGGAGTAACCATGGAATTTATATTACCTATGTTTGGAAGTGAATTCCTGAGAATACAAACATCTATCTTCTGTGAGAATTTAGGGGTCTTGTGGATGTATTCAAACAACAGTAATGTCATATCTTCCTTGGAATCTTTAGAGGTAAGGCAACTAACCTGGCACACAAGAACGGGATCAGAACGATAACACCCTAATCGTCTTGAATCAGTTCCTAGCTTAGGTGGTAGTATTAGCTTCTTTGAAGCTCAACCCACTGAGTTATGAAAAGGCTGAAAGAACGATGAAAGGGGAGTACTTAGGTGAGAAGAAAAATAAAAAGAAGAAGGATTTGCACATCACCACATCGAGGAAGAGCAATGGAATTGGATCTGGAACAAAAAGTTGTGGAAGAGCAATCCCTGCTCCTCCTTAGCTCTATGGTGAACCCCAGATATCACCACAGCTTTCTCCACATCAGCGATTCGGCATGGAAATACAGGGAAGAAGATGATGGCGGCCACCAGGTAGCTGAGCGGATTTGCCTATTGCCATTTTGGGATCTGAGAACCCTCTAGATTCTTTCCTTTTTTGATTGTTTTCCCTTTTCAGTTTTTTTTCTGCTGGACTTGGGCTTCACTTTGGGCCTCTTTAGTTGTTTTTTCTTTTCTTCTTTGGCCTTAATAAAAGGCAAATGAGCCACCTTTAATTTATAAAAAAAAATATGTAGATTAAGATATTACGTTATAGGTTAATTTTTGTAACCACTAATCATTTTAATTAAGAACAAAAAGAAATTTGATATCTAACAATCCTAGTAACATGCAATTACACGAAAACCTTATCATTGGGTTGAACAACCTTAGTAGAGAATTTAGCTACTCATACTGATAATGAAATAACAATGTAACAACCTAAAAGTTTCTAAGTTAAAACTCAACTAGGGTCCACTTCATATGATCATTCCTCCTTGTACATGAAGAGTTAGGTGGTTTAGTGCCCAAAAAACTAAAATCTTTGAGTCTTCTTTCCAATGCCACCAATCATGCATTAATCAAAGTTTAAAGTAAAAAGTTATTAGCGTTTTACCAAAAAGGTGTCTCTCTACCAGAATGATAGACAGTGACCACGAGAGGGTTTTATGGACCATACAACAAAACACGGACCATTGACTCCACCCGTGGAAACTGTCATGTGGCCTGACACTTCAGTTTGAGATCCACGGATGGGTTCCACAAATGGTGGAACATTCCATGGACCGTGGACTTAATCCGTGGAAATTAGACTCGCAATCTGACACTCTGCCTAAGTTTCACAACCCCAAACTACGAGTTTTGGTCCCATCCATGGATCATGGTTTGTGCCTATGGGTCCTCGACTTTAGAAATTTTAGCAATTTTTAATTTCATCCTTCAACGGTAATTTTGTCTTTTCCTACTATTTAACTCCTAAGCTAAGTCGTTTTCGGCCTATTTTGGAGGGGTTTTAGTCCGATTTAGTCAAATTACCTCTCATTCCATCAATGAAACCTCAAAATGAAAGAAAAAAGGCATCTTCTCTCAAGATACAGAACTAGGGCTTCTTCCCTAAAGCTTCAACTCTAGTCTTAGTTCAACAATCTTCAACCACCAGGTATGTGAGTATTCATTAAGGGCTTTCTTTGCCCTTATGCCCAAAACTTCAGTCTTCAAATTCGAATTTCATGGTTTTATGAAACTAGGGTTCTTACTATTTCATGGAGATTATGATAGAATTTAGTCATTATGCTTATTATGTAGTTTACTTCCTATTTTACTGATTTATACCTTAGTTTCAATAAATTTCATGAATTTTTATAAAGATTTGAAAGGAAAAGAATTTATCCTGAAATTGTAATATTTTCTCCTAAACTAGTTTTTCTTCAGAATTTGGCCTAGATTGTTAGTATTAGTTTTAAGCAAGAAGTTAGCCAGTTTTCAGTCTACAACTCTTTTAGAAAAGTTTTTTCAGAATAGTAAGTTCTAACCCAGTTTTCAAAACCTCAGTTTTAAATAAGCTATCAGTATTCAGTTTGGGAGTAGTACTTAGCACCGAGTTGAACCAGGCCCCCAGTTTTACCCAAAAGTCCTAGAACTATGGTCCACGGTAGGTTTATTTATTCCCTCAGTTGGGCCTTAGATTAGTGATCACGCTAGTCATGCCTCTATACCCTAGCAAGATATATTGGGTCCTCTCAATAGGGCATATATATTGGACTACATATTTAGCTCACGTGGTTTATGTCGGTTAACAGACTCTCCAATAGAATTAGATTTAGTAGACATATACTAGGCCTTTAGTTCAGTTTTACTGCTTTTCACTATGTCGTTACAAAATATTCCTACATTTCAGATTTCTTGCATGTTATGATTTTGGGCCATTAAACGACTAATTTAGTTGCATTTGTACAAATGTTCAGAATTTTAGCATATTCAATATCTTTTAGCTTGCATATCTCGCATGTTCAGTACATTCAAAGTAATGATTGCATACACTTTGTGTTGTATCCTATCATGATGTAAGTTCAGGCGCTCAGTCTCAACATCGTGACTAGTATGATTTGGTGCCATATCAGCAGCTTTTAGTGGTGAGTCCTCATCATCCGAGGACGGACTCTTATGATGCTTTTTTTTAGTTATTTTAGTTTCCAGTATTTGGAGTTAGCTGGGGACTTATCCCAGCAACTCATCAGTAGTAGAGACTTTCAGATAATAGAGTCAGATATTCAGCTTGTTTTTAGTTAGTTATTTTTTGCATACTTTATAGACATTCAGATATACTTTAGTTATTATTGAAACTTGCTTTCTTTACCAGTTTAGCTATCGCTCAATCTTTATTTCTTAGAATTGCTTTAGTTTATACCATGCGATGGGTTAGCTTGGGATCAATTGTGACTCTGTAATGACCCTCCAGGTCATTTTCCATTTTTCCATGCTTTTTTAGCATTTCAAGCTTTCCCTCAGCGGCTACAGGTTATTTATGACTTTTCGGGACTGACAGTTTGGTGCTCGGGCTATTTGTTAGGTCGTTATGACCATTTCCCTATTTTAGAACTTGAACTTAGAAAATCTTTGACTTCGGACAATTTTCTTGGTTAACATGCTCAGAATTGAATTCCAATAGTTCCATTAGTTCCAGAATGGGTATTTTGTTCTAGTGGGACCATTGGTCCGGGTCTAAGTGCTTTCGGTTAGATTTTGTGTTGCTTTCTGTGTTTTCAAGCTAGTTTGGCTGGTAGGGTTGACATTGGTCAACATTTGGAGAATACGGCCTCGATGGAAAATCCGTCAACGCTGTTAGCTCCAGAATGTCGACTTTGGGTTAGGGGGACCTTTGGTTCGAGTCTCGGGACTTCTGGACTTGTTTTTGGGTTTTGAGTTCCGAGTTAATTTTGGGTGTGGGGCCCACTTTTCATTAAAATGACCTTGGTTGGGAGTTTCAACAATTTTGATAAGTCTGGAATGTCGTTTCTGGTAGGGTAGCATGGTTGGTTTGTGTTCACGGGGTTCAGGATGAATCTCGAGGGTCCATCAGAAGTTTTTTGGCCTTGGTGTTATTACTGGTTGCTGCATTAAGTTGCAGACCTTTTTGATCTTCGCGATCGTGAGGCTCCCATCGCATTCGTGATGGTCTAGTTCCTTGACCATCGCATTCATGAAGGTTGCTCTTTGCGACTACGATGAAGTCGGCTGGGACCCAGCTCAGCTTTTCTCTTCGCGAACGCGGGATGGACTGTCGCGATCGCGATGGTTGGGCCAACTCTTCTCCATGAACGTGGGGGTCCTATCATGATCGTGATGAAGGACCCCTGGCAGCTATTTAAAACACCAACTTTATTTTCTCCTTCACTTTTTCGAGAAACTCCATATCTGAGCTCCGGGCTCCTTTATGTGTTAGCTACGAGGAAAAATATCTCAACACAAGACATATGACCCCATCTTTACCTGGATGGCCCTAGACCATGATCGTTACAGTGTTGAAGGGTGAAGATAAGGAAGCAATTCTTGACCAAGAAGGTGTTTTGAGGATCAAGGGTCAAATTTGTGTCCCTAAAGTTGATGATATAACTAGGGTGATTATGGCGGAGGCTCATATTTTGAGGTATTCTTTTCATCTAGGGGTAGACAAGATGTATCATAGTTTGAAGTAGCATATTAGCAATGTGAGATGAAGAGGGATATCGTAGATTTTTTGTCCAAGTGTTTGAATTGCCAATAAGTGAAGTATGAGTATCACAGACTAGGTGGTATAACTCAAATGATACCTATTCTTGAGTGTAAGTGGGAGTGTATTGCTATGGACTTCATAGTTGGGTAGCATCAAACTTTGGGGAAGTTCGCTGTTATTTGTATGATTGTGGATAGTCCGACCAAATTTGCACACTTTGTGTCAGTTTGAACTACCTATAATATTGAGAGGCTAGCTAAGACCTACATTCGGGGATTTTTCTCTTGCATGGTGTGCCTATTTCCATTATTTATGATTATGGTACTCAATTCACATCGCATTTCTAGAGTTCTATGCAGCAGGAGTTGGGCACTCAATTGGAGATGAGTTCAGATTTTCATACTCACACAAATGGTCAGTCTGAGCGGACTATTCAAGTGTTGTAGTACATACTTCTAGCTTGTGTGATTGACTTTAGTGGTCATTGGGACTAGTTCTTGCCCTTGATAAAGTTTTTATACAACAACAGTTACTATTTCAGCATCTAGATGGCACTATTTGAGGTGTATATGGTAGGAAGTATAGATTTCCTATTGGTTCGTTCGATGACTTTAAGGTTAGGCCTTGGGGTACAAATTTATTGAGAGATTCTATGGATAAAGTGAAGGTGATCGAAGACAGGAATTTTACAACTCAGAGTAGGCAAACAATCTATGTGAATCGGAGGGTCCAAAATGTGGAGTTCATGGTTGGTGATCGGGTTCTATTGAATGTATCACCCATGAAGGGTGTGATGAGGTTTGGAAAGAAGGGCAAGCTCAACCCGAGGTTTATTGGTCCATTTGAGATTATTCGGCACATTGGGGAGGTGGTCTATGAGTTGGCCTTACCTCCAGGTCTTTAAGTTGTGCTTCCTGTTTTTCATGTGTCGATGTTGAAGAAGTATCATTCCGATGGTTCTCATGTGATTCAGTTAGATTCCATGGATTTGAATTTGAATTTGACTTTTGAGGAGAAGTCTGTGGCTATATTGGATAGGCAAATTCAAAAGTTGACGTGTAAGGAGATAGCTTCAGTAAAGGTTCAGTTGAGATATCATCCAGTTGAGGAGGCTACTTGGAAGATCTATTTGGACATGCAGAGCAGATATCTCCAAATTTTCAACAGTTCAGGTATCTTCCTTACCCTTATATTCGGGATGAACGTGTATTTTAGTGGTGGATGATGTAACAACCCTTATCATTATTTTTTTATTATTTTTTTCACATTTTTACTATTTTCCCCCTTTTTGTAGTTGCTTTATGGTATTTGTAGTCTATGAGGGTAGGTGGCATGATTTCTGAGGTGATTGGAAGGGAGTTATGTGGATTTTTATTTTGGAAGGTTAAAAAGTTGGTATGAGTGATCAAAGTCAATATTTGATGAAGATGAGCTCAAAATGAAATTTTGACAGTTTTATTAGCTCCAAAATATGATTTTTTAGGTTTGTTGGACCTTTATTTTGGGTCACAAGGATTTTGGATGGATTTTGAGATATTGGTTAGATATTTTAAATTTTCAAAGTTAAGAGTTAACTTCGGTCAACATTGATCAAGATGACCTCGGATCGGTATGTTGATGTTTCCAACAGGTCCAGAGTGTAATTTTCAGCCTAGTAGCATAATTGATTTTGCTCATGGGGTTCCAAATAAATCCAGAGGGTCCATTTGGGAAATTTTAGAATTGAAGTTTTTGTTGGTTTTCTCTTTTGTTGGTGCAGGCATTTTCTTCTTTGGTTCGCGAGTCCATCGTCACGTTTGCAAAGAAGGAACAAAGTTGACCTTTGTGATCGCAAAATAGGTATTGCATTTATGAAAAAGGGTTTTGGGTCGGGTCTGAGTTACCCATCGTGATCATGTTAGGCTGGTCGCATTTGTGATACTTGGTTGGGTCAGTAGATCGCGATCGCAAGGAATGGGCAGTGTTCGCGATGGACAAATATAGCTGGACAGAATTAAAACCTCATTTTCAAACATAAAACTCATAACTTGATTTTTGAACTCATTTTTTGGTGATTTAAAAGGTGATTTTCAAGATTTCTTTTACGGGTATTATCCTAAACCTTTAATTTTACATTTTCCACTACTTTATCGATGATTTAACCTTTAAATCATGGTTTTAAATTAGAAAATTTGGAAATTTTGGGCTAAAGTTATGAAACCATATTTTGATGTTTTGAAGGTCGAATTGAACTCAATTTTTGATAAACTTTCAGATTTGAGTTCCTTAAATTGTGGGTAATAGGCGCCTCTCTTTCTAGGTCCTAATTCCTTTAAAAGGATTTTATCTCCTTGCTTCTCGAGTGAAAACCTTTTTTCAATTCTTATAATTTTCAAATAAAATTCCAATTTTGCCCTTGTTAGCTTAGAGTTGACTTTTGGGTTAACTTTTTAGACTCGAAATAGAAGTATAATAATATGAATGTTTACGAATTCGTGTACTATGTATACTATATATTTGATCAGATTGGGCTTTTTTTGAAGGTAGTAAATCTATTACTTGACTTGTCAAGCTATATTTAAGGTAAGTTGAGACTTTTCTTGACTCATTTTTGAAGTGTTTGTATGTTAATTGATTGTGTAAGGGATTAATGGGAAATAGGAGTCTCGTATAGATGATAACGAGCATCTATATGAGTACCAGTATTATGTTAAGGATTTTTAAGTAAATAATTGACTTATTTGGAATGTTTCATTTGTTTGATATTATAATTTACTTGAATTATGACAGAAATAATTTGTGAGCATGCTAGTTGATGAATTTACTCTCTTTTAAGAACTCGGAGTCGGATTATGATGGTATTTTATGAAAATTAAAATTCTAGTTATATGTAGATTGAAATGAGATGTCAAAACAAATTAAAATGTATGAAGTTGAAACTAAAAATGATAGTAGAATTGGATTGTTATGAATGCTTGCTTTTACATATTCATATCATGCATTGCATTTCATTTAGATCGGGTGGCATGCCTGCCTAGTATTGTATTGATAGATCGGAGTAGCATGCCTGCCTAATGTTATATTGATGGATCAGAGTGGCATGCCTACCCAATATGTATCGGATTGGCATGCCCACCAGGTATGAAGCATATGTATCATATGCATTCTTTACATCATTTTTGGTGTTGACTTGATTGACTGTGTTGTTGAGATATCTTAACTTAGCTTACCTATGTAATTATTATTGATATTAGCTGGTATTAATTTCGGTGATAGAATAAAGGAGGAGAATTGACTTAGAGTTGTCAGAATAGAGTATTCAGGACCGACCCTTGTCGTTGCTTCGAATTTGGGTCATTCAATGATGTTGTTGAGTATGTGCAGATTAGTACTCACACTTGTTATTTTTTACACTTTGTTATGCAGCATCTGAGCCGGGTACCTCAGGCTACTGATTGGATATCTATTCGGAGTGAATTTTTCTGAGATTTTGAGGTAGTTCCTTGGCTGATCCACAACATTCTTGGATCTCATCTATGTTGTGATATTTTTCGCATTTCTTTTAGACATGTTGTGTTTGGAGTTGTATTCGGATCTTTAGATAACTTATACTAATGACTTCCATGTTTTGGGGTTAGGTTGTATCGTATTTCTGCATTTTTCTTGAAGTATTTTATAAAAAAATAGTTTGATCTTCGACTTGATTTGAGTAAATGATGATCTTATGCATATTTTACTTTGTATTTACTTATGATGTTTTAGGTTGACTTACCTATCACGGAGTATGTAGATAGGTGCCATCACCTCTCCTGAATTTCAGATCGTGAGAGATTCTTGTTGTACGAATATGTTGTTTTGTCAAGGGATATGGATTCATTTACTTCAGTCGGGAATCCATAAAATTGTCAAAAGAAAACTAAAATCAATCCTAAGAACAACATAAGTTGGAGGAAGATGAAGAAGCGTTGGGTCATTTAGAAATAGGTTGGATTATGAATGGATTTGGATCTAATTACATGTGGACCAATAAAAATACTGCCACATTTTTAATTAAAAAATCCACATATTTCACATTAACTTTTATTAAAAAGAGAGGCAATTTTAGGCTTAATTCTAACCTTAAGGACATTTTTATCCAAATAGATGGATTGATAGGCATTTTTTATCCAATAGGTGGAAGGAAGACTCTTAAGGGTATTTTTGACCCTTTTCTGTATTTATTATAATAGACTTCAATGTGATTTATGTGTAGAAACATATATTACTATCACTTTGTGAGAATACACTGAATATGTCATTGTTGTTGTTGTTGTTGTTGTTGTTGTTGTGTTTATTTTCTATTTGAATAGAATATGTTTATTTTTTTAATTGATTTGACGCATAAATTTATAAAGCTATTAATTTTTTATTTAGTTTAAAAATAAAAAAATTATTTTAGTATATAGAGAAAATAAGGCGGGGGTAATAATAATATAGATTTTTTTAAAATAATAGTAATATATATAGATGAGAGTGCGTAATAATTAAAAATAGTATTTGTGAAGAAATTTGTTATTTAAAAAATAGATTTTAAAGCTTTCTTCTTTTTTCTAACTTAAAAAATTATTAAAGGCTCACTTTAGTAATCCTTAATTTATATTTCATGTGTAGACGTTAGATAAACTTATAAAGAGAAATAAAATGACCTTAACAAAAATTTCAATTTTAGTATTGAAGCAATTAAAATTATTGTGATATTATAAATAAAATATAATACCAATATGATATGATTAATTCTTTTTAATATTGATCGTACATTGCATATGTACTAATACTAGTAATATAAGTAAATATAGATATAAATAGATAGATAGATAAATATAGATACTAATCTGCCACGTGGAAAGAAAAAAGAAATTTTTTTATTTTGAAAATCTACCATCTTTCCTTTGCATTTAATGACATGATTTATAGGATCCACTTTATATAGAAGTCTGTTATTTGAAAGGAGAAAGAAGATGAACAAATATGTAAAATTTTCACCCTCGAAAAAATAATTAAGACTGACAAGAAAGTCTCAAAACTAAGAAAAAGTGATACAAGTTTTACTTATTGAGTAGAGGTGACAATTTTAAGAATAGTGTTAATGATACTGATTTTAAATAAGTTTTATTGTTTACATAGATATTTTATTTTCTCCTCCGCTCCATTTCAACTATCGTAGTTAGCAGCAAGTTCAACGTAGTTATTGCAATAACTATCATAGTTATTTAATTTTTTTACCGAATATTTTTCAAAGACTTAAGAAAATTAAATTTTTCTTTTCGAAATTCTCGTAATCAAAGCAAAAAAGTCTATAAAAATAAGAATAAAAAGAGAAAAAAATGAAATAGAAAAGATGAACATGATGGTGACAACAAATGGCGAAGAAGAAGAAGAAAGGAGGAGGAGGAGGAGGAGTATAAGAAGGAGGATGTGGAGGAAGAGTAGGGGGAAATTGAATTATTATTATTATTATTATTATTATTATTATTATTATTATTATTATTATTATATTTTTTAATTTTTTTCTAACAAATATGCCAACTTATAATACTCTCTCCCTTTTAATTTCTTTGTCTTAATTTTTTTAGTCTCCTTAAAAAATATTTTTTTCTTTTTAGCAAACTTTTAAAGTGAAATGGATACTTTTGTACTTGGCTTTGTTTGTCAGTTGAATTCTTCTACTCAGTACTTTGTCAATTGAACTCTTAAACTCATTAAAACACAATATTATAAAAAAAATTAGTTACTCAGTGGTACGTGTAATACAATTGAGTACACGTAAATTTTTATGTCATTTTAAAATGCCACATAAAAAATTACATGTTAAAATTTTAAAACCTCTTATTATATTTTATTTTAACTTTGTTTGAACAAAGCCCATACTCTCTCACTCTGATTTTTGCCCTTCATCACCATAAGATTTTCGATTGTTGAAGGTGTTTTGAGTGTGATTTTCAGTCTATCTTTATAAGTTTGTTAACATTATCTTAACTTATTCTCATATTTATTTGTTATTCATTCTTTTTTGGTCTGTAATTTTTGCATTTGTCAAATTTTAGAATTTAGGGAATTTATAGTAATTAGCGTGTGATTTTTAAAGATTTTACTTTTTAACTTACCTAATTTAAGTGTAATAGACATTTATAGTAGTGTTATGCATAAAACGGCATATTTAATAATTTCGATTAGATCCTAGAATTTTTCATAAAATTTTAACTTCGTCTAAAATATTTTTATTATTTTTGTGAATTATGATGGGTATTGTTCTTGTTAGTTGTTCAATGGGATATATCAGATATTGTAGGATCTTTTATGAAAGATAGAGAAATCTTGAAACTTTTTTTACTTTAAAAATTAGAGCTTTTTAATTGTATTGTGTATTTATTTGTGTAAAAGAATAGTATTAATCAAAATTCACTGATATCTATGTATTCTTGTCACTTTACAGGCATTGTAAGAAAATGACTTCAACAATAGTGATACTTTATGCACTATAAAAACTATTTTTATTAAATCTTGAGCTCAAATATATCAATGAATATGTCATCCTGAACAGTTAGAAATAAATGTAGAGGAGTTGCATATTATATTATTTTAAAAATTAGCTGGTAAATTGAGCGTTGATAAAGTTGAAACCTTTGAATGTAAAGTTAACAAAAGCGATGGTTATTACATGTTAAATACTTATGATAATGTGTTAAGATCTCTTCAAATCTTGAAGGGCGGAGACTTTGATATATTTATGGCTCATCTAATCTAATATTCTTATAAGAGGGAGGACGTGCTAAAGCCATAGTGATAAGCTCCCACAAAAATTTTCGTACACAAAATTATCAAGAATAGTAAGCTAATCAAACACATATGACTAATGGAATGTGGTATTGTGACTATTGATTGGTAAGCTTGCAATCAATTAGTACACCTTTAATTATTAAGGATGTAAATAAAATGTAACTAGTCCAATTAATCACCTTAAAAAATCGCTAAGTATCTTAAATGCTATGGCTGATGTGTCACCCCCACCTTCTGTTATAAAAGATAGTACTTATGTGTCTTCCCTCAACAACCTGATATTAATGTTAATGGGAATTTGAATGAAGATCAACAACCAAGGGGAAACATAGGAAAGGGTAAGGAGGCTAATTCTAAAAAAAATTTAGAAGACTTAGATGAAGGTCAAGGTAATAACTGCTCCTCCTATCACCTTTAAATTTTAGATGAATTCGATATAAATATAGATGTTGAACAATCTGATTCTGAGTCACTCTATGATGTTGATAAACACACTGATGATTTAAGTGACTAGTATGAGAAGTTTGTTGAAGCTAGACAACTAAATAATTAAAAAAACTCATCAAAGAGAAGATTGTTAGGATACATGTGGATGAGATATCCTCTGATCCTGTAAGTATAGATGGTGATTTTGAAGACATTAATAAGAATGAGAGGGAAAGATATAAAGTTAGGTGGGAATGAGTTGTATTTTGATAATTCAGATCCTGACACAATGAGGTTACTGAAAATGAAGGAAAGCTTGTTAAGAATGATGATGTTATAAATTCACCACTTACGAATG
This sequence comes from Jaltomata sinuosa, assembly GCA_003996215.1. NCBI lineage: Eukaryota > Viridiplantae > Streptophyta > Magnoliopsida > Solanales > Solanaceae > Jaltomata > Jaltomata sinuosa. Next base: position 396,169 of record QJPP01001735.1, on the reverse strand, counting down.
TAAGTATCAAGGTCTACTTTGATCCGACTGTTAAAAAAATATTATTTCAATTGAATACTATTTTTCTAAATAATGTTAAGTTTAGAAAGGTACTACAAACTTATTCTATTTAGAAAGATGTGAAACTTAAATTGAATTCTAATGAAAAAGAAAGAATAAGAGCAAAGTGTAAATTGTTCTTGACATATTCTTGAAAGAGTGGATGACAATGCTAAAAATATCAGTGTCTTAACAAGAAGTGATGTAAAAGTATAAAAAATAAGTTATGTAACTTATCATGAATTATTGATACTTACAAGGACAAAATCATGAATGATCCTAACATCAAACTCCATCAAATTTAAGAATTTATAAAAAAAGAAATATGAATTGTATCTAAATAAAATAAGTTGTAAAAAGGAAAAACTTAAAGTTATGAATACCTATATAAGTAATTTCATAAAAGAATTTTCTTGATTGTGTAATTATACTTAGGATTAAAATCTACTAATTTCGAAACTATTGTAGTGGTCAGGACATCCAAAAATATAATTCTTGAGAAAGTGATTTTTATAGGTATTTATGTTTGTTTTGTAGCACTTAAAAATGAATGGTTAGAGGTGTGTAGAAGGATAATTGATTTTGATGGTGCATTACTTAATGATGTATGTAAATGTGAACTGTTTGTCTTGTATTTTCAATGATGAAAATAATCAGATATACCCTGTAGCATGAACAATAGTTAATAAAGAATTTAAGGATACATAATCTTAATTAATCAGGTGCATCAAACATGAATTTGAAGCTGACACTAAGTGAAGGTGAAGGACTGACAGTATTGTCTGATATGCATAAGGTATAATAATATTTTGTAATTATATTTATTTTTTCACTTTGCTATAGCCCTTGTTATGTAACACTAATATTTATACACTATTTTTTATTTGATAAAGCCTTCACCTGCCACTTATTGATCTACTAATAAATATTGAGCATAAATATTGTGCGATACATAAGGATGTCAATAGGGATGGGTTGACTTGAAAATGAATCGGCCCGATCGATAAAAATTCAATCTGATTCGATCCTCAGTTAAAGGATTGGGTTGGTGTAGGTCGCCTATTATAATCAAAATTATCCGATTTAATTTTTGAACCCGTAATTCAAAATCGATCAAACTTGATAAGGTCACATCATTAGTGATACCGGTTAATCAATCTAGCCCAACTCAGCTCGATTCAATTTTTTAAATAATAAATAATAATAATAATAATAATAATAATAGATAATTTATATTTTATTAATAAATTTTAAAGAAAAAATATTTTTTTAATATAATCCGGCTCAACCTGAATCAGTATAACTCAAAATCGAATGAATCACTTAGAATTCTTTTGAGATCGAATCGTTTGAACTCAAATAGAGCCAATTCAATAACAACTCGATCGATTCGGTCTGGATTGATCCGACTTACTAGACACTCATAGCTAGACATATATAGTTCAGCAGAAAAAAGGAATGAAGGGGTAAAAAAAGGAGAAGAAAATTTTAGCAGATTATCAGGACACCATTTGAAGTTCATTTACAAATAAAATTTGATAAAATGAGTCTGTTGAAAAAAGACATTGTGAAAGCTTTATTAAAGTACAATAAAGAGGCATAATATAAGACATTATTCAAAAAATATAACAAGTATGACATAGTTGAGAACAATATGTGTAAGACATTCAATAATTGAATGTTGATAGCTAGGTTAAAATTAATTATCACTATGCTAGAAGAAATAAGAGTCAAAGTCATGAAAAGGAAAACTCTAAAGGGAAAATTATTTAAAATAATGAATAAGTGATGTATCACCCATGTTTATGAAAGCTCTTAGAGAAACGTTGAACATGCAATTATATGTGAAATGAAATTTATTGATTATATTGGCTGTAAAATCATAATCTATCATATAAATATGTTGTTAATTTTAATAAAAAAATGTCAAGTTATAGGTCATGAAAACTCAAAGAAATTCTTTGTGCATATGAAATTACTGCAATGCATTATAAAGACTTAAAAATTGTGTCATTTATTGATAACTGATACAAGAAGAGAACATATTTGAAAGCCTAATAAATTCATTCAATTTATGATAAATGTGAAAATATGATTAAAGAGCACGAAATCACTCATTGAGCCACCTAAAATAACTGCAATGCCAAAAATATAAAAAAAAAATAGGAGAAAATCTGATGATGAACATAAGAAGAAGTTTGAGAAGGCAACCCAAGAAAGGAAAGAAAACTGAAATATTCTTTTTGCAAAAATTTAGACATAACAACAAAGAATGTTCAACTGTGAGTTATACTTTAAGTGTTTCAATTTTATTAACAAAATTTAATTTATTGTAACAAGGCTTTTGACCTTGATTTTAAATATTGTGTGTGTAAAAAAATTCTTTCATTATTAAAATTTTAATTACGAAAACTGCTAAAGCACATACTAGAAGAGTTGGCATTACTTCAACAGATTTTGTAAGTGTTGTAACTACTGATGCAGCTGCTACAATTGATAGTAGGAGGCCTATCACTATTTCAGTAGCTGATAAAAGTGTTGCAATTATTGACGGAAAGCTTATCACTGCTGCAACAGATGGTGAAAGACCCGCAACTGCTTCAACAACTGGTAAACTATTGTAATTGTTTCTGGAAATTCTAAAAATGCTTCAACTACATCAACTATCAGCTATTCTCAATCAATAAATCAATTAACTATTCAATAATCAACTATTGGTGCTGCTGGCTCAAAGAAAAAGAGTAACTCAGTCAAAAGAGATGGTGCAAATCCTGAATCTAAGAGGTCAAGAGCAGTTGATTTTGATGTGCCATTTGGAGCAGATAGCAGTGTGATAGAAAGGGTAAAAGTTACTCTCTCCGTTTTAATTTATTTGGCCTATTTTGACTTGACACGGAGTTTAAGAAAATAAAGAAGACTTTTGAATTTTGTGATTAAAAATTAAAGATATGTCAAATGTATTAAAATGAACTTTAATTTTGTAGTCTTAAACATACCATGTGAAAAGTTAAAATTGAAGAATTGCTAAAAAAAAAAAGAGACATTTTTTTTAAACAAACTAAAAAAGAAAGTAGGCCAAATAAATTAAAACAGAGGGAATATTATTTAAAGACATTTATTTGACACTGGAGCATGTCTAATTGAAATTGTTATTACGTTATGTCAATCTAAAACAACTGATAGAGTGCTACCCATAGTCCTATATTTAAGAGTTCAATACTTGTAACCATAGATCATGGTTACAAACTCAATGTACTAAGATAGAAGGGTAGAGCTCAAGTTACTCAAATGTAGCTACAATAAGAAAATTACAATACGAGCAAACTCTTCTACAAGCACTCAAGCCACACCAAGCACTTAGGCCACACCAAGAACTCAAGACACATAGTTGTTAGAGTTTCTTTTTTGGTTCTAGCTTAATTCCCAACTGTTCTGTTGACTTTCTATGACAAATAATTTATTTTTGTTCATGAATTTGTAGGCTAATAGCAGTAATTGTAAGGCTTAAATTCAAGACTTATATTTTCAAATTTGATGTTCTCATTAATCACATTTCATGATCATATATTATATTACAACTAAAAATATCCGACCTACACACATGAACTACAAATCATAAAGACATCTTAAATACAAAAGATATAAATTGAATCACAACAATAATGATATCAATACTAATGTTCTACCTCCCTTGTCGTTCATGCTGTTGACTTATTAGAAATTCACCTTAAACACTTTAACCATTTAATTTATCAACCAAATACTCACATACACACTATATACCTCAATATCACATCAAGTTGTTCTCAAAACTAAGCTAAACGCGCTTAGATAATGACACTAAGTGTAACACCCCAAAAATCCTAAGCTAATACCTGAACCTTTTTCCATGACTGTAATAATCATTGTCCTAGTGTGGTGAGTTCTTTGTATATGAATCATGTTCATAAGAAACTCCTATCATCAAGTTAAGTTGAAAGCACTACAACCAAATGAGTTTTCATGTAAGACTAAACTAGGGTCAAATTCAAATGACCATTAATCCTAGAATATAAAGAGTTAGGTGTATTAGTACCCACCAAATTAAAGTATTTTGAGTCTTCTTTCCAATGCCACCAACTATGCATTAATTTGAGTCTGGAGTAAAATGTTATGGGTATTTTACTGGAGCGCTATCAGTTACCAAGGACAGGATGACGATCCATGAAATCAGAACCACGTTCGATACTGTGACTCGTGAAAATATACCTGAACCTTAAAATTTTCACCATCAAAACTACTAGTTTGTCCACGACCTGTAGACAAAAACCACGGTCCGTAGAGTGATGCGTGGTTTGTCAAATTTCAGCTTTTCTTCACTATGAGTGACTTAATGGGTCGTCATTTTGCAAAAAAATCCATTATGTAAACCGTGCAATCACCTTCAGAGTGGTACCAAGTTCTCAAAATTCCAAGAGTTTGTTTATTACCCATTCCACACCCCATCATCCCATCAGTAGAACCTCCGATTTTAGTTTTTCTAATTTATCCATTGGGGGTAAATTAGTCTTTTCCCCCACTTTTGAACTCCTATACTAAGTCATTTTAGGCCTATTCAAAGGGTATTTATTCATACTAATTTAGATTTCTCCTCATTCCTTCAATCTAGCCTCAAGAGAAAAGAAAAGGATTCTTCTCTCAAGCTCCAAGGCCTAGGGTTCCTTTTCCAATCCTCTACCCTCAAGTCCCAAGTTAGGAAAGCTTCAAGTTAAGGTATGTGGGTATTAAATAAGGGAATCCCTTCACCCTTATGCCCAAAACCCCAATCTTATTAATTGAATTTATGAATTTCTAAATTAGGGTTCTTACCCAAATCTCATTGGTTCTTCTATAAAATTTCTAAATTAGGGTTCTTACCCAAATCTCATTGGTTCTTCTATAAATTGTTTCCTCCTGATTCTTCTATGAGTTCTAACCATAAATTTCATGATTTTGCATGGATTCTTATAAGTTGTTTCCTATCAATGATTTGAAGGCTAACCCTTGTTCAATTTGTGAAATTGTTATGAATTCAGTTTACTAGCATAAATTCATGGTTTCTCATCATTTACCCATGTTACATATGAGATTCCTTATGTGTTTTCAAAAGCCCATGCATTGAGAATGATTTCTAGCATGATTTCACCCTATTTTATGTTTTCAATCAAAACCCTATTTTTTGAAATCTACAAAGCTATGCATGTGTTGAGTAAGTTCTCCATGATTTTTCTACAAGCACGATGAACAAGGCACATTTTCAAATACATGATTTTAGCATATGATTTATGACATGATATGGAGCTTAGGCTCACAGTAGTATATTTATGATTCGTATGACACCCGATGTTCTATTAATGCTCATGAACTATTTTAAAGACCAAGGTTTGTGAGTGGTATAATCATCCAGGTTTGGCAATATGATTATGAGTATGAACAAGTTTTGGTATTAGATATTCCACAAGTACTGTATGAGCTATATGTATTGATTTGGGATTAGTATTTAGCACTGAGCAATGAGGGTTCAGATAACCCATGTTCAAAACTACGTTGCCACTATAGGTTACCCTCTATGGCTTATGATAGGATCCTTATGTATATGGTTCTAGCCTTTGTCAGTTAGGACAACCTTTTTCAGTATAGAGCAGTACACTGGACTCTACGGTGCTCAACATGGTTTACTGTTGGTTATAAGAAACTCCTACAAGAATGATTTTAAGCTAGTAAGTTATATATTATTCTATTTTGAAGCATGGGTTATTATTTTATGACTTACGTTCAAATTTTGATATTTACTTATGATTTCTTTCATTTAGGCATGAACTCAGTTTTAAGAATGTTTTAAAGTATACTTTATCATGACATATGCATATCTCCTATACTCAATTCATTCAATAGTACTAACCACATACCTATTTATGTTGCATCCTATTATGATGTAGATTCAGTAGCTCGCCTCTATATTTGAGGCTAGTAGATAAGCAGCACATCCAGCCAGCTTGGTGAGTCCTCCTCATTCGAGGGCTTGGAGTTTAGCGTCATTCTAGTCTTTTAGTTCTTTCATTCAGTTTTTAGCATTTAGAGTTAGGTGGGGGCTTGTCCTATTAACTCGTCAGTAGTAGATGTTTTTAGACATGGAGTCATATATTGAGCTTAACTCAAATTGTAATTTTTAGACTTATTTTATATAACAGATTAAGTTGCTCATTACTTCAATTAAGCTTTTGCCCTTATGTTTATGTTCAGGTTTTAAGTCATGCTAATGCCAAAGGGTTAGCTTGAGATCACTTGTGGTCTCGTGTCCCATCTTATATCCAGTGGGTAGGCTCGAGGCATGATAAAGTTAGTATTAGAGCATCAGGTTCAAGAGTCCTAGGGTGTATGAAAGGCGCATCAAGTAGAGTCTCTTTCATAGGTGTGAAGCGCGCCATACTTATGATAGGGAGGCTATGAGGTGTCTTAGAAAAAAACTTCACTTGTTTCATTATCAATATCATGCGATAGAGTTTAACTCTATTTATCCTTCTAATTTGTTCCTTACGCATTTTAGATAATGCCTCAGCGAAGAAATGCCAAGAGGAATGTTAATCCTCCTATTCCATACCACGAGGTTATGAATGTGAAGTTTCATGAAGCCATCCATATGTTGGGTCAAGCCATGATAGCCCAGTTGAATGAGAAGGAGAAACATATGAAGGGAAAAATGAAGAATAGGAGAACCTGAACTTGGACCGATGAGTCTTGTCAGCAGAAAGCTAGTGGTAGGAATCGATCATGTTTTCAGCAAAGGTCATCTGGACAAACCTCATCTTCAGCTAGCACACCTGCACTTGATTTTCAGTATTATCATAGTAGGGCCCAGAAGACCTTGAGGTACCCTTGTTGTAGTAGTTGCGAGAAGTTTCATCTAGGCGAATACCATTGGGGAACGATGGATTTTTTCAGCTGTAGTAAGGTAGGTCACAAAATTAGTAAATGTCCCTCAGCTAAGCAGGGCAATAGTGGTGGTCAGCTCATTAACCGAGTTCTTTCATTGCCTAGCCAAGCGGGTCAGAGTTTTCCTCCAGAAGATGAAATGGATATGTCACTAGATTTCTTCCTGTATGAATCCATAGTCCTTAGAACCCTATTATTTTATGGTTGTGAGTTGTCTTAGCTTATAAATAGGTAGTGATAGAGGAGTATAGTATCATGATGTTTAATAGAATGAGAGACTTGTGGGTTATTAGAACCATGTAAGCTTGACATGTCATTGCAAGGGATATGTTGTAAGTTAATGAATGTGGTATGTACAACCCCTATATGATATAGAAAGATTAAGGCCTAGACTTTTAGGTGAGGGAGAGCCCTAGACTATAAAAGGAAGTGTATATTCAAATGTGCTTCTAGAGTAGTGTTTGCTCTTTTAGGTTAAGATGATTATTGTTCTATTTAGAGATTAGCGAGAGGTACACATACTTAAAAAGGTAGCATGAGTCTAAGGGGGAGATGGTGGGATGTAGAATCAGTCAGATTTTTTGAGGCACGGGTGGTGATGCTAATGAGTGTTAGAAAAAAGTTAGGGGGGAGGGCGAAAACAAAGGCTTATTTCCATCCTAGCATCCTAAGCTTACTTCTGTCATTACAACACCTTTTGCATGCCTTGTGTGTCAGCACTATGGTCCTAATTCAAATTTACGCGCTCCATTCGGATTCACGCACTTACTCAGTTCTTAGTTCAAACAAAAATTACTCCAGACAATGATTCCAATCTTACTTTATGATTCTACGAATGCCAGCTTTACACCATAATACTTGTCATATATGGAAGCTCATGTCTCACACTATTCTTAGCTCTATATACACAGTTCTAAAGATATGCCCTAATGGCTAATGAAATCATGCTACATCATGTATATGCTCATATCACATTTCTCGGTTAATTCATGCTTATGATTTCCTTACTCTAACCAAGCTTTGTAGGTCCAGGATGTGAGACACTCATGCCCTTTCACATGACTTCTCATACCTCACCTTGAGTGGCTAGATCAAGCTAAGTGTAAGTCAATATTGATCAGTATTTCTTCATTCATGATACTAATTCCCCCACTCAACTCCTTCAGCGATTTTGTCATAGGTTGTCATAGGTGTTAGTGGAGGAAGCTAAGTAGTAGCTTAGATAGGAGGTAGTAGATGTTTCCTTTTGGTGTGCTTGTTCAACCTTAACTTCTAGGTGTGGATGAATTGCGGGAAGAGGATCATTCTTGTGTAATAGATAGATGAATTTTTTTGATGTGCCTCTTTGTGAGAGCTCTTGAAGTTACAGTTTCTAGATATGCTAGAGAAAAGGAGAAAAGTCTTAGATAGTGTGAACTACAAAACCATAAGGTGACCATAGTTATAATATTGAATATCATGATAAAATACTTATGGGACCTTGCTTTGTGCGACTAGTGACCTTTTTATTAGAGTTCAAGTTTAGATGATTTTTATGTGATAAGAAAGAATACTTTTCTTAGGAGGTAATTCTAGATGCAAGAAATTTTGTCGAGATGGGCTTGAGCATGGTGAAAGAAGGTAGTTAGACTCAGATCTTAGTATCTATATGTGCGCTGGTGAGAATGTTTGTTGCAAATGGTAAGTGTGGTATTTATAAAAAAGATGGTTTTCCGTATAGCTTCTTCTCTCAGTTTGACGTTCCTTTCAACTAACTATCATTTCTAAGAATGCGTTCATTCTTTATGAGTTTCAGCTAAGTCCCCACTCTCATTCCAGACCAGTTATCATGGCGGATATCCAGTTTCATATCCTATCGGTGTTCTTATACACTCAGTATGCATATAAGCCTCATGAATCCATCCCAATTCATATTTCAATCAGAAATTTGTTACCATGTTAGTACTCCATCTTTTAAAATTCAGTTGGTGGAAGTGCATCTCTTTCCCTACTACCTTAGCCTAGTTAGTCTTCATTCGAGGACGAATGATCCTAAGGGGGAAATATTGTAACACCCAAAAAATCCTAAGCTAAAACCCAAATGTTTTTCCATGAGTGTAAAAATCGTTTCCCTGGTGTGGTGAGTACTTTGGATGTGAATCACGTTCATATGAAACTCCTATCATAAAGTTTAGTTGAAAGCACCCCAACAAAATGAGTTTTCATGTAAGACTAAACTAGGGTTAACTTCAAATGACCATTAGTCCTAGAATATAAAGAATTAGGTTGCCTAGTACCTCAAAATTAAAGGATTTTGTCCAAGTGCGGTGTAAAATGTTATGGGTATTTTACTGCAACACTGTCATTTACCACAGAAAGGATGACGAACTGTGAAATAGAACCACGGTCCATACTGGGACTCATGAAAATAGACCTGAACCTCAAAATTTTCACCATCAAAACTACTAGTTGGTCCATGACCGTAGACAAAAACCATGGTCCATAGAGTTACCCGTGGTTTGTCAAATTTCATCTTTTCTTCCCTAGTTTCCACGAGTGACTTAATGGACCATTGTTTTGAACAATGGTCCATCTTGTAACCCGTGGAATCACTTTAAGAGAGGTACCAAGTCCCTTAAATTCAACGAGTGAGTTGATGACCCATCAACCCATTCCATGACCCATCAACCCATCAGTAGAACCTCCAATTTAAGTGTTTCTAATTCGTTCATTGGGGGTAAATTAGTCTTTTCTCTCACTTTTTAACTCCTATACTAAGTCATTTTAGGTCTATTCAAAGGGTATTTATTCATACTAAGTCATATTTCTCCTTATTCCTTCAATCTAACCTCGAGAAGAAAGAAAGGGATTCTTCTCTCAAACTCCAAGGCCTAGGGTTCCTTTTCCAATCCTCCATCCTCAAGTCCCAAGTTAGGAAAGATTCAAGTCCAGATAGTTGGGTATTAAATAAGGGAATCTTCTTATTCTTATGCCCAAAAACCCAATCTTCTAAATTGGGTTCTGCCTTCCCTCTTGACTTTGTTCTAACACCCACAAGCATCGCTACCAGATCCTCTAAAATCTGACCGATTCTATATTTCACCATCTCCCGCTTAGGTTCATGCTACCCTCCTAACTCTATAGACCTCTCACAAACCTCTCAAAGGGACTATAATCGTCTTACCCTAATAGAACATACACTACTCCAGAATATAGCATGAATACCCACTTCCTTCTATAGTCCAAGACCCTCCTTCACTTAAAGGTCTAGGCCTCAACCCTCCTATCCCCACTTAGTTCTAGGTCAAGACAACTCACAACAAAACAAGAATAGGGGTCCGGGGGCTATGGATGCATAAAGGAAGAAAATCTAGTGACGTACCTGATTCAACTTCTGGAGGAATACTCTGACCCAGCTGGCTAGGCAATGTAAGGAAATTTCTTTGGAGCTGAACACCACCATTGCTTCTCTTAGATGAGGGGCAATCCCTAATCCTATGGACTAACTGACCACACCTAAAACACGTTCCTTTGCCAGCAAGACACTTACCTAGATAAAACTTACCGCATCTACTACAACGAGGGTACCTCAAGGTCTTTGGAGCCCTTTCAAGACAAGAGTGAGAATCGAGTGCAGGTGTGTTAACTGAAGATGGGGTTTGTCTGGATGACCTATTCTGAGAAGATGATTGCTTCCATGTTCCGGTCTTCTTGTTTTTCCTCTTCCTCTTCTTTAGTTTTTCTTTCTCATTCAACTGAGTTGTCATGGCTTGAGCCAATATACAGATGGCTTCACAAAATTCTGCATTCGTAACCTCATGATCTAGAGTGGTCAGATTAGCATTCCTTATAGGTTTTCTTCGCGGAAACATTATCTGAAATGCGTACAGAATAGATTAGAAGGGTAAGTAGAGTCGAACTCTATCATATGATAGTGAACATGAAGAAGTGAAGTTTTTCCTAAAACTCCTCGTAGCCTCCCTCTCATCAGTATGACACACTTCACACCCATAAAAGAGACTCTACTTAGTGAAGCTTTCAGATACCCTAAGACTCTTGAACCTAAGGCTCTGATACCAAGTTCGTCACGCCCAGAGGTTACCCCCTAGACGTAACACGGGACTTGGGGCCATAAATTGCCCAAGCTAACCCTTGGTCATAACATTCTCAAGCATAACAAAGATAAGAAGAAGCATAATAGATAAAGTCAGAATAGCAATAATGTATAATCAAGTCAAATCGGAATACAAGATCCATACGAAGACTGGAATACTATCTATGTCTGAAAAGCCTCTACTCATGACATAAAGAGTTGCTAGGACAAGAACTTAGATAACTCGAAGTACAGAAATAAAAGCTAACATAAACTGAGAACATAACTAGCCCTCGACCTAAGAGGACTCACCAACAGCTGACTGGTAAAGTGGCTTGGGAAATCTATCCATGAATCTGAGAAGGGACACCTGAATCTGCATCATCAAAGGATGCAGTGCAAAATATGCGCCAGTACTATGAAATGTACTGAGTATGAGAGTGATGCATGAATCATGATGAAATAGTTTAAAACCATGCTTAAAGTGATTTATTATATAAAGAGAAGGAAATGAACAAGTCATAAGATCAGAAGCATAAGTCATGAAGAAGGCTTAAGTTTCAAATATAAGATCATATAACTTCATAACGTAAAATAAGCATGTGGGAGTTTCTCTTAACCGACATTAATCCATGCTGAGCTACATAGAGTCCGGTGTCATTTCCCCATACCCAAAAAGGTTTTCCTAACCTGCCAAAGTTAGAACCATTTCATACCAGGATCCTGTCATCATAACCCTAAAAGGGCAACCTATAGTGGCACTTAGTTCTGGGACTAAGGGTACTCTCACCCGGTCCAACTTGGTGCTAAATACTACTCCCAAAACATATATATACATAAAATGAGCTAACATACATGTGACATATCAAATGCCAAACTTGTTCATAACATAATCATACCTCGGATCGTCATACTACTCATGAATTAGGGTTTTGAAATCGATTCATGAGCATTGATGGAACATCGGGTGTCTTGTCTTGCATCATACTTCATAACATGGAAAGACTTACATACTTCATGACTTGTAAAATTTGCATGGCTCTAACTCAATTTTCATAAAATATATACTTTCATAGAATCATAGGAACTAGGCATGCACATGCTTGATAATCCATGAGGAACATCCTATAAAAATCTAATTTGCTTAAATCAACTTCATGCATATGGAAATTTCCATGGTTAAGCTTCAATTCATGAACATAGAGTCAACATGTAAAACCGCATGTGAAATCATGCAATTTAATAGTAATTTCATAATCAAATCATGAGAAGATCATATTTAGAAAAACCCATAAGAATTAGATAAGAACCCTAATTTGAAGATGATGAAATAAAAATTTGAATTAGGGGTTTTGGGCACAAGGTTTAAAGGAACCCAATTGTCGAATACCCACATACCTTGATTGAAGATAACCCACTTGAATTAAAAAGACTTAGGAGACTTGAACTTAGAGCTTGAGATTTGAAGCTTGGAGAGGGAATTTTACTTTTTGAGAGAAGAATGAAGATCTTAGGAGGAACTTAGGCTAATAATGGTGAAAACCCTACTTGAAATAGCGAAAATGACATCATTTAGGAATTTATAGGGTGGATAATGACTAAAATACCCCTGGGCTTAATTAAGAAAAAGATGGAAAAGAACGATTGGTTTCAGGGACCACGAGTAAGTTCTATGGGTCATTGTTTGAACAACGACCCGTGGTTCAACTCGTGGTTCCTGACTGAAGCTTCAGGCTACAGAAACACTTCTACAGGTCAATAGGATGGACCCATAGAATGAACGACGGATCATCATTTGGAGTCGTGGTTCCTGGGGACCTAGCTTGTCCTTGGTCAAACCATGAGTCAGGACTATGGTTCATCATTTGGACGACAAGTCGTAGAATTGAGTCATCATTTCAGAGGGTCTGGACAAGACAGACCCATGTTTTGAATCATTGTCCATAGAACAAACTCGTGGTTCCAGACCAGAGGCTGAATTGACCAAAGGGAATCACAGTTCTATTCCACGACCCGTGGTTTGGACCCCCCATTCCTAAAACATGAAATTTTTCTGAGATTTTAACTTAGATAGCTAGTTTGATTTCCGGGGTGTTACATAGAACCTCGTTTAAATGCCTTCTAAAGAAAATTCTTCACTCCATTGTTGAACTCATCACTGCTTCATCTTAGATTCATCCAACTTTTCTCAAATTTACACAGTGAAATCTGTGTGACACAAGAAATCAAAAAATTAACTAACAAACATAAAACACAACAATGTTCTGCAACTGAACAATCCATCAGAAAAATCTAAGTGAACAATTATATCTCAATTAGAACATGGACACTATGAAGTTTAAGATTTAACGCAAGAACAATAGAAAGCACTTCACAATATTACTTTATGATAACCTAAACACAAGCCAGATTAACAACTGGGAAATAATTTCAGACATACTCCTAACTACTAAAACAAAAACTAAGAACCATTCATTTCATTTATAATATACGTAAAATGAGATCTTTTATCACTGTTCAATTGAAAGAAAAAGCAGATTCAAAAAAAATAATGAAAGTTATAACTGCTACTTGCTGGACTATTACTATTACTTCATGTTTAACACTTATACAACAACAATCAGATACAATTCACACATCAACTACTTTACAAATAACTAATATAGGTTCAACAAATAGAATCATTTCAAATTTAATTTAACTTTACCAAAAAAAATCAAGATCATTTCAAACCTAAAGATGAGAATACTAGACTAAACTATCCCTTTTTAATAACCATGAGAACACTATACCAAACATGAGAAAGCTGGATAAAATAGTCCCTTTTTAATAAAAGACCATTTTCAATTTGTCCTAAGAAAAGCATACGCAAAATCAGTAAATTAACAAGGTACATGTCTTTAATATAACAGATTCCACACTCAAGTAGACACACTAAGTAGATGAAAGAGATGACACACTAAAAATAATGAATCTTTAACTATTACTATTACTTCATGTTTAACAAGCAGCTATGATTCACAGATGAACTACTTTACCAATAACTCATTTAGGTTCAACTTAAATTTACCAAGAAAATCAAGATCAATTCAACTTAAACATAAGAATACTAGACCAAACAATTCCTTTTTAATAATCATGACAATACTGGACCAAATAGGAGAATATTGGACCAAACAGTCCCTTTTTATTAAAAGAACATTTTTCAGTTTCTCCTGAGCAAAGCATAGCCAAAACCAGTAATTTAAGAAGATACATCACTTCAATAAAACAAATTCAACACTTAAGTAGACACACTAAGTAGATGAAAGAGATGCCACACTAGGTAAACAAATATTGGTGCAAAAATCAGTACTTAAATGAAAGAAATGACACACTAAGTAAACCAACAGCTTAGCCAAAATCAGTAACATACATAAAAGATATGACACAATAAGTAAACTAACACCTTAGCCAAAACCAGTAACAAATATAAAAGAGATGTTAGACTGAGTAAACTAACAACTTAACCAATGTTTGGACACTTCAAAAAAACATATTCCACAATTAAATTTTTTGAACAAATAGTGATTATTTCTTACAACGAAGCAGATACAAAATTTTAACTAACTTTATGAACATTCAAGAAAGGCGACATCATCACACAAATTATTATCAGAAAATAAAAAGATACAGGTTTAAATCATGCCTCAAAAATTCTTATCTTAATAAATCATGCCTCTGAAATTCAATATCAATGGCAAGAGAAATCTTGTTCACAGTAACCAATTTCACAAATCTATTATCAAAAAACAATGAAAATAGGGTAAAACCACACTACCAAATTTACTAAAACCTAATGCAATAGGAAATCCAACATCAATGTCCATACTGAACAATCTACCAAAAAAGATTCTAACAATGCAAAATTAAGACTATAAAAAGTAGCTACTATAGCACATACAACAACAAAATATCATAATTATACTATAACTAATAACAACTATAACATCCCAGAAAATCTAAGCTAAGATCCAATCTGTTCTTCAATGAATCTAAGTATTAGTATCAATTCCTATGTTCTGAAGGAGTATTATATGTGAATCAAAGTCATAATGGACCCCTAGCTCAAAGTTTAGTTGAAAGCCTTTCTACCGATTTAGTTTTCGTGTATGTTCTAACTAGGATTAAATTTAAACAATCATAACTCCTTGAATAAAAAGAGTTAGGTGTCCGAGTACCCACCAAATTAAAGAAATTTGAGTCTTCTTTCCAACGCCACTAACCGCTCATTTATTTGTGTTCAAAGTAAAAAGTTCTGGGCATTTCAGTGAATCACTCTCAGCTTTCAAAATCCGACGGGCTGGCCAATGGGCGTGGGAAATTCTGACGGGCATCCACGATGTCCGTGGTGACCATGACAACCTGTGGTGGCAGGGCATGGGAACCAGCCACTGAGCCTTTTTGAACCCCATAAAGCCCACAGTTGGGTTCGACAGTCTGTGGGGTCCATGATGTCCCGTGGGACAAGCCGTCCGATGACTTTTCTATATTATTTTCATCATTTAAGTTCTGCGTAGTTTGGTCCTTTCCTTATATTAGGTCTTTCCCCTCATCCTTTAAACACCTAAAAGGGATTATTCCTCACAAGAACATCAATCTATCTCTAAAAAATTCCCTCAAGATTCTAAGGCAAGATACCTACGGTTTCAAGCAAGAAAGATCATAGAAGCTGAAGCAAGAAAGTCTCTCAAGAGTTTTCTTTCTGATTTCTTCTCCAAGTATCCACTTCCAACCTTAAGGATTCATCCCCAAACCTTCTTTCCCAATGTTCTATCTAGAAGTTCTTCAAGTTCAGGTATGTGGGTATTCAATAAAGAATTCCTTTTACCTTTATGCCCAAAACCCCCATGTTTTACTTGGATTTATGGAATTGTGAATTTAGGGTTCTTACCCGAATTGGGGAAAAGTTATGGGTTTTGTTTTAAAGTATCAGTTCATGATTTCTCATTCATTACCCATGTTTTAATTAATATTCCTTGCATAATTTCAAAATCCCATATGTTTTGATAATGAATTCTAGTATGATTTTATTGAATTGCATGTTTTAAGCAAAATTGGCATGTTTAGATGACATGGCTTCTATTATCATGAAATTGCATGCCTAATTCTTCAAGTTATGAATTTAGAAAGAAAAGTATGTTTTGAATTATTGCTATGCTAAGCTTTAAGGATTTTGATGTAAGAATTGCATGACATTAGATATGTCTCTATGTTTTATAAAGGTTTGGCATCTAGATATGTCTACCTAAGCTATGTGAATTGCATGGTATTAGATAATACCCTTATGCTCTTAAAATAGATTTGGCATTAGATTATGCCACAAGCATATGTGAGCTATATGTATATATTTTGGGAGTAGTATTTAGCACAGACTTAGGCAGGGTGAGATTTCCCTTAGTCCCAGAACTACGTGCCACCGTAGGTGCCCTCTATGGCTTATTACAGGATCCTGATATGATAAGGTTCTAACTTCGGCTGGTTAGGACAACCTTTTTCGGTGTGGGTGTATGACACTGGACTCTATTTAGCTCATCATTGTTTATGTCTGTTAAGAGAAACTCCCGTATAAAGATATAAGACTTATGTCATTCTATTTCATGCGTTAAGATTTAAACTATGAGATGTACTTATGATACCTCTTTTATGCATGAACTCAGTTTTTAGTTATGTTTTAAGTATGTTTTTGACATATTTATGCTTTCAAGTACATTTTATCATGACATATGCATATCTCACATACTCAGTACATTCCATAGTACTGATCACATACTTCTTTGTTGTTGCATCTTATTATGATGTAGATCTTGTAGACCACTCCCAGACTCGTGGCTAGTAGATCCGCAGCACATCAAAGCCAGTTGTGTGAGTCCTCTTCCTTCGAGGACTTAGTGGTTAGATTCATTCTAGACTATTAGTTCTTTCATTTAGTTTTCAGTAGTTAGAGTTAGCTGGGGTCTTGGCACAACAGCTCGTCAGTAGTATAGGCTTTCAAACATAGAGTCAGATATCCAGCTTAATTCATATTTTTATTTTTAGACTTATATTTGTATAACAAATTAAGTTGCTCATTACTTCAGTTAAGCTTCCGTTCTTATATTTTTTTTTCCAGTTTTTATGTCTTGCTAATGCCAGAGGGTTATCTTGAGATCACTTGTGCTCTTAGGTCCCGTGTTACGTCTAGGGGGTAGGCTCATGGTGTTACAACAATAAATTAGGACCACACAGTAGCTAATTTAATAGCACATACAACAACAAAATCCCACAATTATACCATACTTGTCACAACCCGATTTCTCGATCATGATGGCACCTAAAACCCCTTAGTAGGCAAACCAATCCCCATAGCCCTGAACGATTAGTAATGGGCTACTATCTAGAAAGTAAGTAGAATAGTAGTAAGAAATGCGGAAGCAAGGGCGGTAAGTAAAGAAAGTTAATAACAGGAATATACATAATATATACGAAAGCTAAACCAAACCCCTAAATCTGGTATCATAGTAGAAGAGTTGGAACTACATATAAGGAGTACAAAAGCATCCAAAATAATATATACAAATGTCTCCGAGTAGTAAGATAGTACATAATACAAAAGATTAACTAAAAGCTGAGCTTTGATCGCCAAGAGCTCACCCTCAGTATGGGATGGTCCAAGATCTTCTTGAATGAGTCTCAATGAGCTAATAGTGATGACCTACACTAGGATCAGCACCATAAGATGCAAAGGTGTAGTATGAACACTAATTGCTACGCAACGTGTACACAGTAGGTATCATAGGACGACTGGGAACATATAAGATAAAAGAGCAGTATTAAGCAGAGTAGAGGCAAATTGTAATAGAAAATAATGAATAAGTACACGAAAGCTAGCACATAAAGAATACAAGAAGAGAAAAGCATACATGGCTAGCTAGTAGAATATATATCACAGGCACAGGTGAAAGAAACGAGTAACGCACCTGGGATCCTCGCAATAATATTTTTAGAAAACTAGCGGTATACCGGTAATCTCAAGAGAAGGAAGAAGAAGAATAAAGATAATCAAGCTCGGAAACAAGATATAATAACCAAACTAAGCATACTACACTCAAGTCAAGAAAATATCAACCAGTAGCCTAAGAACAACTTTATCAATATCCAATCTCATATGTAACCACAATAGGAACAAATATCGCAAAGACTAACTGTAAGTCTACCTATAGTCCCACGGGTGCCCATACACCCGAGGAATATAAGCAAGAGAAGACAAACCCTTCGGCAGCCCATACTACCGGAGCATACACTCAACAAGTAGCGAACTAGGGTAGAATCTCACAAAATGGATGATATGATATGATATGCTGGACTAAGTGTAATAGTAATGTCCTATGTTATCCCCTCTGGTACCCCAAAGGTCCAATAGAGGAAGGATCCATAAAAGGGATTCCCCCTAGTACCTCTACTCTGTAGTACACCCCCCTCCGGTCACCCTTGGCCCATAGCACTTGGTCCAGAATAATAAAGTCCATGGAGGTCTACTCGTAGACAACATACTAAATCTCAAACCTCGATATAACAGTCCTGAGTGTCACCATATCCAAACTAGTAACCAAACCTCGATAATGCATGCCTGGATCGTATCCAGGTCTAAATCAGAGAAATAAGTCTCAAAACCCCCCTTAAGGCTGCCATAGCATATCCGCGTCTAAAATAGTAGCAAATAAAGTTCGGTGCTTGGCTTTACTGAGTCTATTATCTTTTCTCAAAATTAACAAAACAAGTCTAGCACCTCGGCTCAACTGGGTCTAGCATAAGTAGGAAAATTGTTATAAATTTCTCTTTTAACTTTTCTTACCCCAAGAAGATCCATTAAGACAATATCAAAGAATTTCATTACCATTTTTACTGAAAATGGACCCCCAAGGCTATACAAGATTTAGAAAACCCTATAAGGTCGGCCCAAAGCCAAAATTGTAGCTCAATCATAATCAGTACCCCAATGGCTCACAATCAACCTATGAACCCTACACAGACTCCATTCATTCTACAACAAAGATAGCCAGCTCTATAACAATAATAACGATGTCCGGGACTCACGGAGATTCCTATATAACCCATCATCTATGTTCTAGAGTCAATAAAAGGCCACAAAGCACTACAAGGGTGATAATATCATCTATAAAAAAAACTACAAACCTCGAAGGAAGAAAAATGAGTCGGACATGAAGAAACGGTCAAGGTTTATAGTACCAAGATAATAAACCCAACCCAAGTTTGCCAACTAATACGATTTTATCCTATATATGTGAAGTCTAGAGGAGTTAAACTATAACCTACATGTCATCCAATGACAAACTACTAGAACAATGATGTCCAAGCCCAAACTGCTCCGAGAAGCTCCGAACGGAAGTCAGACTATCAAGAACATGAACTGCGAGTTAAAATGAGACTAATACCCATTGAATAAAAATTTGGGTCACCACTGGGCTTGTGAGCCCTGTAACCCAAAGCCAGAAACAAAAAGCACCAAAATGCTCCACGCGTTCCCGGGAGTTCATGCCCCAAAATTCATCGGAAACGGAGAAAGAATGGTTCTACAACAATACAAAATCCAAGGGAAATCAAAGAAGGGAATAATGGGTTTATATATGAATTTAAGCAAGAAAATTACCAATTTACGAAGCCTAGAATGCACCCGGATCAGTAGAACACAACCCTCCAACAATAAGGGACGAGTTGGGCAATGAATGGAGAAAAATGGAGCTGAAATAGAGGTTTTATCGAGTTTTAGAGTGGAGGGGAGAAGCGGGAAAATGACAGGCCAACAGCTATATATGATGGCCAACACAGGCACCACGGTGGCCATGTGAGCATAGGCGTGGCCATACGCCACAGGCGTGCTGGTGAGCTGGAAAGGGGGAAGGCGCAGGGGCGCTCCAGGTGATTCCCCATCGGCCATGACAGGAACAGTAACAGCCAAGGCCACTCTTGGCAGATTTTGATCTAACGGATCCTCGAAAATGAATCTGGGTCTCGTAAACGCAAACGAGCTAAGATTATTGACTAAAAATGGCATTCTGTACTCAACGGAATTGACAAAAATGCCAATGAAGGTCGATATAACAAAAAGTGGGCCCTATGCCTAAGAACTAACTTTAGGCCAAACTTTCCAAAATGGAACCCCATGGCCTTAAACAGGTCTGGGAGCTTCGAGACCCAAACCAAAGGTCCCCCTAGCCCAAAGTCGACATTTCAGAGTTAACAACGCGATCAAAATTTCCATTTGAGGGTGTGTTCTCCGAATGTTGACCGATGTAAAACTTTTAAGTTCAACTTGGCTAGAAATATAATAAACCAAGACAAAAACACCAAAAGCTCCCAAGCCCCAACCAAGGGTCCATAAAGACTAAAATCCACACTCCGGAGCTAACAGAACTGTCGAAATTCAATTCCGAACATGTTTACCAAGAATGTTGACCAAAGTTAATAAATTCCTAAGTTTAAGCTCCAAAATTGGGAAACGTCCATAACGACCAAACGACTTGTCAAGGCACTAAACCGCCGATGCGAGCAAGCTATACATGACTTGTGGTCTCTATAGGCAATATCTAACAGTACAAGAAAAACGTAAACTCGAGAATGACCGAAAAGGTTATTACATCATCCACTACTAAAAAGGACTTTCGTCCTTGAAAGTCAGGAAGAAAGAGTACATGAAGGCTCAAACAACTATGGATACTTGAGCTCGTATATGTCTCTACGTCTCCCACGTAGCCTCCTTGACCAGATAATGCCTCCATTGAACTTTCATTACCAGAATCTCCCTAGATCTCAATCTCCTAACATCTCTGGCCAAAATAGATATTGGCTTCTTAACAAAACCCAAACTCTTATCCAACTGAACCGAATCCCACTGCAGCACATGTGACTCCTCTGGAACATACTATATCAACATCTACACATCAAATACAGGATGCATGCCTGAAAACATCAGAGGTAAATCTAACTGATAGGTAATACTACCAACCCTCTGGAGAATCTCAAACCTAATGTACCTGTGGCTAAGCTTGCCCCGTCAACTAAATTGCATCACACCCTTCATGGGTGATACACAGAGGAATACTAAATCACCAACACTAAACTCTAAGAGACAAAGTCTACGATGAACGTAGCTCTTCTACTTGCTTTGAGATGCTCAAAGTCTATCCTGAATTACTCAGACTCGGTCTAAGGAATCTCAAAAAAAATCTATACTGTGCGGCCTAGACTCTAAGCCATAAAACAAACCAACCGATGATCTGTAATGACTACCATACAACGCCTCAAAATGTGCCATGCCAATGCTCGAATGGAAACTATTATTATAAGCAAATGAAGCCAAAGGCACAATATAATCCCAAGAACCTCCCAAGTCAAGAACACAGGCCTGAAGCATGTCCTCTTGGACCTGAATAGTCCACTCAAACTGGCCATCTGTCTGAGGGTAGAATGCAGTGCTAAGCTGAACCTCTATACCCAAATCACGCTGAATAGCTCTCCAGAACTGAGATGTGAACTGAGTGTTGTGGTCTGAAATGATAGAAGCTAGGACCCCATGAAACCGAACAATCTCACAAAGGTAAATATGAGCTAACCTCTCTGCACTGTAAGTAGTCTAAACTAGTAAGAAGTGCGCTGACTTTGTCAGCCTATCAACAATCACCCAAATAGAGTCAAACGCTTGAGAAGTACAAGGCAATCTAAGTATGAAGTCCATAGTAATCCCTTCCAGCTCCAACTCAGTAATGGGAAGTCAATACATCAAACCAGCATGTCTCATATGCTCAAACATAACCTGCTGACAGTTCAAGCACCAAGATACGAACTTTGCTATGTCCCACTTCATACCACTCCACCAGTAAAGATGTCTCAAATCCCTATACATCTTTGTTGCGCCAAGATGAATGTAGTATCTAGAACAATATGCCTCACAAAGTATCAACTGAATCAAATCTCTAACTCTCGAAACACAAAGATAATTGTCGAACCTCTAAATACCATCAGAACCAAAAGTAGCTCAACAAGCCTCACCCTAAATTACCTGATCAGGAAGGTCACACAATCTCTAATCCTCAAACTGTCAGGTCTGAATTTGATCAAATAGAGTAGAATGAACCTCAATACTGGAAAGAACTCTACAGGGATCCGACAAGTCAAACCTAACCAAACGGTTAGCCAAGGACTAGATTTCCAAGGCCAATGTTCGCTCAGAAATTGAAAGTGATGATAAGCTTTTTGTACTCACCGTCTTCTGACTCAAGGCATCCGCTTCCACATTTGCCTTGCCCAGATGATAAAGAATGGTGAAATCATAGTCCTTTAGTAGATCAATCCATCTCCTCTGCCTAGAGTTCAGTTCTCGCTGACTCATAATGTACTAAATATTATGATGATCAGTGAATATCTCACAATGAACTCTGTACAAATAGTGCCTCAAGATCTTGTGCGTAAAGATTGTCGTCGCCAACTACAAGTCATGAGTGGGGTAGTTGCTCTTATGAACCTTCAGCTGCATTGAAGCATATGAGATTACTCGACCCTGCTGCATAAATACACAACAAAGACCAACCCCAAAAGCATCAAAATATACCAAGAAACTCTAACCCTCAACTAGCAAAGTTAACACTGGAGCTGAAGTCAACAAGGCCTTAATCCTCCGAAAGCTATCCTCGCACTGATCCGACCACTGAAATGGGACATCCTTCCTAGTCAGCATAGATAAGGGTGATTATATAGAAGAAAATCCCTCAGCAATCCATTTGTAGTACCCTTCTAACCCAACAAAACTGCGAACCTCAGTAGGAGAAGTAGGTGAAGGCCAATCACGAACTGCTAAAATCTTACCCGGATCAACTCTAATCCCATCCTTAGACACCATGTGTCTTAGGAATGCAACTAACTCAAGCAAAAACTTGTACTTTGAGAACTTGGCATAAAGTCGATGATCTCTCAAAGTCTGAAGTACATTCCTCAAATGCTGCTCAGGCTCATCCCTACTCCGGGAGTATATCAAGATGACTTCTATGAAAACTATTACAAAAGAGTCAAGGTACGGGCTAACCACCCTATGCATCATGTCCATAAAGGTTGTAGAGGCCTTAGTCAACCCAAACGACATCACCAGTAACTCGTAGTGGCCGTAATGTGTCCTGAATATTGTCTTAGAGATGTCCTCCACCCTAATCCTCAACTTGTTATAGCGTGACCTCAAATCTATCTTTGAAAACACGGATGAACCCTGAAGCTGATCAAACAAATCATCTATGCGCGGAATCGGATACGCATTCCTCATAGTCACCCGATTCAGCTGCCAATAATCAATGCACATTCGCATCGACCCATCTTTGTTCTTCACGAACAGAACTGGAGCACACCAAGGCGATACACTCGGCCTAATGAACCCCTTAGCTAACAAGTCCTAGAGTTGTTTCTTAAGCTCTCTCAACTCAGCTGGGGCTATAAAATAAGGAGAAATAGAGATCGGCCTAGTGCCCAACTTTAACTCAATAGAAAAATAAATATCTCTCTCATGTGGAAGGCCTGGGAGGGAAGTAAGGAACACATCTAGGAAGTCTCTAACCACAGGAACTGACTCAGGAGATGAAGGGTCAGCACTAGCATCTCAAACATATGCTAGATAAGCTAAACACCTGTGAGAAATCAATTTCCTAGCTCAAAGACAAGAGATGAACCTAGATGGTGCACGGCTAACAGAACCCTGCCACACAATCGAGAATACACCAGGCACGACTATGGTAACGGTTTTGGCATAATAATCCAAAACCACACAGTGAGGGGATAACCAATCCATGCCCAGTATCACATCAAAATCTAACATATCAAGGATCATCAAATCACTCTAAGTCTCCAAATTACCAACAGAAATCATACAAGATCTCACAATATGATCCACTTATAAATAATCTCCTATTGGGGTCGAAAAAGATACAGGCATAGATAATGGCTCACTAGTCAACCCAAAATAAGGCACAAAGTAGGCAAATACATGTGAACAAGTAGATCCAGGATCAAATAAAGCCATAACTGACTGATGGCACACAAAAATCATACTTGTAGTCACAACATCTGAGGCTTCTGCCTCGCGTCTCCCAGGGACCACATAGAACTGACGATGACCTTTACCTACCAGACTGCCATCCCTACCACCTGCTCCACCACGCGGGGCACCAATTCTAGCCTATCCACTAGCTCTTCTAACACGTGCCTGAACTTCTTGCAAAGGCTCGGCCGACTGAGCGGCTGATTGAATTGTACCCCACTGGGGAAATCTATAGCATAATAACCAACGACACCACAATCATAGAAAGGCCCTGACAACCTAAGCTATCAAGATAAACCAGCAGAACCTGTATGGCCACCATGACCTGATGCCCTAGAAACTGCACCCCTCGAAGACTAACCCTGCTAAAGCTGAGAACTATCCAAAGTCTGAAGTGAAGCCTAAATTGGTCGACTGGACTGACCCTGGTGCTGCTGTGTCTTATAACCCTTACTCCACTAGACTAAACCTCTACTACCATAATGAGAACCACTCTATCTACCTTGATAACAAGGCCTCTTATCTCTGGCCCCTGGGTCATGATGGTGCAAGTCCTGCACAATATAGACATAGTCTATGTAGCCTAAAATGATCGACCACTAACAACTAATATCTAGGATGGCTATCTAAGTTCTGTCTGCAATCCCCAAACAAATAAGCGAATCATGTCTAGCTCGGTAGGAATGATCATAGCTTTAAATGGAGCAAGCTAGTGGAAGCGAATCTCATACTCAGATATAGACATGGATCACTGTGAAAGCCTAGAGAACTGATCCATGCGACGTTTACGATCACTCTGAGGAAAGTTTCCGTAAGGACCTCATAGAACTCGTACCAAGGTAACAGCGGTGATGAAGAGGGTTTGCAAGCAACATGTGCCCTCCACCATAACTTCAGTGGACCCTTTAACTGATAAGTAGTATATCCGACCATGTGAGTCTCTAACAAACCTAAGTGATGTAACATCTCCTCACAAGTAGTAATAAAGTCATGTGGATCCTAACTAGGTACACCAGAGAATTTAGGTGGTGCTAATCGTAAAAATCTGCCCAATGCCTTCTGCTCTATCTCTGTCATAATTAGGTGAGGAGCAAAAGGCTGTGTCATAGCTGGAACTAAAATAACCTCAGCACAGGGAGCCACAATAGCAGGTTGCACTCCTAAACTCTTTGCACCCAGGAATGCCCCCTGAGCGAATGTTTATGCTACCTCAAAAGTTTGCTCTCTAATTATACCCAAAAGTTGTAGAAGTAAGCCCTAAATATATGAAGACTAAGCTGGGGTTGAAGTTGGCACAGAAACTGGTGTTGAAGCTTGCACTGGAGTTGGTGGTACCTGGGTTGTCCCCGGGTCCACATGTTACTACTCAGGAGCAAACTCTGGCTCATAATCATGCTCTAGCTCTATCTCAACTCTAGCAGCTCTAGCAGGTTCCGATGCTCAAGGGTGACCTCTACCCCTACCTTTGCAATCACCCTGGCCCATAGATGGAGTCGGAGGTGCAGGGGTCGAAGGCTCTCCTCCCCCAGAAGTTGACGATCTCGTATGAACCATCTATGGAAGAGTGAACTAGAACAAGTGAGATTCCAAGAAACTTTCAAGGATCCTACGCATGAGATAAAAGCAAGAAAGTCCATGTTTCCTAAAATGTCACTGCAGCCTCCGAAGATTGAGTACATACGTCTTTGCCTTGATCCGTAGAACTCTACTAGATATTGGCTCCTATACCGATGACACTAGTGAATGCAGGCTCAGTTACCAAGCTATCACAAGCCAATTTTTTGGTCATGATGGCACCTACAACTGCCTAGTAGGCTAACTAATCCCCACATCCCAGAACGATTAGTAATAGGCTAATATCTAGCAAGTGACCAAAAGAATAGTAAGAAAATGCTGAAGCAAGGTGGTAGGTAAACAAAGTGAATATCAAGAATATACATAATATATATGGAAGCTAAACCAAATCCCTAAACCTGGTATGATAGTAGAAGAGTCGAAACTAAATATAAGGAGTACAAAAGCATCTAAAATAATATACACAAATATCTCCGAGTAGTAAGAGAGTACATAATACAAAAGATAAAGTAGAAGCCAAGCTCCGATCGCCAAGAGCTTACCCTAAGTCTGGGATGGTCCAAAATCTCCTCGCACGAGTCTCCATGAGCTAACTATGATGACCCACACTAGGATATGCACCAGAAGATGCAGAAATGTAGTATGAGCACCAATTGCTAAGCAACAGTTACCCAGTAGTTAACATAGACCGACTTGGCACATATAAGATTAAAGATCAGTAATAAGTAGAGTAGAAGCAAATAGCCATAGAAAATAACGAATAAGTACATGAAAGCTATCACGAAAGGAATACAAGCAGAAAAAACATACACGGCTAGCTACTAGAATATATATCACAGGCACATGTGAAAGAAAGAATTAACGCACTTGGGATCCTCACAATAACAATATATATTGATGTTTTGAGAAAATGGGCGTTATACTAGTAACCTCAAGTAAAGGAAAAGGAAGAAGAAGAATAAAGATAATCATGCTCGAAAACAAGATGTAATAACCAATCTAAGCATACTAGTCTCAAGTCAAGAAACTATCAACCGGTAGCCCAAGAACAACTTTATCAATATCCAATCTCATATGTAACCACAATAGGAACTAATATTGCAAAGAGTAACAGTAAGTCTACCTACAGTCCCATGGGCGCCCATCCACCCAAGGAACACAAGCAAGTGAAGACAAACCCTTCGACAACCTATACTACCAGAACATACTCTCAAAAAATAGCAAACAAGGGTATAATCTCACAAAACGGATGATATAACATGATATGTTGAACTAAGT
Source organism: Jaltomata sinuosa (assembly GCA_003996215.1). Lineage (NCBI taxonomy): Eukaryota > Viridiplantae > Streptophyta > Magnoliopsida > Solanales > Solanaceae > Jaltomata > Jaltomata sinuosa. The sequence continues at coordinate 369,137 of QJPP01001735.1, read as the reverse complement.
ATGATAGTAGTGTCGTATGTTACTTCCTCTGATACCCGAAAGGTCGAATGGAGGAGGATGCATTGAAGGGATTTCCCAAAGTACTTCTACTCAACCGTACACCCCCCTCTGGTCACCCTCAGCTCGTAGCACTTGGTTCAAAATGACAGGGTCCATAGAGGTATACTCGTAAACAACATACTAAATCTCAAACCTTGATATAAAAGTCCGTAGTGTCACCAAATCCAAACTAGTAAAAAAACCTCGATAATGCATGCATGGATCCTATCCAGGTCTAAATTAGTGAAATAAGTCTAAAAAAAAAACCTTAAAGGGTACCTGGGCATATCCGGGTCTAAAATAGTAGTAAATCAAGTCTGGTGCTGGGATTTACCGAGTCTAATATCTTTTTTCATTAATAACAAAACAATTGTAGCACTTCGGCTCAACCGAGTCTAGTATAAGTAGGAAAACTGTGATAAATTTCTCTTTCAACTTTTATTACCCAGAAGATCCATCAAAACAGTACCAAACCATTTCATAACCATTTTTACTGAAAATGGGCCCCCAAGGCCATGCAAGATTTAGAAAACCCTATAAGGTAAGCCCGAATCCAAAATCGTAGAAAAATCATGTAGAAATCCATTTTTATATGCATGATAATGGCATGCTCAATCAAAATCAGTAGTCCAATGGCTCATAATCAACCTATCGGCCCTACACAGGTTCAAATAGTTCAACAATAAAGATAGCAAGCTCTATAACAATAATAATGATGTTCGAGACTCATGGACATTCCCATATAACCCACTATATATGTTCCTGAGTCAATACAAGGCCACATAGGACAACAAGGGTGATAATATCATCTATAACAAATACTACAAATATCAGAGAAAGAAAAATGAGTCGGACATGAAGAAGCGGTCAAGGTCGTGGTACAAAGATAATAAACCCAACCCTAGGATTCCAATTAATGCAATTTTATCCTATATATGCAAAGTCTAGAGGAGTTAAACCATAACCTACCTTTCATTAACAAGGTGTTGGAACGACGATGTCCGAGCCTGAAGTGCTTTGAGAAGCTCCGAACGAAAGTCAGACTACCAAGAACATGAACTACGAGTTAAAACAAGACTAACGATACCCATATTTCTATAACTATAGTCGGGTCAAAATTCAGGTAACCAGCGGGCCCGTGGGCCCCACAACTCGAAGTCAAAAATGAAAAGCACCAAAATGCTCCACTTGTTCCCGAGAGTTCATGCCCCAAAATTAATCAGAAATGGACCAAGAATGGTGCTAAAAAGTCCACAATCCAAGGGAAATCAAAGATGGGAATTATGGGTTTATATCAGAATTTAAGCAACAAAATTACCAATTTATGAAGCATAGAACGCACCCAGATAAGTAGCACACAACCCTCCAGTGATAAGGGACCAGTCGGGCAAAAAATGGAGCAAATTGGAGCTGAAATAGCGGTTTTATCGAGTTTTAGAGTGGAGGAGAGAAGCTGGAAAATGACAGGCCAACAACTATATATGTCTGCCAGCACAGGCGCCACGACGGCCATGCAGGAGCAGGGGCACGTGCATAGAGGCTCTAGGGTCCAAGTCCTGGCCTAGTGCGCAGGCCTGACACCCAGGCACAGACGTGCTCACGGCGATGCCCCAGTGGTAATGATAGCAATAACAACAGGCAAGGCAACTCTTGGCAGATTTTTATTGAACGAACCTCTAGGAATGAAGATGGGGTCGTGCGAATGCAAACGAGCTAAGCTAATTGAATAAAAACAACATTTTGAACTCAATGGAATCGACAAAAATACCAACAGAGGTAGATAGACCAAAACGTGGGCCCCTCACCCAAGAACTAACTTTAGGCCAAACATTCCAAAACAGAACCCCATGGCTTAAAATGAGTTCGGAAGCCTCGAGACCCAAACCAAAGGTCCCCCTAGACCAAAGTTGACATTCTAGAGCTAACATCATGATCAAAATTTCCATCAGAGGCCATCTTCTCCAAATGTTGACCGAAGTCAAACTTTCAAGTTCTACTTGGCTAGAAACACAAAAACCAAGACAAAACAAAACCAAAAGCTCCCAAACCCCGACCAAGAGTCCATCTAGACTAAAATACATACTCCGAAGCTGATGGAATTGTGAAAATTCAATTCTGAGTGTGTTTACCAAGAATGTTGACAGAAGTCAATAAATTTCTAAGTTTATGCTCTAAACTAGGGAAACGACAATAATGACCAAGTGAATAGCCAGGGAACTGAGACGCCAGTCCCAACAAGCTATACATGACTTGGGGACACTACATGAAAGCTCTAAGAGTACAAGAAAAGCATAAACACAAGAATAACCATAAGGGTCATTACAATACCTAACGACAATAATTAACACAAATACACTGTAGCAACTAAATAGTACATGAAACAGAAAAAACCACACCTAACAACAATAAATTAATTACAACACACAACACTAACTAACAGCAAAATCCAACAATTTCACTAACCCTAAAACGAACAAGAAAAACTCCAATCACAGTTGCAACCTATTAGTACATACAACAACAAAATCTGAGTATTTTACAAATGGAGTTTAAGGAGAAAAAACTCTGTATCTCAAAACTAAAAGAGCAAAAAAGAGATTAAAGAAAAATACCTTAAAAGATCAAACTTCTTGAAAGAATCTAGGTCCAGCTCCAGTCACAAACAAAAACACCAATAGTCTGATAGATGCAGCTAAAATCATAAAACACCAACTAAAATCACCAAAAAACAAAGTAAAATCATACAAACCCTTAAAAGGATGAGAGGAGTTCGCAAATTTTAGCTCCTATAGTGAAATATGAGCTTATATTTTAGCTCGTACAGTGAACATTAGCTCAGATTTGCAGCACCATAGAGGGTTTAGAGAGAAACTTTTAGAGAGAGGTTAGAGAGAAGAGAGTGAAGTTATCTGAGCTTTTAGAGAGAAGAGAGTGAAGTTGTTAAAAAGAATAATGTTTCTATAAGTGGTGTTTCTAAAATGAGTATGAAAAATTAAGAAAAATAAAAGTAAAATAAATGTTATTGGCGGGTGATGAAAAATATTGAAGGAAAATGGAGGAAAGTTTGGAGTATTAATGAACTATTGCAATACATGTTTATTTTCAACAAATCGTTCCTATAGATGTAATGATCCTTCAAGTCATTCCCGTAGTTACACTTTCTTTGTGGTGTTAGAGAATTCCTTTAGCGTCCCAAAGTCATTTATGGCTTGCTGGGATGGGTGGTTCGATGCCCTGGCCATTTATATAGTCTTTATGGTTGTTTCCCTGTTTTAGAGCTTGAACTTAGAATATCATTGACTTTGGTCAACATTCTTGGTAAATATGCTCAAATCAAATTCCAACGGTTCTATTAGCTTTGGAGCATGGATTTTAGTCTAGATGGACCCTTGGCCTGGGTCAGGGAGCTTTTGGTTTAGTTTTGTATTGCTTTTTGTGTTTTCAAGCCAGTTGAACTTGGAAGTTTGACTTTGGTCAATATTCAGAAAAGACTACCTTATATGGGATTTCCATCAGTGTTGTTAGCTCTAGAATGTTGACTTTGTGCTAGAGGGACCTTTGGTATGGATCTCGAGGCTTGCAAACTCATTTTAGGGCGTTAAGTTTCGTTTTGGCTAAAGGTTAGTTTTGGGTATTGGGCCCACTTTTTATTAAACTAACGTCTGTTGGGTTTTCTATCTGGAATGCTATTTTTGGTGCAGTAGCATAGTTCATTTGCACATATGGGGTCCCAAATAAGTCATGTGGGCCCATCCAGAGACTTTTTCCCCCAAAATTTCTGTTGGTTGCTGTTGTAGGTGCAGGCCTATGCCTTTAATCGCGACTGCGAGGGAAGCCATCACGATTATGATGGTCTGCCATGTTGGTCATTGCAAAAGCAAGGGTCCCTTCACGCTATCGCGATTAAGGGCCAATGGACCCAACTCCCTTTGTTCTACGCGATCACGAGATCCTTCCTCGTGACCGCGATGAAGTTCTTATCTCCTTATTCTTCGCGATCACGTGGCTAGTCCTTGCAATTGCAATGGTTTAGCTAGTATATGCCTAGCGACCACGTGGGGTCTCTTCGCAATCGTGAAGGACACCTGGCAGTTTACATTATCTCTTCTTCATTTTCAACACTCAAAAACTGACCTTCCCATTAAAATATAGCTCAAGCTTCTCAATCCTCTACATAGCTTCAATTCTTGGTGTTTGGGTGGAAATTCTTTGTTTTGTGATCGTTTTTTTGTCTCCAATTCGGTAAGTTCCTTGCTAATTCTATTAAATTATCTTCTTAATTTTCCCTCATTATTCTTGCGCTTGTGGTGGCTATTTCGAGCCCTTCCAATAGTCCTATTCTGCTCAAATTCTGAGCATGCGCTCGTGGCAGTGTGCATATTGTTGTGTGCTTTTTTGTTTCCAGCTTCATGTTACAGGGCTTATGGGTCTTCTTGTTACTAGAATCTTAACCCGGCTATACTTTTAGTAAAATTGGTATCCTTAGCATTATTTTAATGCATAAATTATGTTTATGATAGTTTTACTACTATTCAGAGCTTCTCAAAGCAGTTTGGGCTTTGACATCATTTTTCCAGCCGTTTGTTGTTGGACGACAGATAGGTTACAGTCTTATCCATACTATATTTTGCATATATATGCTATAATTAAACTAATAGCGTCCTTGGGTTGGGTTTATTAGCTTGGCACCCCCAGACCTTGTCCGCTTCTTTATATCCATCTTATATTTGCTTCTATGGTTGTAGTATTCATCATAGTTTGTAATAACACCCTTTTGGTCCTGTGTGGCCTTATATTTTACTCTGTACCATAGATGGTGTGTTACTTGGTGATGTCCGTGAGTTCTAGACATCAATATTATGATTTTAGAGCTGGTTATATATGTTGTAGAGCGATTTGATCATGTGCAGTGCTGACAGGTTGATTGTAAGCCGTTGGGCTGTTGTTTGTGTTTGGCATAAGTGATGGATTTTTTTTTCTTTTTTCCAAAAAAGCGACGCAATTCGTCACTTTTTTCTTGAACTTGAAGAACAAAGCGACGGACATCGTTGCTTTTTCTAGTAATTTTTTTCCAGAAAAGAGACGCTGTTTGTCGCTTTTTCTGGTAATTTTATTCCATAAAAGCGATGCTGTTCATCGCTTTTTCTGGCTATTTTTAAAAAAAAAAATCAAAAAAGCGATGGACAGCGTCGCTTTTACTGGGAATTTTTTTAAAAAATTTCTGAAAAGTGATGGAGAAAAGAGACCATGTCCGTCGCTTTTTTGCATTTTTTCCAACTGTAAAAATTTGCATTTTTAATATGCACCACCTGCCATTTACAAAAATAATTCAAAACAACCCAAATCAGCAATAATGGTTGCCACAAAATTATTCAATCATAACAAGAAACTAAATACGAAGTAATAATATCACTAAACATATGAAAAGTCCACCAAAAGGACCTATAGAGTATTCAATAACTTAAAAAAAGTGTCAAAATGTCAAAAATTATAGGGAAATGATAGCAAGCATTAACCTAAACTAAGGTTCACAAAGACTAACCTAAACTAGCAAGCTATTCAAGGTTCACAACCTAATATTACTGTAATAAACTAACACTTAACTTAAAAAATAACCTATATAATTCAAGTACCTAATTCAAGAACCTATATAATTCAAGTTTAAAAAAGAACCTAAAGTTGAAAACTTCTTAAACCAAAACTAACAATTTAAACTAACAAACTTAACTTAAAAAACCTTAACTTAAAAAATCTAAGATTCAAGAAGTTAAAGTTGAAAACTAATTCAACATTCTAAAATAAAACCCAAAACAAATTCAAGAACCTATTTCAAATTCAAAGTTCTCAAATTCAAAGTTCTCAAATTCAAGTTAATAATCTAATTGAAGAACCTAATTTCAAATTCAAGTACCTAGCTAATTCAAGAACTGTCACGACCCGATTTCTAAGGTCATGATGGCACCTACAACCCCCCAATAGATGAATCAATCCCCGTAGCCCAGAATGGTAAGTAATGGGCTACTATCTAACCAATTATGCACAACAAGCAGAAATAAGCGGAAGCAGAATGTAAAGGTAGACAAAGTAGAAGCAAAACCCAAATATATACATAAAAAAACTGCACCAATCCCAAGACTTGGTATCAACAGTACAAAAGCGTCTAATTGAATACAAGTGTTAGAAGTAACAAAATACAATATAAATCTATCTCCGAAAGTACAAGGAGAAACAGTGCCAAAAGATGAGATGTGATCAAACCCCGGCCATCCAGAGCTCACCCTAGTCTCGAATATCTCAAAGTTGCACGAGTCTCCAACGTGATCAATGATGAAAGCTCACACTAATGTCTGCACCAAAAATATACATAAGTGTAGTATGAGCACCAAGACAACGGGTACCTAGTAGGCATCATCGGCCGACTGAGTGCATATAAGCTATAAAAACAGTAATAAGCATAATATAGGAAAGCAGTCACGGAAGCAGGGAGAAGCAAAAGGAACTAGGACAAGGAGCAATCAACCAAGAGCTACAAGTATACATGCTAGTACAAACATATGCATAACACAGAAATGCACGTGTAAGGAAGAAAAACACACCTGGAATCCTTGCAACAATAGTATGTAAAGGGAGAAGAGACAGGAACATGGCGGTATACCGGTAACCCATGGAAGGACTATACCTGTGTACCTCTACTATATCATACACCCCTCGTCCAGCACACGCAGCCCAAGGCCCCAAGTCCTAGATTGATAGGGTCCATAGAGGTCTACTTGTCGACCACATACATCACCCAGCGATCTGAAATGGTAGCTCAAAACTAGAAACCTTGTAGTATATGCCTGGGATCGAACCGGGTCTAAAACAAAAGTAGTTAATCTCAAAATATCCTCTCAAAGAGTGCCCAGAGTATACTATGGTCTAAATCAGTGATAAAAGTCTCAATAACCCTCTCAAAGGGTGCCTAGAGTGTATCCGGGTTTAAATCAGGGATAAAAGTCTCAATAACCCTCTCAAAGGGTGCCCAGAGCGTATCCGGGTCTAAATCAATCAGAAATCAAGTCTAGTGCTCTGTCCAGCAAAGCCTAGTATCAGTAGATAAATTAGGTCTAGTGCTCTGCCCAGCAGAGCCTAGTATAAGTAGAAAATCATGGCTAGTGCTCTACCTAGCAGAGCCTAAAATCAATAGGAAATCAAGTGTGAAATCATCCGAAATCCCAATTTTATCGTCAAGTATACCAAAAATGGGCCCCTGGGGCCATGCAAGTTTAGGAACAACCATCTATAGTGGTTCGCAGCCAAAATCAAAGTAAAACATGCAGGAAAAACCTCTTTGATGAATGATATGCTCACACACAAACATAAATTAGCCAACGGCTCACAAACATTCCTATCGACCCTGCACAGGCTCCATAGCTACTCAGCAGACATAACCAGCCTATAAGGATATCTCTATGTTCGGGACTCACGGACATTCCTAAATCACCCACCATCTATGTTCCAAAGTCAATACAAGGACACACAGGACCACAAGGGTGTTATACAATACTACACGAATACTACAATCAGCATATGAAATAAATAGACAGAAAAGGCGGATAGGGTCTGGGGTACAAACCTCTACCAAGGAAACTAATTAATGTAGTTATAGCCTATATAAGCAGAGTCTAGGTAGGGAAAGCCATAACCTACCTGTTATCTGATGACTAGCTGCGAGAACGGCGTTGTCAAGGCTCAAACTTCTCTGGGAAGATCCAAATCTCAAAACCACTATCAATACAATAATCTACATGTCAATACAAGGATAACAATACCCATAATGCCATAAACATAACTTGGTCAAAATCTGGGTCACAAACGGGCTCGTGGGACCCACAACTCAAAATCGGAAACAAAAAACACCAAAGTGTTCCTTACTATCCCGAGAGCACATGCTCAAAATTAGAGCGGAAATGGACCATAAGAAGGGGGTCAAAACATCCCCAACAACTCAAGAACAAACTAAAATTAAAAGGAGAATTTACAGAATTTAAAGGTTAGAACTTACGAATTGAAGGCGAGAAATTGACCACAGACCATAAAATAATGACCCCAACACCTTGGAATAAGCCCACACAAAAATAGGGATCTTGGAGCTTAAAAACAATAGAGGAAATAGATTGTCGGTGAAAAAAATATAGAAAAAGGTATATATACATACCGGGATTTGTACATCGCTATCACGAAAAAAAACTTTGAGATCGCGTTGAACAAACTACCAACTCATCGCGATCACGAGCGTCAGCCTTCGAGATCGCGATGAACAATGGAACAGGGCCTTCAGCGCTATCATGAGAAAACCCTTTGAGATTGCAATGACCAAGGAATTTCTTCATCTCTATCGTGATGAACCCTTCGAGATCGCGATGAACAATTTTCAGCCATACCAACAACAGAAAACCAGCAGTCTAAAAACTTCTACGGGGCATTCCGGGCACAATAAGAACCCGATAATCAAAAACCAAATATGAAATTAGAGTGGAAACAATATTCTGGACTCAACGGAGTCGATGAAACTTCCATCGGAGATTGCTTTAACTAAAAGTGGGCCCCGTGCCCAAAATCAACCTTAGGCCAACTATTTCCAAAATGGAACTCAATGGTCAAAATCAAGTTCGGAAGCCTCGAGACCTGAACTAATGGTTCCTCTAGCCTAGACTCGACATTCCGGAGCTAACGACCATGATGGAATATTCATCAGAGTTTGTCTTCTCCAAATGTTGACCAAAGTCAACCAAACAAGCCCAACTAGCCTGGAAACAAGAATGAGAGAGAAATCCAAGCTGAAAAGCTCCCGGATCCTGACCAAAGGTCCCTCCAGACCAACGTCCACGCTCCGGAGCTAATGGAAGTATCATAATTTGATTTTGAGCACGTTCACCAGGAATGTTGACTGAAGTCAATGATTTCAAAAGCTTAAAGCTCTAAAATAAGGAACAGCCAAAAAGACCAAACCAACGGCTCGGGCACCAAACTACCGGTCCTAGAAAGCCATAAATGACTTGAGGCCATGACAGGCAAGCTCTAACAGTACAAGAAAGGCGAAAATGCATAAATGACCGGAAGGGTCATCACAAGAACCTATATAATTCAAGTTCAAAAATTAACCTAAAGTTGAAAATTTCTTAACCCAAAACAAACAATTTAAACTAACAAACTTAATTTAAAAACACTTAATTTAAAAAACTAAGATTCAAGTACCTAATCCAAGAAGTTAAAGTTGAAAACTAATTCAACATTCTAAAACAAAACTCAAAACTAATTCAAGAACCTATTTTAAATTCAAAGTTTCCAAATTCAAGTTAATAATCTAATTCAAGAACCTAATTCCAAATTCAAATACCTAGCTAATTCAAGAACCTATATAATTCAAGTTCAAAGAAGAACCTAAAGTTGAAAACTTCTTAACCCAAAACTAACAATTTAAACTAACAAACTTAACTTAAAATAGCTTAACTTTAAAAAACTAATATTCAAGAAGCTATTTCATGTTAATAATCTAATTCAAGAACCTAATTTCAAATTCAAGTTCAAATCCTAATTCTAAATTCAAGTACCTAATTCAAAGTTCCTGATTTTCCTAACAATAACACTTACATATAAATCTTCACATAACTCACAAGACTAACCTAAACTAATTAAGATTACAAGACTATTCTAAACTAACAAGCATTATTCAAGGTTCACAAAAAAGATGTCACACCCCAAAATAGAGGGGCGAACAAGAACTATATGACCACCTGCTTTACGATTAATCTATGATGTGGACAAAGTTATGAGCCAATAACGAGCAGAAACCTAACATGTGATGCATATATATATATACCATAGAGTAATTTGAACAAAAACTATACAATGTGACACTAGATAATGTCTAGAAAGCTTCTAACGAGTACAAAATATTATACTACTAATAACTAGTCGGGATAGGCCCCGACGTACCCAACTAGAGATCTATTCACATACTGGCTCCAAATGGAGATAAAGCTCAACAAAATTTTAGTTGATGGTAGCAAAAGAACATAACACGGGTGTCTGCTCCCCTGTGAACCTGACCCTGTACTTATAAGAAAATACAGTGCCCCGAACGTAGGGACGTCAGTACATATACAACATGTACTGGTATGTAAAGCAGACAGAATAATAAATAGACAAATATGGAAGCTCATATGAATCAAATGTCAAAATGAAAGAATTATGAGCATACAAGTAATATATGTACGATATGAAACTGTAAACTATGCACCAACCTTATTAGTTCTCCATATAACGTTCAAAGAAGCGTTCATTATAATATCCCCTATGGCTTGCCTATGTGACATACTTACACTATATCTAATACAAATGATCGTGTATGGCCTACCAAAGGCGATCCAAGTCAGGTATAAAGTATATGTTGCTCAAGTACTTATTGCTATGATTTTTATATTCATAACTATAATCGCAGTCTGATACGAGGTACGCCATTTGAGGGCTCACTATAAGGGGCTACCCGCAAGCCACATATGCCCTGTATTAGCTCGAGTCAGGGGAAACTAGTTCATGATGTTCCGGCTGACTCCAAATACAAATAGTTCCATGAGGGTAGGTACAACACAATGTTAGGGCTCCCTATAAGGGTCTGGTCTCAATCCTGTGCACAGAATAGCATTGCGCGGGTGTGTCAAATAAAACCTATGAATACCCTCCCATCGCTAACTTTTATCAAGTAATGACCTTAAAGTCCTATGACATATGATTTACGATGATAATCGTTCAACTATTCAAGTAAGATATCTATATGATGTCTAGCTTACCAAATATGATATCACTATCCAAATAATAGTTCTTACTAGTCATATCAAATAGGTTATTTCATAATCTAGTATAATTATGCTATGGCTATTTATTTCATTAATAATATGTGACACATATATAAGACTACATCGTGAGTGTTCTATGAATTTCAAATGAACACTTACAGTCATGTGAAATATTAAGAAAGTTGACGCGAAGGGAGTAATAAGAGTACGTATAAACTTTAAAAATTAAATAAGGGAATGACACCTAAAGCAACTAAAAACTTTGTTTTTATTATTCATGGAGGCTATTTGATCTTTTGTAGGGGGAACATATGGCGTAGGGTGGTGCCTTACGGCGAAGGGAGTTTTAGCTTTACATACCTTATATGCTTCCCAAGCTAATAGCAGTACCGTGAGATTACCACAATTCAACACACCTCGGTATAGCTTTTACGCAACCAACCCAATCAACTACATACACAAAACATATATATATATTCATCAATAACCCGTAGGTTCACCTAACAATTCAATCCAATGTTTTCCACTTATGCCCAAGGTTAATCAAATTCCTTAATCATGGTTTGGAGTGAATTCTTATTCTTCAACTTATAAAATTCAATAATAAATCATCCAATTAGTAGGAATTCCCAAAAATCCCATCTTATTCATCCTTTTTCCCTCCTTTAAAAACCCCAATAATCAAGAGCCACCTTTAAGAACTAATAAAAATTAAAAATCAAATATCCCCAAATACTTATTCATAATCATACTCAAAAGTGGGGTAAGGAACTTACCTCTTGGAATACAAATCTCAACTTTAGTTTTCAAGATTCCTTAAGGTTGACACAAAAATTCATCTCATTTGTAATCTCCTTAAGGATGTGGACACAATTTTTCCCTTTCTATAATATCCTCCTTACTCCAATTTTTCCTTTAATGGAGTTGAAGAGAAAGAAAGAGAAAAATAGGAGAAGTACTACTGTTGTTGCATTATTCCGCGACCAAAACTCCCCTCCTTTTCTCTTAATTAGATCTTCCAAATTACAAAGAAGAAATGAGAATTGAAGTAGTGGTACTAGCACCTGTACGTCTCTGCCCTCAACTTTCGTTTTCTTTCTCTTTTTCTTCTATTCTTGACCTTTTCTCTTTTCGTTCCTTATCCAAAAATAAAATATAGTAGTGGTATAGGTTGTTCCCAACACTTTTACCAATTTCCCTTCTTTCCATCCCTTTTTCCTTTTCCTCTTCCAAATATTGCATAAAATTTTAAAAGTGACCCACCACATATTTTAATTACTAATACTTAATTTACTTTATAAACTTACTTCTCCAAGTAATAGTAATTATCCCATATATAAAATTAGATATAAATGTGCCCCAATTATATATTCACACTATCATTATCCTTAAAATACGCCTACATAACTTTTTATAGGTTATGTGCTAAGATTGTTTAAGGTGCTAACTTGTATTCAAAATTTTTCGATGCACTACAATCTCCCCCACTTAGAGTCATTTGTCCTCAAATGATATTCATAACTTACTTTATATTCCATAACCATCCACGATATTCGTGAGATAACCAAAACTTCATCCAATTCACTCTCTTTTTTCCCATTATAAGGCCTTAAAATTTGGCTAACTCTTAAATTTTTTAGAAATTTGGGCAGAGTTTCCTTTGTAAATAGGCCTATCAGGAACCTTTCAGCAATCCAGAATACATACAACTACGCTTCACAGAGCATCACAACAGATACAATGCTCAACAATTATTACACGAGGCTCTGTTTGGCTTTATACTCAAATAAAAGTTACAATCATTTGCATAACTCACCTTACACTCTACATATGGAAGTTGCATCCATGCAAGACTCTAGAATTATAAGCATACATCAGGCACCTAAATGTATCATGAAAGAGTCAAATAATAACGAAACATTTACAATAGACACTATCAATCATATAAAAGAAATAAGTAGTTTAAGGACCTTCTAATGATTCTTGGAACAAGTATGGATATTTAGTTTTCATATCAGCTTCTGCTTCCCAGGTGGCTTCTTCTACGTTCTGATTCCTCCAAAGTACTTTGATTGAAACTATGTCTTTAGTTGTCAACTTTCTAACTTGTCGGTCCAATATAGCCACACGAACCTCCTCATATGTTAAGTCTCCTGCAAGCTCGATATCCTCTGTAGGAATGACATTAGAAGGTTCTCCTAAACATTTGTGCAACATAGACACATGGAGGACCGGATGCACTACAACTAGCTCTGGAGGTAATTCTATCTTATAGGCTACCTGGCCAATTTTGTGTATAACTCTATAAGGTCCAATATACCTGGGACTTAGCTTACCTTTCTTCCCAAATCGCATAACGCCTTTCATAGGTGACACCTTCACGAATACCAAATCATCAATCTGAAACTCCAAATCTCTACGCCGTACATTCGTATATGATTTTTATAACCTCTGAGCAGTCTTCACCCGCTCTTGTATCAACTTGACCTTCTCAACGGCTTGATGGACTAGATCTGGTCCTAATATTTGTGTCTCACCTACTTCAAACCAACCAATAGGCGATCTGCATCTTCTTCCATACAAAGCTTCAAATGGAGCCATGCCAATACTGGAGTGATAGTTGTTATTATAGTCAAACTCTATTAGGGGAAAATGATCATCCCAATTACCTTTAAAGACCAGCACACATTCTCTCAACATATCCTCGAGCGTCTAATTGGTGCGCTTGGCTTGGCTGTCTGTCTGTGGATGAAAGAAAGTGCTAAGATTCACCTCTGTGCCTAGGCCTCTTTGGAACGATCTCCAAAAATAAGCTATAAATTAGGCATCTCTATCTAAAATAATAGACACTGGGGTCCCATGCAATCGAACAATCTCTTTTATATACAACTTAGCATAATCTTCAGTTGTGCTGGTGGACCTAAAAGGCAAGAAATAGGCGGATTTTGTCAGCCGATCAACTATTATCCAAATGGAGTCATGTATTATAAAAGAAGAAGGCAAATCTGTGATGAAATCCATGTTAATAGACTCCCATTTCCATACTGGAATACTTATGGTCTGAGTTAGGCCGTCGGGCCTCTGATGCTCTGCTTTCACTGCTGGCAATTGGAGCACTATGCTGCATATTCTGCTATATCTTTCTTCATATCATTCCACTAGTAGACCTCTTTAAGGTCATGATACATCTTTGTAGAGCCTGTATGGATTGAGTAACGAGAACAATGTTCTTCAACCATAATCTGTTGTCTCAGGCCATCTACATCATGTACGCATAGTCTACCTTGATATTTGAGAGTGACATCACTCGCTAGCTCAAATGTTGTAACCCTATTCTATTGAATCCCTTCTTTGTATTGAAGTAATAAAGGATCATCATGCTTCTTTCCTTTCACCAATGTTACTAAGGACGACTCCGCCGTATTCATTACTACAACACCACCATCTTCGAAATCCATGAGTCGAACTCCTAGGCTGGCTAATTTATGAACATCTCTAGCTACCTCATGCTGAGCTGGTGAAAAATATGTCAGGCTACCCATAGATAGTCAGCTGAGAGCATCTGCTAAAATATTGCCCTAACATGGGTGGTAAAGAATATCGACATCGTAGTCCTTTAACAACTCTAGCCACCTCCTCTGCCTTAGATTTAACTCCTTCTGCTTTAATATATATTGAAAACTCTTATGGTCCATAAAGACATCAACATGCACCCCATATAAATAGTGACACCATATTTTAAGCGCGAACACAACTGCTGCAAGCTCCAAATCATGAGTGGGGTAACTTTGTTCATGCTTCTTCAAATGTTGAGAGGCATATACTATAACTTTTCCATGCTGCATCAGGACACAACCTAGGCCAACACCAGAAGCATCATAATATATAACATATCCTTTTGTGCCTTCTGGTAAGGCCAATATTGGCGCTGTAGTCAGTGTATCTTTCAATTCAAGGAAGCTTCTTTCATAAATATCTGACTACTGAAACTTAGCTACTTTCTGCGTCAGTTTAGTCAATGGGGAAGAAATAGAAGAAAAGCCTTCCATAAATCTCCTGTAGTAAACGGCTAATTCGAAGAAACTACGTACCACTGTGGGAGTGGTTGGTCGAGGCCAATTATTCACAGCCTCTATCTTCTGAAAGTCCAGTCTGATGCCTTCTCCAAATACCACTTGGCCAAGAAAGGCTACTGAGCTTAACCAGAACCTGCACTTAGAAAACATAGCATATAACTTCTGTTCTCTGAATGTTTGTAGCACTGATCTCAAATGATTTGCATACTCTGCTTTATCACGTGAATATACCAAGATGTTATCTATAAATACAATCACGTACATATCAAGGAAGGGTTTGAAAATCCTATGCATCATATCCATGAAAGCTGTCGGTGCTTTCGTTAGTCCAAATGACATGACAAGGAACTCAAAGTGTTTGTATCTAGTTTGGAAAGCTATCTTGGGAATGTCTACTTCACGTATCCTCAGCTGGTGATAACCAGACCTCAAATAAATCTTTGAAAAGCATTTAGCTCCTTGTAGTTGATCAAATAAATCATCTATTCGGGGAAGAGGGTACTTATTCTTGATTGTTGCTTTATTTAGCTTCCTGTAGTCTATACACATTCTCAATGTGCCATCTTTCTTACGTAGAAATAGTACTGGTGCACCCCAAGGTGATATACTGGGTCAGATGAAGCCTTTGTCAAGAAAGTCTTTCAACTACTCCTTTAACTCCTTCAACCTTGCAGGCGCCATTCAATAAGGTGAAATTGATATTTATTGAGTACCGGGATCTATATAAATACTGAAGTCAATTTCTCTAATGGGAGGTAATCCTGGATATTTATCAGGAAGCACATCAGGATACTCATTCACCACTTGTACTGACTAGAGAGTTGGCACATGTTTCTCAGTTTCAAGGTTTCTTACTTGGACAAGGTGATATAAACACCCCTTTGCAATGATCTTTCATGCCTTAATATAAGAAATAAACCTTCCTCTAGGCATCATAGTATTACCCTTCCACTCCAAGACAGGCTCGCCCGGGAAATGGAATCGGTAAATCGTAGCTCGACAATCAACTGTAGCAGAGCAAGAGGATAGCCAATCCATACCCATGAAGACATCAAAGTCGACCATTTCAAGTTCAATCAGATTAGCTAATGTATCATGGCCACATATTATCACTACATAATTATAATATACCCGCCTAGCTATGATAAACTCTCCTACTGGAGTTGACACCACAAATGATTCATGTAACAACTCTGGCTCTATTCTGAACTTTTTAGCAATAAATGAAGTAACGTATGAAAAGGTATATCATGGGTCTATCAAGGCTTATACATCATATGAGAAGATTGATAAAGTACATGTGACCACATCTGAGGATGCCTCTGAATATTGCCGACTGACTAATCCATATACACGATTTGGGCCAGCATTAGAACCAGTCGCTCGGCCTCTATCGGATCCTTTACCTGTTGGTGCGTGAGGACTACGAGAAGAAGAAGGTGCTGACAATGATGAGGCTGATGTAGACCCTATAGGCTGTGATCTATCACCTCTGGATTTATCTCTGAGTCGCGGATAATCTTGTACCATATGACCTTCTATACCACACTAATAACAAGTATTTGAACCACGCTGAAACTATCCTCCATGTCCCAAACCACACTGTCTACACGTAGGTTGAGGTGGTAATCCTCGACTAGTATCCCTTTGAGGCCGTGGGCCTGATGCCCTAGAAGTCTGACCCTGCTCATGTCTATATCTTGAAAATCGAGCTGGAGGTCTAGCTGTGGAGTGTGCTGCCGACTGAGTCTACCTAGGTGTTCCTCTACTGGTGGAAGCTCCACTGCCCCCCATGATATTGACCAGCCATTCTATCTCTCTTGCTCTGTTCCCCTTCGTCATCTATTTCATAATTTTGTTGATACTCATCTAACTGCTGAGCATATTCCATGTTCCTTGCTATATCCAAATCTCTAATTAGAGCAGCAGCAGAAACATTATCCCTCAAGCGACCCACAAGGCCACACACAAATTTATGAATCCTTGATTCCTGAGTACTGACATACTCTAGAGAAAACCTAGACAACTGTGTAAACTGTAAGCTGTACTCTCTGACACTGAGATCACGCTGCTCTAAATGCAGAAACTCATCCACCTTTACCTGTCGGAGCTCAAATGGCAAGAAATGATCCATGAAGGCCCTCGAAAAGTTCTTCCAGACCACTGGGGGAGCATTCTCACCCATCGAAGCTTTCCACATCTCATACCAAGCGACAATAACATCTTTTAACTGATAGGAGGCCAATTCAACGGAATCTGTCTCCGTTACCCGCATCACTTTACAAATCCTATGAGTCTCATCAATGAATTGTTGAGGGTCCTCTGCAATGCTAGAGCCTATGAACACAGGCGGATTCATACGGTGGAAATCTCAAATCCTAGATCTGGCCACCTCTCCTTGAGCAGCAACAAGGACCTCCACATTCTGCCTTTGAGCTTGAGCAACTACCAACTGTGTGAAAACCTGTATCGCTCCTCTAAGATCCTGCTCTAAGGCACCTGGTGGCGGTATAGGAACTACTGCTAGAACTCTTGGAGGTGCATGAACCCCTGCAGGTCCTTCTGTTCTGGGCACTTGAGAACCGGGAGGCATAGGACCTAACAAATTCTCTTGTGCCCTAGTCTGATCCCCTAATACTAGAGATTGCCATGTAGTGGTTGCCTCCTGAGTCGTGCTTGTACTGACCCACTGGGCTACTTTATCCTTATCTGTAGCAAGAATGATCTGTATCACAAATAAGCAGAGTATGAGTCAGATGTAACCTTCTATGACTTAGCTCTATCGCACGATCTAGATTAAGAATGAAAATCAAATTCCTAAATGCCCATGTAGTCCCTTAATTATAAATGTGGCACGCAACATATTGATAAGTAAGGTCCTGCTAGAGATGGCTTCTTAGACTCCTTGGGACATTGAACCTAGGCTCTGATACCAAGTTTGTCATGCCCCAAAAAAGAGGGGCAAAGAAGAACCTTATGACCACCTGCTTTACGAGTAATCTATGATGTATACAATGTTATGAGCCAATAACGAGCAGAAAACTAACACGTGATACATATATACATACCATAGAGTCATTTGACCAAAAACTATACAATGTGACACTAGATAAGGTCTAGAAAGCCTCTAACGAGTACAAAATGATATACTACTAATAACTACTCAGGACAGGCCCCGACGTACCCAACAAGAGATCTATACACATACTGGCTTTAGATTGAGATGGAGCTCACCAACATATTAGCTAGAGGTAGCAAAAGAACCTAACGCAGGTGTCTGCTCCCATATGAACCTGACCCGGTATTTATAAGAAAATATAGTGCCCCGAACCTAGGGACGTCAGTACATATACAACATGTACTAGTATGTAAAGTAGATAGAATAACAAGTAGACAAATATGGAAGCTCATATGAATCAAATGTCAAAATGAAAGAATTATGAGCATACAAGTAATAGATGTACGATATGAAACTGTAAACTATGCACCAACCTTATTAGTGCTCCATATAACGTTCAAAGAAGCATTCATTATAATATCCTCTATGGCTTGCCTATGTGACGTACTTACACTACGTCTAATTGAAATGATCGTGTGATGGCCTACCGAAGATGATCCAAGTCGCATATAAAGCATATGCTGCTCAAGTACTTATTGCTATGATTTTTATACACATAACTATAATCGCAGTCTGATATGAGGTACGCCCTTTGAGGGCTCACTATAAGGGTCTTCCCGTAGGCCACATATGCCATATATTGGCTCGAGTCAAGGGAAACTAGTGCATGATGTTCTGATTTACTCCAAATACAAATAGTGCCACGAGGGCGGGTATGCCACAATTTTCGGGCTCACTATAAGGGTTTGGTCTCAATCCTGTGCACATAATAGCATCATGCGGGTGTGTTAAGTAAAACCTATGAATACCCTCCCATCGCTAACTTTTATCAAGTAATGACCTTAAAGGCCTATGACATATGATTTACGATGACAATCGTTCAACTATTCAAGTAATATCTCTATATGATGCCTAGCTTACCGAATATGATATCTCTATCCAAATAATAGTTGTTACTAGTCATATCAAATAGGTTATTGCATAAGCTAGTATAATTATGCTATTTCTATTTATTTCATTTATAATATATGACACATATATAAGACCACATCGTGAGTGTTCTAATGATTTAAAATAAAGACACTTACTGTCACGCACCGAGGTTACCCCTAGACGTAACACGGGACTTGGGACCACAAGTGCCCCAAGCTAACCCATAGTCATAGCATTCTCAAGTGTAACAAAGGATAAGCGGAAGCATAATAGATAAAGTCAGAATAGCAATAATGGATAATCAAGTCAAATAGGAATACAAGATCCATATGAAGACTCGAATACTGTCTCTGTCTGAAAAGCCTCTACACATGACGTAAGGAGTTGCTAGGACAAGACCCTAGCTAACTCAAAGTACGGAAATAAAACCTAACATAAACTAAGAACATAACTAGCCGTCGACCTAAGAGGACTCACCAACAACTGACTGGGAAAGTGGCCTGGGAACTCTAGCCACAAATCTGAGAAAGGACACCTGAATCTGCATCATCAAAGGATGCAGCGCAAAATATGCGTCAGTACTATGGAATGTACTGAGTATGAGACCGATGCATGAATCATGATAAAACAGTTTAAAAACATGCTTAAAGTTATTTATTACAGAAAGAGAAGGACATGAACAAGTAATAAGATAAAAAACATAAGTTATGAAGAAGGCTTAAGTTTCAAATATAAGATCATATAACGTCTTAGCGTAAAATAAGCATGTGGGAATTTCTCTTAATCAACATTAAACCATGCTGAGCTACATGGAGTTCAGTGTCTTGCACCCACACTGAAAGAGTTGTCCTAACCGGCCAAGGTTAGAACCATTTCATACAAGGATCGTGTCATCATAAGCCTCAAAAGGGCAACCTACGATGGCACGTAGTTCTGGGACTAAGGGTACTCTCACCCGGTCCAACTCGGTGCTAAATACTACTCCCAAAACATATATATACATGACATAAGCTCACATACATATGACATATCAAATGCCAAACTTGTTCATACTTGTTCATAATATGTTCATACCCCGGATCATCATACTACTCATGAATTAGGGTTTTGAAATTGATTCATGAGCACTGATGGAACATCGGGTGTCTTATCTTACATCATACTTCATAACATGGAAAAATTTGCATACTTCATGACTTGTAAAATTTGCATGGCTCTAGTTCAATTTTCATAAAACATATACTTTCATAGAATCATAGGAACTAGGCATGCACATACTTGAAAATCCATAAGGAACATGCTTATCAAAACCCAATTTACTCAAATCAACTTTATGCATGTAGAGATTTCCATGCTTAAACTTAAATTCATAAAATAAGACTTAACATGTAAAAACCCATGTGAAATCATGCAATTTAATAGAAATTTCATAATCAAATCATGAGATGATCATATTTAGCAAAACCCATAAGAATTGGATAAGAACCCTAATTTGGAGATCATGAAATCAAAATTTGAATTAGGGGTTTTGGGAACAAGGGTTAAAGGAAACCATTGTTGATTACCCACATACCTTGATTGATGATAACCCACTTGTATCGAAAAGACTTAGGAGACTTGAACTTGGAGCTTGAGACTTGAAGCTTGGAGAGGGAATTTTCCTTTTTGAGGGAACAATGAAGATCTTAGGAGGAACTTAGGCTAATAAGGGTGAAAACCCTACTTGAAATAGCCAAAAGGACATCATTTAGGAGTTAAAAGGGTGAGAAATTACAAAAATACCCCAAGGAAAAGAGTCTGAAAAACTGCTGAAAATTTCATCACAAGCTTCTACGGACATGAATCACGACCCGTGGAATGGATCACGGTTTGTGGAAAGGGTTCGTGGTTCCTGGGCAAAGTTTTTGGCCTCTAGACTGATTTCCACGAGTTGGTTTCACGACCCGTGGAAACTTCCACGACCCGTGGAACCTTCTTGTGGTTTTCAGGCCACTTTTAAGCTTCAGGACTGATTCCACGAGTTGGTTTCACGACCCGTGGAACCTTCTCATGGTTTTGAGGTAAAAAACTTATTTCCATGAGTTGGTTTCACGACCCGTGGAAACTTCCACGACCCGTGGAAACTTCCACGACCCGTGGAACCTTCTCATGGTTGTTGTCTATCATTTTGACAGACAGACACCCTTTAGTAAAACACTGATAACTTTTTACTCCGGACTCGTATTAAGGCACAGTCGGTGGCGTTGGAAAGAAAATTCAATGAAATTTATTTTGGTGGGTACTAGGTCACCTAAATCTTTATATTCTAGGAGTTATGATCATTTGAATTTGACCCTTGAGAAATCTTACACTAAAACTGAATCTGTAAGGAATCTTTCAACTCAACTTTGAGCTAGAGGTTCTTTATGACCCTGATTCATATCTAATACACCTTTAAAACATCAAAATAAGTCAAAATAAGTCTTAATACTTAGATACATAGAAAATTTATCTAGTTTGGGTCTAATAACACACGAAGAATGATTCAGATTTCGCTTAGAATTTCTGGGGTGTTACACTTACGGTCATGTGAAATATTAAGAAAGTTGACGTGAAGGGAGTAATAGTAGTACGCATAAAATTTAATAATTAAATAAGGAACTTACACCTAAAGCAACTAAAAACTTTGTTTTCGTTCTTCATGGAGGCTATTTGATCTTTTGTAGGAAGAACATGTGGCGTAGGGTGGTGCCTTACGACGAAGGATGATTTAGCTTTACATACCTTATATGTTTCCCAAGCTAATAGCAGTACCGCAAGTTTCCAACAATTCAACACACCTCGGTATAGCTTTTACGCAACCAACCCAATAAACTACTATATACAATATATATATATATATATATATATATATATATTCATCAATAACCCGTAGGTTCACCTAACAATTCAATCCAATGTTTTCCACCTATGCCCAAGGTTAATCAAATTCCTTAATCATGGTTTGGAGTGAATTCTTATCTTCAACTTATAAAATTCAATAATAAATCATCCAATTAGTAGGAATTCCCAAAAATCCCATCTTATTCATCCTTTTTCCGTCCTTTAAAAACCCCAATAATCAAGAGCCACTTTGAAGAACTAATAAAAATTAAAAATCAAATATCCCCAAATACTTATTCATAATCATACTCAAAAGTGGGGTAAGAAATTTATCTCTTGGAATACAAATCTCAACTTTAGTTTTCAAGATTCCTTAAGGTTGACACCAAAATTCATCTAATTTGTAATCTCCTTAAGGATGTGGACACAATTTTTCCCTTTTTAAAATACCCTCCTTACTCCAATTTTTCCTTAAATGGAGTTGAAGAGAAAGAAAGAGAAGAAGTACTACTGTTGTTGCATTTTCTAGTGACAGAAACTCCCCTCCTTTTCTCTTAATTAGAGCTTCCAAACAAAGAAGAAGAAATGAGAATTGAAGTGGTGGTACTAGGACTTGTACGTCTCTGCCCTCAACTTTCCTTCTCTTTCTCTTTTTCTTCTATTCTTGCCCTTTTCTCTTTTTGTTCCTTCTCCCAAAATAAAATATAGTAGTGGTATAGGTGGTTCCCAACACTTTTACCAATTTCCATTCTTGCCATCCCTTTTTCCTTTACCTCTTCCAAATATTCCATAAAAATTTAAAAGTGACCCACCACATATTTTAATTACTAATACTTAATTTACTTATAAACTTACTTCTCCAAGTAATAGTAATTAGCCTATATATAAAATTAAATATACATGTGCCCCAATTATATATTCACACTATCATTATCCTTAAAATATGTCCACGTAACTTTTTATAGGTTATGTGATACGCTTGTTTAAGGTGCTAACTTGTATTCAAAAAATTTTGAGGCCCTACAAAAGAACCTAAAGTTGAAAACTAATTCAAGAGTATAAAAACTAAACCCAAAACTAATTCAAGAACCTAATTCAAATTCAAGTACCTAATTCAAGAACCTAATTCCAAATTCAAGTTCCAAATCCGAATATCTAATTCAAGTTCCAAATTCAAGTACCTTATTCAAGTTCAAAAAAGAACTTAAAGTTGAAAACTAATTCTTAACTCAAAACAAAAAATTTAAACTAACAAACTTAACTTAAGAAAGCTTAACTTAAAAAAAACTAAGATTCAAGAACCTAATTCAAGTTAATAATCTAATTCAAGAACCTAATTTCAAATTCTAATTTCAAATCCTAATTCCAAACTCAAGTTCCAAATTGAAGTACCTAATTCAAGTTCAAAAACGAACCTAAAGTTGAAAACCAATTCTTAACTCAAAACTAACAATTTAAACTAACAAACTTAACTTAAAAAAGCTTAACTTAAAAAAACTAAGATTCAAGAACCTAATTCCAAATTCTAGTTCCAAATCCTAATTCAAAATTTAAGTTCCAAATTCAAGTTCAAAAAAGAACTTAAAGTTGAAAATTAATTCTTAACTCAAAATTAACAATTTAAACTAACAAACTTCACTTAAAAAAGATTAACATAAAAAAACTAAGATTCAAGAACCTAATTCCAAATTCTAATTCCAAATCCTAATTTCAAATTCAAGTTCCAAATTCAAGTACCTAATTCAAGTTGAAAAAAGAACCTAAAGTTGAAAACAAATTCTTAACTTAAAACTAACAATTTAAATTAACAAACTTAACTTAATAAAACTTAACTTTAAAAAACTAAGATCCAAGAACCTAATTCAAGTTAATAATCTAATTCAAGAACCTAATTCCAAATTCTAATTCCAAATCCTAATTCCAAATCCTAATTCCAAATTCAAGTTCAAAATTCAAGTACCCAATTCAAGTTCAAAAGAGAACCTAAAGTTGAAAACTAATTTCTTAACTCAAAACTAACAATTTAAACGAACAAACATAAATTAAAAAAAACTAAGATTCAAGAACCTAATTCAAAAAGTTAAAGTTGAAAACTTATTCAAGATTCTAAAACAAAACCCAAAACTAATTCAAGAACCTATTTCAAATTCAAAGTTCTCAAATTCAAGTTAATAATCTAATTCAAGAACCTAATTAAAAATTCAAGAACCTAGCAAATTCAAGAACCTACATAATTCAAGTTCAAAAAAGAACCTTAACTAAGATTCACAAGCTAATAGCAAGCATTACCTAAACTAAGGTTAACAAACTAATAGCAAGCCTAAACTAAGGTTCACAAACTAATAGAAAGCCTAAACTAATGTTCACAAACTAATAGCAACCCTAAACTAATGTTCACAAACTAATAGCAAGCCTAAATTAAGGTTCACAAACTAATAGAAAGCCTAAACAAAAGTTCACAAACTAATAGCAAGCCTAAACTAATTAAAGTTCATAAATTAAGAATGTAATCTCAAAAAGGAATTTTTCACTATCAATTTTTTCACATATCAATTTTCACTATCAATGTCTCAAAATCCTAGTCTAGAATTTAACAACAACAACAAAAACATATACACCCTAGTCTAGAATTTAACAACAATAACATACCCTAGTCTAGAATTCACTATGAATTTTTCAAAACAAAATACCCAAATTAAACCCTAACCTTCAAATAAATAAAACAACTAACCTCAAAATCAGGGGAGGTCGGAGGGAGGAGGCTGACGGTGGAGGGAGGGCCGATGCAGGGAGCGGCGGTGGAGGGACCGACGGTGGAGGGAGTGGCAGAGCAGTGGCGGAGGAGAGGAGAGAAGCGAAAAGAGAAAGAGAGAAATGAGGGAAAGAGACCCCGTCGGGTCTTTGTATAATTAAAGAAGCGACGGACAGCGTCGCTTTTAATCTTTGCTTTATTAAATGAGTTGATCGTGTATTACCCGAAAAGCGATGCTGTTCTTCGCTTTTATTTTTTTTAATATAAATTAAAATTTAAAGAAAGGGACGGACAACGTCGTTATTTAAAAAAAAAAAATTTAATAATTGTGACGTTGTCCGTCTCTTATAATAAAAAAAAATTATTTATAAATAATTTTGGTGCTAAAATCTGCCAAAATAACGATTGAAAAATAGTCGTTGTCCATCATTTTTGTAAAGAAATAATTACAAATTAAAAAATAAATAGAAAAGCAACGGACATCGTTGCTTTTTCCGTCGCTTTTCAAGAGCGACGCTATCTGACGCTTTCCTATCCGTCCCTTTTTGAGCTGTTTTTAGTAGTGTAGCGTGGCTGAATGTCGGTCTCAATCACCCAAGCAGCCTCCTCGACAAGACAATGCCACCACTGAACCTTTATTGATGGAATATCCTTGGACCTTCTCTTCCTAACCTGCCTATCAAAAATAGCAACTGGCTCCTCCTGAGTGGCTAGTGACTCATCCAACTGAACTGAATCCCACTGAAGCACATGCAACTCATTCGAAACATACCGCCTTAGCATAGAAACATTAAAAATAGGGTGAACAGTTGAATGAGTGTAAGGCAAGGCTAGCTTATATGCTACCTCCCCAATGTGATGAAGGATCTCCAATTGCCCAATGAACCTAGTACTGAGCTTACCTTTCCTCCCAAACATCATCACGCCCTTTAAGGGAAACACCCGAAAGAATACACGGTCACCAACCATAAACTCTAAGTACCAAACCCTGTGGTCAACACAACTTTTCTGCCTACTCTGGACAGTACGAAGCCTCTCCTGAATAACCCATACTCTATCCATAGAATCACAAAACAAGTCAGTGCGCCACAGTCAAACCTCGAATGCATAAAACAAATTGACCAGAGATCTGCACCGCCTATAATATAAATCATCAAATGGAGCTAGTTGGATACTGGAATTTTAGCTATTATTATATCCAAACTCTGCCAAGGCTAAGAACTAGTCCCACTAACATTCGTATTAATAACATAAGCTCATAATCTATCTTCCAGAACTTGAATAGTATGCTCAGACTGGCCATTGGTCTGCGGGTGAAAAGTAGTGTCAAGCTCAACACGGGTACCCAACTCTCTTTGAATAGACATCTAGAAACGCAATGTAAACTGAGTACCACAGTTAGAAATGATAGAAACAGGCACCCCATTCAAATGGACAATCTCATGGATGTAAATCTGTGCCAACCTCTTTGAACTGTAGAAAGTATGACCTGACAGAAAATAAGCATACTTCATCAAACAATCAACAATCACCCATATAGAATCAAACCTTCGCAATGTACGTGGCGCGCCTACTATGAAATCCATAGCTGTCCGGTCCCATTTCCACTCTGAAATAGGTAGTTTCTGAGTCAAACCACCTGGCCTCTGGTGCTAGAACATCACTTGCTAATAGTTCAAGCACCTAGAAAAGAAATCTGAGATATCACATTTCATCCCACACCACCAGAAGTGTTGTCACTAGTCACAATACATCTTAACTTCCCCGGGATCAATGGAATACCTAGAATAATGACCAAATCACCAACTCTAGGAACACAAATACGACCCTCAATCCTCAAAAAACCCTCAAAATATAAGGTTGCATGCCTAGACTCACCGTTTAATACCTTATCACGAATGATCCTAAACCTCACTTAATCAAACTACTACACTCCAATCTACTTTAACAAGGAAGATCTGGCCTCAACACAAGCAAGAATATATCCCGTCTTAGAAATATCAAGTTTTGACCAACCTATTAGCCAAGGATTGTATGTCGAAAGCTAAAGGTCTCTCCTCTACTACAAAGAATTCCAAGCTACCAATACTCATTGCCTTCTAGCTTAAGGCATCCGCTACAATGTTTGCCTTGCTGAGGTGATAAAAAATTTATATGTCATAGTCCTTTAGTAGCTCCAACCATTTGAGGGATGCCACCTGCGCTTCCTTAAATTTAGATCCTTCTGGCTGAAGATGTACTGAAGACTGCAATGTTAATTGAAGATCTCAAAATGCAAGCTATACAGATAATGCCTCCAAATCTTCAATGTGAAGAATACCGTCGCTAACTCTAAGTCATGAGTAGGATAGTTCATCATGTAAACCTTCAATTGTCTAGACGCATAAGCAATAACTTGGCCCTTCTGTATCAATAGACAACCCAAACAAACTCAGAAACCATCACAATAAATAGTAAACCCCTGGCCCTCAATTGGAAGAGTAAGAATTGGAGCTTAAGTTAATATGTCCTTGAGTGTCAGAAAGTTCGCCTCAAACTCATCAGACCACCAAAAAGGGACATTCTTCTAAGTCAAACTAGTCAATGGAGCTGTGATAAAAGAAACCCCTCTACAAACCATCTATAGTAACCTGCCAACTCGATTAAACTGTGAACCTCGGTAGGAGAAGTAGGCCAAGCCCAAACATGAATTGCCACAATCTTCACTTGATCCATCATAATCCCATCCTTGGACACCATGTGCCCCTAGAATTCCATAGACTCACTCACACTTAGTGAATTTTCCATAAAATAGATGGTCTCATAAGGTTTGAAGTACAATTCTCAGATGTTGCTCATGCTCCTCCCTACTCCTCGAATATACCAAAATGTCATCAATGAACACAATAAAAAAAAAATCTAGGTGGGCTCTGAACACACGATTCATCAACTCCATAAATGTTGTTGGGGCATTGGCCAACCCAAAAGATATAACTAGAAACTCATAATGGCTATATCGTTCATAAAAGTTGTCTTTGGGATATCAGTAGCCCTAATCCTTAACTGATGAAACCCGAATCTTCAGTCAATCTTGTAGAACACCGCTGCACCCTATAGCTGGTCAAACAAATCATTAAGATACAATATCGGATGCCTGTTCTTAATGGTCAACTTATTTAGATGCCTCTAATCCATACAAATGCATACACTAGTCCTTCTTTTTCACAAACAGAACAAAAGTACCCTATGGAGATACACTAGGCCAGATAAACCCTCTATTCAAAAAATCCAGGAGCTGATCCTTAAGCTCCCTCAACTCGGCTGGTGCCATTTGAAATGGTGGAACCAAAATGGGCTGAGTGCCTGACATAACATCAATACAAAAGTCAATATCACAATCAGGAGGGAGACCAGGTAGATCAGAGGGAAACACATCCTAATACTCATAAATTGCAGGACTGAATAAAGTGAAGGTATGATGGCACTAGTATCACAGATGTAAGCAAGATAGGCTAAGTACCCCATCCTAACTAAGTGATGGGAACTCAAGAAAGATATAGCTCCCCTCGTCATATGGCTATTGGAACCCTTCCCTAAAATACGAGAGATACCAGGCATCCGAAGAGTAAAAGTCTTAGTGAAGAAATCCAAGATTGCATGATAGAGAGAGAGCTAATCCATGCCTAAAATAACATCAAAATCAACCATGTCTAGCACAACCATGTCTACCCATGTGTCATACCCCAAAATAGTCACCATACAAGCCCGATAAATATGATCCACTACAAAAAAATTTCCTACTGGGGTAGCTACACCGAAAGGAACAAGCATTAACTCACAAGCAGACTCCGGAAGGGTAGCATAATAAGTAGACAAATACGAAATATAGACCCAATCAAATAATGCAGAAACTGACAGATGGAAAATAGAGATGATAACTGTGGTGATAGCATCAGAAGCCTCAACCTCTGGATGGCTCAGAAATGCATACATGTGGCTCTGACTACCACGACCACCTAATCTACTAGACTGAGGACCACCTCAAGTACCTTGGGGACCTTTCCTACTACCATATGCACTACCTCTCCCCGATAGTAGTGAAGCCCTGTGTGTCTGAACCTTCTGACTGCCATTACTGACTCTAAGACAATCTCTAACAAAGTTTCCCAACTCACCACACTCAGAGCACCCACTGCCTGTTGAAGCCATAATAGAAGAACCCACTGAACCAGACTAGTTAACATGGCTTGAATACCCAGAATGTGCACCACAAGAAGACTAAGCCAAGCCCTAACTACTTTGACTACTCTAACCCTTTTTAATCTCTAATGCCACCTGAATAGGTTAGCTCGATTGGTAGCGCTGCTGGTGCTGACCCATACAAAAGTAGCCAATAGTGAACTAATGTAACTAAGCTAATAGTAGGGCCTCTTATCGCTTCCCCCTTAGACCTCGCAAAGTTTGTGCTTAATAGTGCAGACATGTTCCACAACATCCAGGAAGTACTGGCTTGAAGCTACCGTACCCTCTGTGGCTAAGAAAACTTATGAGGTCAACCCTCTGACAAAATGATGCACCTTATCATGGTAGGTATGCATAATTATTGTTGAATGCCTAGCCAACTCATCGAAATGGACCTCATATTCTGTGACATACATGGAGCCCTGCTCCAACCTAGTGAACTCATTCATCAAACACTCTCTCAAGATGTGCGGAACTTACTTCATCAAGAAAGCCTCAGAGAACTGAGCCCAAGTATTATGAGGTGACCCAATAGGTCTGCAAGCAATGTAGGACCTCCACCATTGTTTCGCTGGACCATCTAGCTGAAACATGGTATAATCTTCTCTGTATGACTCAACCAAACAAAGGTTATGTGACCTCTCTTGGCAGCTGATCAAAAACTCATGAGAATCCTCCCCTGGAGCACCTGAAAACCTTGGGGGACCCAAAAGCTGAAATCTACCAAGTATCTTTTGTTTCTCAGAAGACTTAACAGGCCTAACTTGAATAAGTGGAAAAACTATAGGAACTCGAAAAACCTCTAAATGGGGAGCTGTAGTAGTAGGCTGTGCTCCTAAACCCTGTGCCACTTCGTGAGCTAAAGGATGACCCTTGTCCCTGACCTGTAAGCCAACAGGAGAAACAGGAAAAGTTGTGGGCTATGACATCCCCTCTAGAAACGTAAGCAGATGAACTAACGTGTCTTGTAAAACTGGTGTAACCATAAAACCTTCTAGGGGCTGGCTGGCCCCATGCCCTCCAGCTCGTACTACATATCTCTAGTCTCTACATCTAGCTCTAGAGATGGTAATCTAGTCTGGGCCTGAGCTAGAACCGTAGCCCATACCCTACCTCTACCTCTGGGTCGACCTCTGCCCCATCCCCTACCTCTACCTCTGGGTCTACCTCTACCCCATCCCCTTGCTGGGGCTCTAACTGTAGGCGTAGGGGCCTCATCCTCACCTCTTGCTAATCTCATTTGAACCATCTGAGAAAGAGTAAGAAAATAAGTATTTAGAAGTTTATAAAGTCCTGGAGGCATGATAAGGGATCAAACAACATGTAATATTTCCCAGGAATGTGCTATTCCCTCCCGTAGATAAAGTACGGACGTTATTGTACCAATCCACAAGCCTCAAATAGACATTTTTCTCTTGTATTATCAAGAATGCTGAACCTATATCTCTGATACAACTCTATCATGACTTAAAATTGGGTTGTGATGGCGCCTACAAAAATCCCCCAGTAGGAAATCAAACCCGAGAATACGATTATACAACTAAGCATTTAAATATAGGAAGCAAGAGAGAAAACATAGTAAGATAGAAGTCCACAGTATAGATATATACAAACTGTATAAAATATACAAAAATGGCCCTAGAGATAGACCCAGAAAGACAAACCATATATAGAAACCAACCCTGGACCTGGTGTAACTAGTACAAGAACATCTAAAGTACAAAAATGAGCTATAAAATATATACTATCTATCCAAAGTACAAAATATAGATAGAATAGCAAAAAAAAGAAGTAAACATATCCAAACGTCCGGGAGCTCTTCATGATCAGAATAGCAGCTAGCCATAAACAAATGGATGGTCACTAATTGTGGCTCGTACTAGGTGTTGTATCAACAAAAGATGTAGAGTGTAGTATGAGTACGAAAACATGAGATACTCAGTAGGCTTCATAGGCCGACCAAGATCTGAAACATAATATATATTATAAGATACAGGGAAGTAAGCTAGATACAGGGATCCACATAAATCTAGTTATCAATGAAAGAGATCCATAATCTAATAGATGGTGAAGATAATAATAATAATAATAATAATAAGGAAATCAGGCATTTAAAGTAGAATCAATCAACAAACAACAAGGTGCAACATTAGATGGATGTGGTGCAATATGCGATCGATGTAACATTAGTCCATAATTCCAGCATCAGATGAATAGTAAGTAAATATGAGTCTAGAATCCCAGCATCAGAAATGCAATAAGTAAATATGCGTCTGAAATTCCAGCATCAAACATGCAATCAGTAAAAGTGCCCTCCAAAGAACATAAATCAGTAAAAAGAGGGGCTTTTTAACTTTCAAATCTGAAATTAGTAGTACTATAGTATAAATCCTTTTAGAAATTTAAGATGCACAATAACAGTGAAAAACCTTTTTCTAACTCGAAAATCAACCATTATACTTAGAAAACCCAATTATGTGCCAAGTTCATAATCGCAGGAATGAATATATCCAGTACAACACCTAAGTAAATTCAAAAGTATACACCAAAGATAGGTCAAGGACACCGTACAAAGAAGGTACTCACCTGGAACTTTGTCCAGTCTAAAGCTATGGCCTCGGGCACATTGTTACCAATAATGGAAAATATAAGCAAAAGAAATAGAACTAAATAAGAAATTAAGAAAAAGCACATACTCTATCTCTAGAACCTTCATAAAATACACTAAGGATTTTAGTCTAACCACGACAAAGCTGCAAGCTCCTATGATAAGGATAATCATGAATAAATGTAACACCCCAGAAATCCTAAACCTAGAACCATCTCAAAAATCCTAAATGTGAAACTTTCAGGTGTTAGACAGGATCCATGATTCATGGAACAGTCCACGACCCATGGACTGAGCCTTTGGAATAAGATCAAAGACCGGATAATTTGGTCTGAGAACCATGACCAGTATCCATCGATCATGGATTGATCCACGACCCTCTGGATTGGGTCCATGCACTCAAGATCTGGAGGCATTACTTATATGGAATTCACTGTGAGATTTACACCAACCACCGTAGTCTTCAGTATATCACTAAGTCAGCGAGAGCTGAACTATAGGGAGTAAAGATTGATTGAGTTACAAAAGGACTACGACTTCACTATTTTGTACCATCTAGGTAAGGCAAATATGGTAGCGGATGCCTTAAGCTAGAAGATAGTGAGTATGGGCAACTTGGCTTCTCTTTTAGTTTTGGAGCGGTCATAGACCTTGGCATCTAGTCCTTGGCTTACCATTTGGTTAGGCTTGATTTGTCAAATCCCAAAAGAATTCTTGCTAGTATTGAGGTTCGTTCTACTCTGGTTTATCAGATTCAACAACATTTATTTTAAGATCAACAATTATGTGATATTCGTGATCAAGTTTTATGGGGAGAGGCTAGTAGGGCTACTTTAGATTATGATGGTATCTTAAGATTTGATGGTCGCCTTTGTGTTCCAGATTTATGGACTTAATACAATAGATTCTCTAAGAGGCTCATTGTTCTAGATATTCCATCCATCTGTCCATAACTAAGATGTATCGAGACTTGAGGCAGCTTGACTGGTGGAGTGGTATAAAAAGGGACATAGAAGAGTTTGTATCTCAGGGCATGAAATGTCACCAGGTTAAGTTTGAGAACATGAGACCTGGTGGATTGATGCAAAAACTTCCAATTCCTGAGTGGAAATGAGAAGAGATCGCTATAGACTTCATAGCATGGTTGCCACACACTTCCCGAGGGTTTGACTCAATTTGGGTTATTGTTGATAGGCTAACTAAGTCTCCACATTTATTGCCGATTAATTCTTCCTATAGTGCAGAGAGTTTGGCTTAGATTTATCTCCATGAGGTTGTCCATTTGCATGGGGTTTCAGCTTCTATTATTTCAGACTAGGGTACTTAGTTTACATCTCAATACTGGAGGACTATATAGCGAGAGATGGCTATAAAGGTTCAGCTCAGCATGAAATTTAATCCATAGACAGATGGCCAGTCAGAGAGGACTATCTAGGTCCTGGAGGACATGTTACAGGCTTGTGTTCTTGATTTTGGGGGTTCATAGGATTAGTACGTGCATTTGGAAGAGATTTATTATAGTAATAGTTATCACTCGAGTATTGGCATGGCACCTTTTGAGGGATTGTATGTTAGGCATTGCAAATTCCCAATGGGTTGGTTTGATTGTTTTGAGTCCAGGCCAAAGAGTACAGATCCACTTCATGATTCCCTAGACAAATTTTAGGTTATTCAGGATAGATTTTGGGTAGCCCGGAGTAGGCATAAGATCTACACAGACCGTAGACTTCGTGCCTTAGAGTTTACTGTTTGTGATCTATTATTTCTTTGAGTGTTATTCATGAAGGGCGTGATGAGATTTGGCAGGCAGGGCAAGCTCAACCCCATGTATATTCAGTTATTTGGGATTCTTCAGAGGGTTGGAAGTGTAGTTTATCAGCTATCTTTGCCTCCTATGGTCTCAGCTATTCACCTAGTCTTCAAGGTATCTATGTTGCGAAGTTATGTCCTGGATGAGTCTCATGTGCTATGGTGGTATTTAGTGCAGTTAGATGATAGCTGACTTTTTTTGAGGAGATGGTAGCCATTCTAGCTAGAGATGTCAGGAGATTGAGGTCTAAAGAGATTCCTGTGGTTATGGTTAAGTAGAGGAACTATCCAGTCGAGGAGGCTACCTGGGAGACTGAGAGAAAGTTAGAGGCTTAGTATTTGCAGTTGTTTGAGGCTTTATGTACTCCCTTTTTTAATGCCTTTCGAGGACGAAAGTCCTTTTTTTAGTAGTGGTTAATGTAATGACCCTTCCGGTCATTTTTGTATCTTTGCTTTCTTTGTACTATTAGATCTTACCTGTAGTGGCCAAAAGTTAATTATGACTTGCTGGGACCAGTGATTTGGTGCCCGAGCCATTCGTTAGGTCTTTATGACCATTTCCTTGTTTTAGAGCTTTAACTTAGGAAATTATTTACTCCAGTCAACATTCTTAGCAAACATTCTCAGAATCAAATTCCAACAGTTCTATTAGCTCTGAAATATGGAATTTGGTCTAGTTGGACCTTTGGTTGAGGCTTGGGAGATTTAATTATGGTTTTATCTCACGTTCTGAGATTTTAGGCCAGTTGGAGTTGCAAATTTGACCTTCGTAAACTTTTGATGATTGGAGCATCAGATTCAAAATTTGACGGTAAGAATGACAAATTTGGTTAGGTAGGTGATTAGTTAGGGTCATGGGTGAGCCGGGCTCATTTTGGGTGTTCGATTGAAATTTGTTAATGTTGACTGGGGTCAACATTTCTTTGAAATGACCGCGTATAAAAGTTTCATCGACTTTGTTGAGTCTGGAATGCCATTTTCGATAAGGTAGCATAGTTTTTTTGCACATACAGGGTCCCAGATAAATCCCAGAGACCCATATGGTGACTTTGCAACTTAAGAAATGTTATTGGTTGCAGGTGTAGGCCTCAGGCCTTAATCGTGATAGCGAGGAAGGCCACACGATCGCAATGGTCTTCCTAATTGGGCATCACGATCGCGAGGTCTCCTTCACGCGATAGTGATGAAGGCCCTGCTCTGTTGTTCTTCTTGATCACGTGGCTGAACTTTGCAATCATGATGGTCTATCTAGCATGGTCATCGCGACCGCTTAGGGGTCCTTTGCAATTGCGATGAAGGACCCCTGGCAGTATATAAAGCTTCCTTCTTCATTTTTCCAACTCTAAAACAGAATTCCTCTATTGTAGTTAGAGCTCTATGCTCCATTTTTTTATGGGAGCTTCCTAATATGCTAGGATAGTTTACCAGTTATCCGTGGTCAATTCATTGTCATTAATTTTTAAGTTTCTAACCTTATTTTGTCAATTTATTCAATTGATTCCTTAATTTTTTCTTGTGGTTAGGGGATGTTTTAGGCCCTTTTTCTTACCTAAATTATGGTCATATTTTGAGCATGTTTTCCTGGCAACATTGGGAACCTCATAGTAATTTCCATTTTCTCTTTTGGGTTGCGGGGCCCATAGTCCTGCTTTTGACCCGAATTTTGACCTAGCTAAATTATTAGCATTATGTGTATCATTAGCTTTGTATTGATGAGTAGATTATATTCTTGATAGTTTGATTGTTGTTTGGGGCTTCTCGGAGCAGTTTGGGCCCAGGCGATGCCTTCCAAGTAGTTGTTCATCAGGCGCCAGGTAGGTTATGGCTTATCGATCTTAGACTTGGCCTATATAGAATATAATATTACTGTTTAGCACCTTTTGGGTTGGGTTTACTAGGTTGGCACCCCAGACCTTGTCCGCTTTCTTCTGTCTGTTCTTACTTCTTATGCTTTTGTATTTGAGCAAGTTTGGTATTATTAGCCCTTGCAGCCCTGTGTGGCCTTTGCATATGCCTTTAGACCATATATAGTGGTATATTTGGGTAATGTCCGTGAGACTAGGTCATTGTTTTGTTATGGTAAGCCGGTTATTTGTGTTGTAGAGCATATTTGAGCCTGTGTATAGGCTTGGTAGGTTGATATTGAGTTGTTGGTTCTATATAAGAGCATCATTATCGTGAAAGAGCTTTTCTGCATTGATTTATTACTACTACATGGCTACGGGCCTATCTATCACCGGTTTTCCTATTGTGCATGGCCCTGAGAGCTCATTTTCAGTCATAAATGGCTATAAATATATTGAAAATCAATTTTATAGATCTTCTTGAGATAAAAGAGATTATGCAATGGTTTTCACACTGATACTAGACTCAGTTGGGCAAGAGTGCTAGACATGACTTTATCATAGATTTTGAGATAATACTAGGCTCGATGGGATGGAGTGATAGATATGGTTTTATTATTGATCTTAGACTCGGATAGACTTCAGGCACGCATATTGAGATATTGAGTTTGTATGTGGTTTCAGAGACCTCCATGGACCTTGACAATCCAGACTAGGGGCTATGGGCCAAGAGTGCTAGAGGAGAGGTATATGGGGGAGTTGAGGTTTATAGGGAAAGCCTTCCATGGGTCCTACCTGCTGGGCCTATAGGCACCGGAGGAGGTGCATACGGTACCACTGGCATAACATATCACATCATTAATTACTTCCATGGTTCCACCCTTGTTTGTTGTTTGCTTAGTGTATGCTCTGGTAGTATGGGATGCCGGAGGGTTTATTTTCACTTGTATGTATTCCTAGGGTGTATGGGTGCTCGTTGGGATTATAGGTAGATTAGTTTTACTTGCTCCTATTATAGTACTTGTTAGTTTACTTTTTCTATCACCCTTACCTTGTGAGCTGTATTGCAAGCATGTTTATGTTTAGTTGAATTTCCTTCTCTCCCATTATTTGAGGTTACCGATACATCGCCTTGTTCATTAAAAAATATATATATATTGTTGTTGCAAGGATACAGATGTGTTCTCTACTCTTTCACCTGTGTTTTGTGATATATCCTCTGTGGCTAGCATAACATACTTGTATTCTTTTATACCTTCTACATGTTGCTAGCTTCCCTGTGCTCTTCTCTGTTTGCTCTTGTGACCTTTTCTCTCTTATCTCCTATCTACTGCTTTTATATTTTATAAATGCTCAGTCGGCCTATGATGCCTACTGGGTACCCGTTGCTTATGCAATTGGTACTTATACTACACTTTTGCATCTTCCTGATGCAGATCCTAGTGTCGTCCATCGCCATTGAGGTGGGAACTCGTACAACGCTTGGCGTCCGATACATAGGATGAGCTCCTGGCGACCGGGGCTTAGCTATATCTCTTCCTTTAGACTAGTTGACTCTTTCATATATTCAGAGATAGTTGTATAATTTACTTTTGGACTCTCTTTTACTCTTATATTTAGTAAGTGGCTCCCGTACTTTTGATACCAGGTCATCCGATGGTATAGTTTCTATATATCGATATCTATATTGTTTTCTTTCCCCTTTGCTTTCTTTATCTTCTTCCACTTATTATGCTTCTTGTGCGTGCTTTACTTTGCTAGTAGCCCATTACTAACTGTTTTGGGCTATGGGGATTTGTTTTCCTACAGGAGGTTGTAAGTGTAATCATGACCTGAGAAATCAGGTGATGACACAGGGGTAGACACATGAACATGAACATCAAGTAAATCACATATCATGTCCAATGTCACAAAAAATAGGTATACACATAAGAAAAGGTATAACTAGGATCGAATAAGGTTGTAGCCATCCGGTCACAGACTGGAATAGTACTTGTAATCATTGCATTGGATGCGTCCGACTTGGGTATGCCTGAGAAGGCATAGAAATGAGTCTGACCACCCGCCTTCATGCCACTGCTACGGGGATGAATACCACCTCTACCATTATGTCCACCACCTCGATTAGGGTGGGTGCCACCTCTACCTGACGTGTGGAAACCACACCGGCCCTGAGGATAATATCTACCATGAGAACCACCTACCCTACCTGCTTAAGCTGGTGCACAGGGAACCTGCTGCTAAGCTGATTGACCGCTCTATCTGAACCTGGGACACCACTTCTAAATGTGCCCAACCTCACCATACTCATAACATTTCCTCTCCAAAGTAGGTCGTTGAACTGAAACCGAAGAAGTAACATAACCAATATGATCTGAAGAATGCTAGCTGGCCCCTGGAAGACCCCTTGTTGATACCTGCATAACTGACTGAATAGGGCACCAAGAATAACCTTGAGAAACAAGGCCCTAAGAGAAAGAGCCATTGTCATGACCACCCTTTTGGGCCTTCTTTTTCAGCAGACCTAGCATAACCATCCTGTTTCAACCCATCCACATTCCTAACCTACTCAACCACTTCCTGAAAAGTCTTCTCGGAAGACACCATCTAAAGGGCTGAAAGTTGAAGTCCCCTATTCAACCCTTTGACAAACCGATGGATCCTTTCCTCTTCTGTTTGCAACAACTTTATTGAATACCTAGATAGTGAGTGAAATTGGGCCTTATAGGCTGCAACAGAAGAACTTCCCTGCTTAATACTAGTAAACTCATCTCGCCTCTTACCCTGCAAAGCACAATGGACGTGCTTCTTCAAGAAGCTGAAAATAGAACTAAGTCCCGGTCAACAGAGGTGACCCAGCTGGCCTACACTCCACATAATCTCTCCACCATAACTTTGCATCCCTATGTAGCTGGAAAGTTACAAAATCCACCCAATATCTCTCTACATCCCCATATTATGGAGCCTCTCAGGACAATCAGTAATATACTCTTAAGAATCCTCAATCTCAGTTTCGTAAGAAATTGAAGGATTCATCTTAGTCTACCTCCAAAACAAGACATGTTCCTCCCTCGTCTGGTCTTGGAAATATCCTTGTCTTAGAAGCCTTGTACATCACAGAGCCACAACAGCAGCATGCTAGAAACGTAGAGTTTGAACTTCCAAAACTATGGGTGTCGCCCCAGTCCCTTCCAATCTTCTCAGTAAACTCAATACCTGTGCTAGCATATCTAATGAAGTCAGAGTATGCACAACACCCTCTAGAACTAGTATCGTTGCCTCCTCTTCTATCCTGGCTTTATCCTCTAGTAGTGCAGGGGACTCTGACCTATCACAAACTTGTCCTGCAGCTGAACCGCTGCCCCTAGAAGGTGCTTCTCCACATCCCTTAGCTCTACTGCCTCCGCTTGCTCGCCCTCTACCACGAGTCACAGCCCCAATGTCCACCTCAGGTGCCTCTACTGCACGTGTCCTTACCATTTCTGAAAGAAAAGAATGAAGAGGTCAGATGCCAATTTGGATCACCGAATACTAGTTGGAATTCAGTAATACCACAAAATATAGAAAGGATAGAGTTTTCTAATGTCCTATAGCCTCTCAAAGAGCAATATGGATATCTCAACACTGTTCCTCAAGACTCTACAAGACATGTCCTTATACGACGAGATCAACGAACACTAAGCTATTACCAGCTAACCGATGCCATAATAGATCAATTTAACACATTTTATTTGACTTCAAGTATGATAATAAAATCTTAACTAATCAATAAGAGAATATGTGAAAGAGTAGATATTACATC
Source organism: Jaltomata sinuosa (assembly GCA_003996215.1). Classification (NCBI taxonomy): domain Eukaryota; kingdom Viridiplantae; phylum Streptophyta; class Magnoliopsida; order Solanales; family Solanaceae; genus Jaltomata; species Jaltomata sinuosa. Next base: position 330,235 of record QJPP01001735.1, on the reverse strand, counting down.
CCTAAAATCCTAAAGTCATCATTCAAAGGGCTCTAGCTAAACAATGCCTTAGAATATCTAAAATCAACTAAGAGATGAAATAATGTCTAAAAGATAGACATCGATCACTAGAAAAATCCGTGGTAGCTAAATATGAGTAGCTCACCCTCGAATAAGTTGACTAGTTGCGCTAGATGTAAGGTCACATCAAAGTTTCTAGAACATGGTTTGCACTGAAAATAAAGTGTAGGAGTAGCATCAATACATATACTATGTACTTGTAGGTATCATAGGCCGACTTAAACTCTTCGTAAGTATATCTGATGAAATCAATAAGGCATGTAGACAATTACATCAGCATATAATAAAACTCAAATAATAAGTTGTCACATCAGCTAGGTAAATCATTGAAAATCCAAACATATCAATGTTAACATATTAAGGACATATACCAGCCACCATACATATATAATAAATCATTTCAAACTCAACAAATATAATGCAATCACATCACAAAACATGGAATCATGTCCACACTGATCTTACATCTGTATAGCCTCTGTGACTCGCCAGTATTACTTTGTACCATATCTGAACTCATAATAGTCCCTCCTATGTGCATAGATGCTAAAGGGTCTTATTTATTCCCAACTATTCATGACTTGTAGAGGATGGCCTAAGGTCCACGTACTGTAATGTCGTGGTACCTGCTCCATAATATTTCCGCTCTTCCATAAGCTCACATTGGACTAAAGCACTCATTAACTGAATAGTATGTATATTCCCAACTCTCTCAACAATGTTCTCAAAATAGTATCTCTCAAGATAGTAACAACAATCACACAAGAATGAAACAAGTGCACATCATAATCATGACTTGTTCGAAGACAGGTTTCAAATAACTATTAGCTTATTCATACGAGCATTGCAAAGCCAAACAAATATTCAACCAGAGATTATGTCTGAAGACCAACCAACATGATTATCACTTTGTAACACAGACAAGAGACTAAATTAAGTCTAACTCTATATGAACCATAACCTATCTCAATCGAAGAACTCAAATCAAACAAGCTAATTCGCAAGAGCTTTTCCTTTGTTCAATGCCTTAGAAAGTTAAAAGTCTAAAACAAGAAATTATAAGAGTAATCAATCATCTACTGTTCAAATATAAGCTTTTGGGAATTCAAACCCACTAATTTTACCCTTATTCAAGGTCTATAATATAATGCGAGGGTCGATTAACCAATAACTAGTTCAATAATATTCACATTATCTTAGTTTATGGAGTTTCTACTTAGTTTCCCCCTTTAGAGATTTTTTTATGGTAAAGGCCCTATTTTTATGGAACTCAAGGTTCCTAATCACCATAATTCATGTTTAAGAACATTAAATTTATGCAAGGAACATTCTAAACTATTATTACATCAACCCATGGGCTTTTCCATACTTTTCAAGAACCTAGGGTTCTAACCCACAATTCCCGCATTATCTTCATCCTAAAAATACTAGGATTTTAATAGACTACTAGGTGTATAGATGGCGGGGAGAACTTACCTCAAGATGAAAATAACCCTAGCCAATGGGACGGTTTCCTCCTTGAGCTCTAGAACAAATTCTTAGAGTTTATAAAATCAAACTCGAAATAAGTAACTTAAAGTAGGTATTTTGCCTCCCATCAATTTCCACAACAGATGGTTTCTTGCTGCAGTGGATTCGCTATAGCGAAAAAGGGCTCGCTTGGACAAATCTTGGTGATCTACCTAATTTTGCTATGGCAGGGACTTCGACCGATATAGCAGTCTTACTGTAGAGAAAATCCCACTGCTATAGTTGTCCTTAACCAGTAGCTGGGGAAAACTGAACAAAATCCCTATTTCACAATACAATCTTTACACTTAAGACATCACAAAACAAACCCAATGCAACAACCACTCTAAACACATGCTACAAACTCTCTCACTATCTCTGAATTCTCTATGGACATCTAGATCACTAGGTCACTCCTTAAAGGAACATAACATAAATAAATACATAACAATTCATCACAATTAATCAAGATTTTTCAGTTTTGTACCACCCCACCTATGAGATTTTATTAGCTCAACTCACTAGGGGAACTCTAACAGGGTACTTTGGCCCTAACCATCCCATAATGAATGGAAGGGTCGTTAGTTTAACAACCATTGATATGGATTTATGTGTTCATGATTAAAGTAAGATAGTAATAGAAAATGATGAAAACATACTCATGTATTAATCGAATTGAAGAAGAAATTTGTTCTTGAAAATTGTACCACAAGTAGTATAGTAAAGCAATGAAAAATGCTAAAGATTATTATCTTACGTGTAATATCAAGTGTCAGACAAAAGAGACCTAAAGATGCTAATTATATCCAAGTTTAAATCAGATCCTAAATGGGCTTCGAGAATATATCTACGTCACTTTCCACATCTTTCTTCACTATTCGTGCTTCACTTTGATAGTCTATGATCCTCAACCATGATAAAAATCACTTAATATACCACTTTATTTTCAAGCAAGGATGGTCCTACTTTCCGTACAAAGCTTTAATGATTCATCCTCTAAGTCGTGACAACATTCAATCCCAACATAGGTTATGCCTAACAACTACAATCCCTTCTAAGGCTCATTCTCCACTTCTACAGTTCATACAATGAATTGTCATTCAGTTCATACTTTGTGGCACTTTGATTTAGCACTTATGATGCACTCCATAGGTCGTACTAAGTCTTTGTGCCTTGTACTAAGGTTCCTTTTGAAAAATCTTCATCTTTTCAAGCACTCAACATATTTTTCCTGAATCATAGCCAAAACTACATCATATAGCAAAACAATGCACTTAAGAACTATAAGAATTCCTCGTAAAAAAGCATCAAATATGTCGTAAGACCTCGACACATCAATACTCTACAACTTAGAATCTTTGCTTGTCCTCAAGCAACTAAAACAAGACTATACTACACACTAACAAACTATTCACAAACAACCACATGATGCTTAGATATTAGGAAACCAGGATGTCTATGGTAGTTCTATTGAGCAACTAACAAGCATGTCTTTCAAAATAATTATGCCTCTCCTTTTCAAACCAATGAGCACAATTCAAAAAATCTCAAGCTGACACTAAACGCTCAACAAATGACATCGATAGGCAACCGTGCGAGTAAACAATGATACTAAGCTCTCTATTATAATTAGAGAGTATCTCTAATATGCCCTCACTTAGAATAAATAAAGTCTCATACAATTATATTCAGAGAAAAGACGGACAAAAGGCAAAGTAGAAGAGAAAACACTAAGCCTTATAATGAATTTTACATGAAACATATGATGAACCATAGGCTTTCCCTTAGTGTACTACTCTAATAATATTGGAACATCAACTCTAGGATCAAGAGGAATTTCTAGGTTGTAATGTTGGTCAAGAGATGGGTAGGAATCATTTTTGTCAAACAATGACTATCCTCCCTAAGCACTTTAATACATCACAATTCTTTCAGTTTTTAGTCAATCCTCAATCAACTACCTTTTTTCCCATCTCTTTTAAGATAGTTCACACACCATTTGAAATGAGCAATCAAATTATCACCTTTTTTCCCTTTTTTTTCCCTCTTTTTCTACTCCCTACTAATCTCATAGTATTTTTTCTTACACCCATAGTCTTTTCTATAGGTTTCCACCTTAATTGATTCCTTTTTTCTATTCATACTCCTTTCAAAACTCCTATTTTTTAATTAAAGTGCTTAGGATTTTTTTATCAAATTCATCTTCAATTAGAAAAAGGGATTAGGCTTCAGATGTGGCTATTAAAGAATAGGTTATAGGCTCAACGAGGTTAACTAGGATCACTTTTGGATTGGTAAGAAGGATATAAGTAAGCTAATCAATGAATTGCCTATATCATTTCCTAAATATAACATTCCTTATTTTGTTTTGCAAACACACTAGGAAAGTTATAGACATCAAAATGAACTCATGGAGTATCACAAAGTCTAACACTCATGGCACATGGGTTCAACTGTTAACTACCAAGTCAGCACACACACTAGCCTAAGCAACAGTCATCAAACCTAATTAACACGATTTTATACATTGAGCCATATAGGTTAACATATTAGTTCAGTGCAGATAACCAACAATATTTTGGAGAGGGTTCACACAGTTCACAAAACAAAATATTACATGCTTCATGCTTTTAGTTCCAAGAGCAACACAACATCAGTCATCTTAGTTTTCTTAAACTTAAACACCACATAACCACCTATACTAAAGTTGCCAGTTCAAAAGAAAATTAAATTCCCTCGTTAAAAGAACAAGGTAAAGAAAAACTCAAGGAAAGGCATCCGAGCAGCCCCATCCCCAACTAGAAAAACATGCATTGTCTCCAATGCATATAGATAAAAAGCAAGGCAAGCACAACGTACATGTGGTGCCCTAGGTGATTTAGTCCAAAGTCTGCATCTGAGCTATAGGTGTAGTTGTGTCATTATCTCAGGTAATAATGGGAGACTCACCCAACATGTCATAGTCTTCTAAAGTAGCTACATTTGATAAGGCACCCTTATCTTTAGGAAACTATGCCTCATCCCTTGATCTCTACATCATGCGCCTGAGTTGCCTCATCTCTGCTCTATATATCTCAAGCTAGCTCAACTCATCACCATCATCCTCTCTTGGCTTTTTGTCAATATTCCTCAAAGGAAAATCATCAATCATCCTAACAAGCTCTTCCGATCTATTATCAGGTAGGACCATAGTGGGGTCCTCAAATATAGAAGTAGACTTGGACTACAATTGCTGAATTTCCTTCTTGGCTTGAGCAATATCAGCATGTAAAGATATCATATCAGTAGGCTAGGTAGCTCGAGCAAACTTATTGATTCAAAAATCCAAGCCACTAACCTTAGTGTGCAACCTCTCTAGTGAAACTTGCACTAGGTAAGAGCATTCTTAATTGACTTCCTTACAAAAGGTTTCAATTCCTGAAGAAGAAAGTTCACCTATCTCTCAGCGTAATTGGCCTTGTAGGCTACATATCTAAGATTATCTCTAGTTAAAGCATAAGTTGGAGAAGGCATAGGAAGAGGGATGGAGGTGGTACCTGGAGATATAGTGGTATGCAAAACAGTAATAGTGGTATCTGTTTTTGAGAGTTTTACTCCCATAGGTACATCTTTTGCATCTCTAGTAGGTCTTTGCGAGACCAAGTCATCATGCTCACCTGTTGTGGCATCCCAACACACTCGTAAGTATACGTGGTCGTGCAAGTAATATAGTGGCTCTTGCGAGCCAAATATCGATCCCACAATGACTTGTGCTTAACAAACAATCTAATCTTAATTAATACTATTGACGTATCAAATTTGATTCATAACCAAGAGTTGAACTTTGTTTTATAACTAAACACTAGAATTAACGACGATGTGAAACTTCGGATTCTAAACAATATATGGAGAAATCCATGGTTGAGGTAATGACTACAAAATCATGCTTAACTATGGTTCATAGCCAGTGTTAATATTTATCGTGATCGTTGGTTTACGGGGTTAATATTATATAACCCGGAAATGGTCATCCTCTAAGTCATCTGTCCAAATTAATCTCACAACTACATTGTTGAGTGGGGATGTGAGTCTTTAACTTGGATGCATTCAACATTCTGACCATTTTATTAACCAAGTGGGTAGTTTAGGTATATCTCTATCCTAACCACAAATCATCCTTCACAATTGCTAAATACCAACAAAATATATGATCCACCACTCCTACGTTCTTCATTCCATCTCTTAACTCCTATGGTAAATTCGTTTTGAGACTTAGTTGTATCCTAAAGGTCATAACGCTTTAGAGTAGTTAAACTAAGAACATAAGAACAATCACAATACATGATAAATAATAAACCAAATAAATAACCACAATCAAGCAATCATGTTGTAGCCTCAACTTAGAAAGAGGGTGTTTAGCCACTCATAATCTAATTTGCAATTACAAAAGTATTGTAGTTCATACAAGAATTATGTAAAGAAAAAGAAGAGAATAAGAACCCTAAGGTAGCCTTCTCCTTGTGATTTTGCAATCCAAAGTCATCCAAAGATCTTTACAATTGAGACTAGGTGTTCTATTTATAGTGGGGATCACTTTTACGCATCGGGAACAAGGTCTGTGTCACCCTAACCCTCATGGAGACTAAGCTCCGTGTCACCTCGGCCATCACGAAGCCTAAGCTCCATGGCATGCTGGCCATAGCAGAGGCCACTGCCGTGGCACACTTCCATCGCGGTAGCTCACTATTTTTGGCACTCCTCAAGCTGCTTCACCTCCGTGCCACACCCATAAAATGGAGCTTAGACTCCGTGGCATAGGGGTGGTTCTTTTGACGTCCATTTTTGCTCCTACAAACTCTTTCCATCTTGCTTTGAGTCCCCATGATTTGTAGCATGTTTGTAGGGTTCAATTTTCTTCCATAACTCCTCCAAAGGTCTCCTAAAAGAGTTCACAACACACATAATTCCATACGACACAATAAAGCTCATCAAAGTAAACTAGAATAGGCATAAGTCAAGCTAGCAAAGCTAGTTTCCTCGTCTAAACTCTATTTGATTCATTTAACTTATTATTTGTTCCAAATGCAGCCCAAACACTATAAACAAATATGTTGGTCGCAAATTACACCCTTTACACACTACATATCTCAATAGTATATCAAGTTATCCTCAAAACTAAGCTATACGTGCATAGATAATGACACTTAGGAGTGTAAATACGCCTAAGATCACCACCCCACACTTATAGCCTTGTTCGTCCTCGAACAACTCTCTACACTAATCACAATCAAGGAAGACTCCATTAACACTAAGACACTCTATCAAAACTATGACACTCAATATAGAGCTACAATGACCACATGAATAGCAAGTTCTACATTCGGCATGACAAATTACACATTGAATCACATGGATACTACTTCAAGACCTCCTACCCTCAAGTATTGACTCTTATTAGTTGACACACTCATACATAATGCTCAACAAAGAGACATATAACCCACCTATCTATCATCAAACAATCACCCTCACAACAAGAGAGTTACCCAAATTTACTCACACAAATGCAAGTTATCACAAGAATGGGTAGAGGAATCACATTTTGCTCACTCTCACAAAGAATTCACATGTCACATAAGATGAACCATAGGCTTCCCTATAGTGTAGTACTCCACTAATGTCAGAATGTCAAAGCTCAAGATCAAGTGGGACTTTAATTGTTGCAATGTAGGCTAAGGGACGGGTAGGAACTATTCGGTCAAGAATAGTGACTCTCTTTCCTAAGCGCTTTAATAAATCACACTTTACATTGAACTCATCTTCAACCAACCTAGTTTACACCATTATTATCTTCCAAACTTTCTTTTGCATTGCCCCATCTTTTTAAGCTAGCTTACAAATCTTTAGTAGGGAGTAGGTGCTATCACCACATGATTTACTTCTTTCCATTACATTACTCCCCAAAAACCAACACATAAATATTTCTTATCAATACAAGAGTTATTTCATTGGGGCTTCAAACTTCACTTTTTCTTTCTTCAATTTTTTTAAACTCCTTAACATCTTAACTTTTCAACTAAAGCGCTTAGGAGTTTTGGATAAAATTATGGGAAATTGAAAGAAAAGGAATAAGCTAAATATGAGGATTTCAAAGAATAGGCTAAAGGCTCAATGGGGCTAGCTAAGTTTATGCACAAAAATTTATACAAAGAGGGTATAAAACATGGTTATCAAACAAATGCGTATGTCATCTCCTAAACTCAACAATCTTTATTTCCCTTTGCAAACACATGGGGCGAGTTCTAGACACCAAAATGCAATCATGGAATAACAAAATCCTCACTCACACATGGCACATTTTCAAATCAAGTAGGCTACCTATGAACTCTCAACCAAGCAATCACATGAATTCACATTTAAGTCAACATCACAGAAGAGTCAAATAAAAGAGCCTAGGTATCTCACAGTAGTCGTTCAATTTTTTTAAAACCATGACATATAATTCAACACCAACTTGTAGTCAGTAGTTATGTGTAGAACCTAGCAAGAGCATCTACTCCTAAGATTTTTTTTTAACTTACTCCTAAAAATCAAAAAGGGATACTGGGTTCAAAGGGTTTCCCCCCAAAAAAGAACCGAAAAGAAAAACCGAGGGGTGGGTGAAGTGTGCCTCTACTAAATAGACCAAACAGAAAACAAACCAATAATGATAAAATATTTTTGTAGTTTTTCAATCTAATCAACAACTTGCAAATAAATAAAAATAGACATCCTACAGCGCACTTCACCCTTAAAAAATTGGAAGATTCCCACCCCACACTTAAAACTATACTTTATCCCCAAAGAATGTAATTGAAAGTACAGAAAGAAATACTCTCTGAATCCTCTAGGCCTAGCTAGTAGCATCATGTCCATCAAAGGGGTCCAGAGGACCCCACACTTAGTGTTTTCCATGCTCCTTAGCTCAAATCTCAGGTACTCAGATTTCCCCTCAACCTGTTGACACAACACAAAAACAACACCAAAAGTGATACTAAAGAAAACTAAAAAGAATAAAATTCTACGTTAACTTGGGTTGCCTCCCAAGCAGCGCCTGATTTAACATCGCGGCACAACTCAGATCACAACTCTTATATCTATAGTACAGAAGCTTCTAATAGGATACAAGTGCTAGTAGTAACAAAATACAACATAAATTGCCTCCAAAAGTACAAGGAGCAACAGTACAACAGATGAGATGTAGACAAGCCCCGACCATCAGGCACTCACCCTAGTCTCAAAGATCCAAAAGCTGCACGAGTCTCCAACGTGATCAATGGCGAAACCTCAGCTAATATCTGCACAAAAAAGTGCAGAAGTGTAGTATGAGCACCAAAACCACGGGTACTCAGTAGGTATAGGCCGACTGAGCGCATATAAGATATAAAAGCAGTAAGTAACAGATAGCAAGAAAGCAGTCACTGAAGCCATAAGCAAGGCACAAGGAGCTAGCACAGATCATCCATAACCAAGAGCTTCAAGTACCACATGCTAGCACAGAGATACAATTACACAGAATCACAGGTGAAGGAAAGGAGAACGCACCTGAAGTCCTTGCACAACAATATAAGTAAGTAGAGAGAGAGTTGAGAAAATGGCGGTATACCCTCAAGTGGAAGGAAAAGACGGAGAGTAGTCTAACATACTCAAAATGGAATCAACCAGTATAAGGAAATCATAACACCAATCCAATCATATGATAGTATAACCAGGGAATCACCTCACAAGTAAAACCCTAGGAGGAAATAACTAGGCCACAATAACCGAGAGATACCACTCACCTTCCCACAAGAATAGAACCAGAGTCTCACACTTTGCTTAGAAGGCCACATAAAAGTGCCTCAATAAGATAGGACTCCAAAGCCTCTCAATAATCAAAAATCCCACAACCAAAGCCTCAACAAGCTAGCATCATTAATCTTTCATGAACCGGGTCCCAAGATAAGCTCTAAATAAAGACAAGAGTAAATATAGTCTACCTACAGTCCCAACGGCCGCCCATACAATCGAGGAACACAATCAAGTGAAAGCAAACCCTCCGGCATCCCATACTACCGGAGCTTACACTGAACACACAACAAACAAGGGTGGAATCCAATGCATGATATGATATGATATGAAATAGAACCTCTGTATGTACCTCCTCCGGTGCCAATCGAGCCCAGCAGGCAGGTTCCACGGAAGGACTCAGCATGTATACCTCTACTCCACCGTATACCCTTCCTTCCGGCGCACACAGCCCGAAGACCCAGGCCTGGAGCGGCAAGGTCCATGGAGGTCCCCGACCCCATACTAAAACTCAGTATCAAGACATGTCATCCGGAAGCAAGTCCGGGATCAAGATAGAGACCCAGTCTCAAATATGCATGCCCAGACCTGTCCAAGACTAAAGTAGTATAAAATGCCTCCAAAACCCCTCGAAGGGTGCCCGGGCGTAATCGGGTCTAAAACTATAGTAAATCAAGTCTAGTGCTCCGCCCCGCAGAGACTCTGGTGCTCTGCCCCATAGAGACTAGTACCAGTAATAAATTCAGTGCGAAAACATCCAAAAATCCCTTTTTTTATCATCAACAATACCAAAAAGGGCCCCCAGGGCCATGCAGATTTAGGAAAACTGTCAGTAGTGGCTCGCAGCCAAAATTGTAGTAAAACATGCAGGGGAAAACCCTTTTCATTTATGATATGCTCGCACACAAATATAAAAGTAGCCAAACGGCTCACAACAATTCCTATCAGCCCTGCACAGGCCCAATAGCTACTCAGCAGACATAACCAACCTAAAAGGATAATCTCTATGTCGGGGACTCGCGGACATTCCCAAATAGCCCACCATCTATGTTCTAGAGTCAATACAAGGCCACACAGGACCACAAGGGTAATAGACAATACTACGCGAATACTACAAACAACACATGAAATAATGGATGAACAAGGTGTACAAGGTCTGGGGTACCAACCTATAACAACCCATCCAAGGATGCTAATTAATGCAGTTATAGCCTATATACGCAGAGTCTATATGGGGAAAACCATAACCTACCTGTCATCCGATGACTAGCTGCGGGAACGACGTCGTCCAGACTCAAACTGCTCCGGGAAGCTCTGAATCACACAAAACAAATACTTCCAACTGAATCCCCAAATACGTCTCTATGAAGGGTGACCAACCAAGGTAATGGAACAATTGCTAGAATCGACGAGACTGCAAGAATGAGTCATAGCCCTTTGATAAGGTGTTAATGGCACACTCGCGACCAGCCAACTCCAAAATATAAAATGAGGCCAATAACAATAATAAATGGCAGCTAAATCCGACAATAATATGCAACCCACATCTCAAAGGAGGGACGAGCTCCCGAGGGACTATTTAAAGGCGTATTTTATGTCATTCAATCCAATAACTATCGTACGTGACTCCAATAAGAATCACATCAATTCCCAGTACCTCCAACACCTTAACACCATCAACATACAACAATAACAACCCAATATAATATGACAAAGGGGCTGCCCAGAGCCACAGATCCAAAATACCACTTCGTGGCTCAGAAATCCATCAAACAATACTAGAACATATAATAACGAAGGAGAGTCATAGGAGGAAGGTTACCTCGACAAAAAGCTTTGAAATACCAAGCTAAACATGCTGTTATAAGGGCCCACCATGAGCTATAACAATATACGGCAAGAAAACACGACAAATATGCCGATCACGATAAGTTCTCCTCAGAATTGATCCTATAGCTCAAATTAAGAATGAGTCGAGGATTTAGAACCCTTACCTTCCGATAATCAAATGATAATACCATAAAAATATCAGTTCCATGAACTGCCTCCTTGCAGTAGCAGCCAACGGAGCCAAAATGACGAGAAAACTATACCACGACGATGAGCTCGCGACGTAGAGCAACTTCCGTTAAACTTTCGAATTGAAAGGATCAAGGTCCATGGATTATTTCTAAGGTTTATATCTGATTTTGTAAGGTTTTGGTCTGTTTTTATGGGTTTAAAACGAAGGAGAAGATGATTTATAAAGGCAAACTGACTTAGGATGTGGGCCCTGCCTTGACGTGTCTGCTTGTCCAGTCTTACGAAAATGTGAATATCTCTCTATTCTGAAGTCGTATGGACGAACGATTTAGTGAGTTGGAAACTAGACTCATAGACATTCGATTTGGTATATTGGAGTCCCACTAACTCTTTATAGATAGGGAGAAACACCCCAAGACATTTAACCCAAATTTGAAGAGAATTCCTTAAAGGAATTTACAATAACTTTTTCCGACTTTTGTTTCGCAACTTGCTTGACTTCAAAACTCATCATACGACCATTTTGCCATTACAATACCTCATAACACATCCTTCTTAGTATATTAGACACTATTAGTCTTACCCCAAAGGCACGGGTTACTTTAAACCTTCCAAACGGGCGAGGTGTTACACGAGGCATTTCTTTAAATCGTACTTTTAAGTAAGGGATTCCTTTGACCCAGAACCTTGGTTTAATTCACTGATATTACCAAGAATGTTGTCGGAAGTCAACGATTTCCAAAGTTGAAGCTCTAAAATGAGAAACGGCCATAAAGACCAAATAAATGGTCCGGGCACCGAACTACCGGTCCCGACAAGCCATAAATGACTTGGGCCGCTACAAGTAAGTTCTAATGGTACAAGAAAGGCGAAAATGTGCAAATGACCGGAAGGGTCATTACATCATCCACTACTAAAAAGACTTTCGTCCCCGAAAGTCATGAAGGAAAAAAATACCAGAGATTTAAGAATAGCGGATTCAACGCCCGCACTACTCTCTCAGACAACCCGGGTAACCTCCACGACCAGACGACACCCAATATAACAGAACCAAAGAAAGCAACCAAGCCTTAATTTCTTACTAGACAAGATAGATTTAAATCTCCAAAGATCTGTCAACCCAAACTAAACTTCGAGAATCTTAACCGAAAATCACCGACACAACAATGAAACCAGAGCACCAAGGCGATGAACACACAGAAATCGAATCCTCAAAACCATACCAAGTTTACCAGAAAATCCATCAACCCAAAACTCTAACTCATGAACCCGTTTTTCCGCAAAAGCCCTTTTTTTTCTTCTTTTTTTTTAATTATGAGCTGAATCCTTTAGTACCACAAAAAGGAAGCTGCATACAAGCTGAACACTCAAACCACCTTGGAGCATCAACTGACACACCAGAGATCCCTAGTTCTTGCTTATACTTTACCACGAACGAAGTCACCCACTTTATTCAAACTCGTTTTAAGCCAAGATATAGGCTACTAGCCTTTGCCATCCAAGATAACAACCCGTAGCATATCATTGAAATTAAAGTTATCTGCCTTGACTGACCACCAACAAATGAACGAACATTTTTTCTAACATCAAATTCGCTAACTGAACCGTACCAGGTCTGAATCAGCTGAAAGTGAATGAACCAGGGAAATCTTCCCAAAAGACCCAAATCAAAACCATGATCCTGCAAGAAGTGTGGTAAGCCTACCACGAAGTCTGTAACCATGAGCCAAGCTCTCAACTTTAGAAAACACTGCTTCTACTCCGAACACTCGAACACCATTTGAATGTGAAATTGCCTTACGAATCTCACCTCAGGAAGAAGTCCATTGTGCCACGAATATCAAGTCCAAACACCCCGAAGGCAAAAGAAAAAGGTGCCTGGGGTTCAAAGTTACCATCTAGCCATAGAAATTTTTGCATATACTTTCAATTCATTCCTTTGGCTCGAATCAACCGCTCTACTTGCTCTGCAAACAACCAACCACTTCGAAGCATATACCCTAACGAACTTCTCGTCCATACTGGCCGAGTTTAACCAACACTAGAACCCCACATAAACAATAACTCCGGAGGAATCAATTAAACAAGCTTTCAAATCCTGGTCAAACGAATGGCTATTATCAGTCTCTACGTATCATCAGAGCTCAAAATAGCCTCGCTAGTCTCAATCCATACAAGTTGACCACATAAAGCATACACCACTACTGAAGCTCAAACTTACGCCGCTAAGTTTGTCTAACCATGGTAGAAGGACCTCATACAAACTAGAACACTGCTGAAATCTAGAATATCCCGCCTCTTGCAGAGGTTTGCCAAGGACTAGGTGTCCAAGGCCAATAGCCGCATCCACAACTGAAGTAAAGAAGCTAAGTTGCCCGCACCCACTGCCTCCCGGCACAAGGATGCTGCAACCAAATAGAAACTTCCACAAACCATCCGATGTAACCTGCCAAGCCATGATTCTGAACCCCAACTTTCAAAACTACCAACTAAAGCCTTGGTCGAACCTGGATACTGCCAATGAACCCGTAAGAACCCAAGTCAAATAGGCCTGAATATGCAAGTTGCCAACACCGCAGTTGCTACTGAAACAAAACCAATCTATGGAAAACCCACGGCAATGTGTAGACGGCTGAATTGAATCATCGATACACAATCCCAAAGCAAACCTTCATCGCCACCTCAGGCAACTACGAGGACACATAAACACAAAAAAAAGGGTCATCTCCCTTCTTTTTCAACTAAACAAAAATCCTTCCTTAGCACATATTAAACATTACAAATCCTTTCTCGAATAAGAACCTGAAGCCATTACCTTACTACTCATAGCTACACATCAAATTCAATAAGGAAGGAGAAGAATGGGCCATATGCCCAACTCACCAGAAATGCCTACAAATACAAGCCTTACTATGAGGTTACGATTAACACTTAGTCGGAAGTGCTTCAAGTCAAGACTCAATCACGATGCCAACATCCAGAGATCATCGAAAGAACTACGATCAAGATTCATTCCAACTGGAGCTAGGGATACAACAAAACACCCAATGGACCAGGAAGTGGAGGAGACTATGGGAACAACCCACATATCTACCAACCTCCTAAACTAATCAACAAAGATGGTCGACTCTAGACACTCGGGAGACAAAACAAATCTATGCACACTAGCATAATCAATATCTCCCTACTGAGGCAAAATCTCAACTCCGGCCCAACTACCGGTAATACACCGAACCATCACACGGATCTTTAGCCACGCTAGATAACGTCCTAGGCAACAACCATCTAGGACCGCTCAACAAGGTAAGCCCAACTAAAAGTCCAGAATCACTATGAAACAGGGGTAACCCAACTAGAAATGGAATAACAAGAACTACCCATGAGCTACAACTCCGGGAAAACACCTCTCAAGGATAACGTACCCCCATCCACTACTAAAGAATAAACTACCAATAAAATAACACATCGGTACTACAATTCGGGTAGCCAAACAACTTAAACAAGTAGCAGGTAGACATATAAGCAATTACACGACAGAAGGGATAGAGTCACAACACGAGCGGGACTAACATAAGTCGAAGGTAGCAAAAGCCTAACCTGGAGCAATAATATCAGGAAACTGGCCCACCAAGAGGAGTATCAAGCTGATGGGATATAACTCTGGACTGAGTAGTCAAAACTAAAGGCCCAACCGGCCCTCGCCGGGGACAATATCTATAATGGTAACCAATCTCTCCATAATGATAACAACCAGGCTGTCTGGGATACACAATCCTGGGGTAATTCCTAGCAAAGTGCCCATACTCACCACACCAAAAACAGCCTATACCAGATGATATCCGATGGGAAAATCTCGCCTCGTACTCCAATACCAACCGACAACCCTGCTGAAGAACTAGAACCTCAACTGTAACTGAAGAACCACTCACAGAACCAGGTACTGAAACACTCACCGGAGGGCGCAGAGTCCTAGCCACGGTGTCCTGAAGCGCTGAAGTCGCTATAAATCCAGTTAGAGGTTGGGCTGACCCCACACCCCCTATCTAGTGGAGTAAACACTCACTCTGGAGTCCTGGAGCTGAGGGAAGCATTGAAGCAACAGGCACAGAAGCCTTGGCACCAACCGCTATAGCACTCGTATGAGGCATCTCAGAATAAATGAACAACCGAAGTTTAGAAGTCAATCGAGCCAGGAACACACGAGGAGGAGCCAAGAAGATGAAACTTTTCCTAACAATGCCCTGTAGCCTCCCGCAGATAGGATACAAACGTCATCGTACCGATCCACGAGACTCTACTTAGACACTTGCTTCTGTACCATGACACTAGTGAACCTAGAGCTCTGATACCAAGCTATCGCGACCAAATTTCTCAAGTCATGATGGCACCTACAATCCCCCAGTAGGCGAACCAATTACAGTAGCGCAGTACGGTTAGTAATGGGCTACTACCTAACCAAAACGCACCAGTAAGCAGAAATTAGCAAAAGTAAAACTTTAATATAAATACATAAAGGAAACTGCACCAACCACAAGACTTGGTATCAATAGTACAGAAGCTTCTAATAGGATACAACTGCTAGTAGTAACAAAATACAACATAAATTGCCTCCGAAAGTACAAGGAGCAACAGTACAACAGATGAGATGTAGACAAGCCGCGACCGTCAGGCGCTCACCCTAGTCTCAAAGATCCAAAAGCTGCATGAGTCTACAACGTGATCAACGGTGAAAGCTCAGCTAATATCTGCACAAAAAGTGCATAAGTGTAGTATGAGCACCAAAACCACGGGTACTCAGTAGGTATCATAGGACGACTGAGCGCATATAAGATATAAAAGCAGTAAGTAAAAGATAGCAAGAAAGAAGTCACTGAAGCCATAAGCAAGGCACAAGGAGCTAGCACAGATCATCCATAACCAAGAGCTTCAAGTAACACATGCTACCACAGAGATACAATT
Source organism: Jaltomata sinuosa (assembly GCA_003996215.1). Taxonomy (NCBI): domain Eukaryota; kingdom Viridiplantae; phylum Streptophyta; class Magnoliopsida; order Solanales; family Solanaceae; genus Jaltomata; species Jaltomata sinuosa. Next base: position 313,879 of record QJPP01001735.1, on the reverse strand, counting down.
ACACAGAATCACAAGTGAAGGAAAGGAGAACGCACTATCGTACGTGACTCCAATAAGAATCACATCAATTCCCAGTACCTCCAACACCTTAACACCATCAACATACAAAAATAACAACCCAATTTAATATGACAAAGGGGTTGCCCAGAGCCACAGATCCAAAATACCACTTCGTGGCTCATAAATCCATCAAATAATACTAGAACATATAATAACGAAGGAGAGTCATAGGAGGAAGGTTAACTCGACAAAAAGCTTTGAAATACCAAGCTAAACATGCTGTTATGAGGGCCCACCACGAGCTATAACAATATACGGCAAGAAAACACGACAAACATGCCGATAACGATAAGTTCTCCTCGGAATTGATCCTAAAGCTCAAATTAAGAATGAGTCAAGGATTTAGAACCCTTACCTTCCGATAATCAAATGATAATACCATAAAAGTATCGGTTCCACGAACTGCATCCTTGAAGTAGCAACCAACGGAGCCAAAACGACGAGAAAACTATACCACGATGATGAGCTCGCGACATAGAGCAACTTCCGTTAAATTTCCGAATTGAAAGGATCACGGTCCATGGATTATTTCTAAGGTTTATATCTGATTTTGTAAGGTTTTGGTCTGTTTTTATGGGTTTAAAACGAAGGAGAAGATGATTTATAAAGGCAAACCGACTTAGAATGTGGGCCCTGCCTTGACGTGTCTGCTTGCGGAGTCTTACCAAAATCTGAATATCTCTCTATTCTGAAGTAGTATGGACGAACGATTTAGTGCATTGGAAACTAGACTCGTAGACCTTCGATTTGGTATATTGGGGTACCACAAACTCTTTATAGATACGGGGAAACACCCCAAGACATTTAACCCAAATTTGAAGAGAATTCCTTAAAGGAATTTACAATAACTTTTTCCGACTTTTGTTTCGCAACTTGCTTGACTTCAAAACTCATCATACGACCATTTTTCCATTACAATACCTCATAACACATCCTTATTAGTATATCAGACACTATTAGTCTTACCCCAAAGGCACGGGTTACTTTAAACCTTCCAAACGGGCGAGGTGTTACACGAGGCATTTCTTTAACTCGTACTTTTAAGTAAGGGATTCCTTTGACCTAGAACCTTGGTTTAATTCTTTGATATTACCAAAAATGTTTTCGAAAGTCAATGATTTCCAAAGTTGAATCTCTAAAATGAGGAATGACATTAAAGACCAAATAAACGGCCCGGGCACCAAACTACTGGTCCCGACAAGCCATAAATGACTTGGGCCGCTACAAGTAAGATCTAATTATAAAATAAAGGCGAAAACGTGTAAATGACCAAAAGGGTCATTACATCACCTCTTTATCATTCAGGCTCATCTTGAGCGTGCCCTCTCTTACATCAATTAGTGCTCCACAGGTAGCAAGAATGGATATCCCAATATGATTGGTACCCTTTCATTTGCCTCATAATCAAGAACAATAAAGTCAGCAGGAATAATGAACTTACCAACCTTGATGAGAACATCTTTTATGATTCCTTTGGGGACCATTCTGGTTCTGTCCCCTATCTGTTGCACCACTTCGGAAGGCCTAGGCTTCCCTAACCCAAGAGTTTTAAACAATGATAAGGGTATCAAATTGATGCTTGCCCCCAAATAACTCAAGGCCTGGACAATATCACTTTCACTAATTTGTATGGGGAGGGTGAAACTCATAGGATCCTTGAGCTTTTTGGGCATCTTGGTCATTACCAAAGAACTGCACTCTTTAGTAAGTGCCACAGTCTCAATGTCTGCCAACCTTCTCTTATTTGCCACCACATCCTTTAAGTACTTAGCATAGTTGGGCATTCCCTACAAAACATCTAACAAAGGAAGTTTAATGTGAAGTTCTCTGGACGTGTCAAAGAACTTCATAAAACAGGCATCCTCTGTTGCTTTTTTAAGCCTCTGTGGGAATGGTGGTGGTGGTCTATTACAAGGCTACCTAATTGCTTCTCATTAGGGTACTCAGACTTCCCCTTTTTACCAGCTTCCTTAGACTCAGCCTTCTTAGAAATGATCAACTCTTCTTGCACCTCATGATTTTTCTTTGGAGGTGTATCAATCAAATCTCTACCACTCCTTAAGGTGATTGCCATCACCTGCTTCGGCTTTTCTGTATCACTAGGCAAACCCCCTTGAGGTCTTGTATTTTGTGCCTGAGATAGCTGTCCTATTTGCACTTCTAATGCCTTCGTGGGTAATTGATAATTTTTTATGTCACCTGCCATCTTTGTTTGCTCCTAAGCAATCTGTTCTTGATTAGCCATTATCTTCTTTAACTTGTCCTCAATATTGCTTGCCTAAGTGTTATTATATGTAACTTGTTGTGGTTGATCTTGATTACTATTCCAAGATTAGTTGGGCTGAGCCTACCAATTTTTGTTGTAGTCATTCCCATATATTAAATATCCTTTATGTGCATTACCTACAAAGTTTACCAATTCTGGATTCACTCGACATAAATCTGCCAAATGACCACTCAAACCACAAGTTTCAGACCATGTCTTAAGCTACTGCATTGCATTCACTTAAGCCTGAGGTTGAGTAGCACTCAACTTGGTGAATTGAGCCATCATTTGTGTCTGAAAACTGGCCAACTATACCTCTAATATTGTGACACTATCTAACTTAATCATACCTGCAACCTTCTTCACCATATTTCTAGATATGTCACCATTCCACTCTGGATTTCCTTGTGCGATATGGTTGAGTAGAGTATATAGCTCATCATATGTCTTCTCCAAAGCTTGACCACCTGCCACTGTATCTAGAAAAATATTTGTATTATGATAAAGGTGTGAGATAATACCTCATTAGTTGCTGGTGATGCGGGCAATCCCGTAGAAGAGACTTGAATCTATCCTGTGCATGATAGAGATTCTCATCTGGTTTCTACTTGAAGCTTAGAATCTCACTCCTCCACCTTGCAGTTTTGCCTGAGGGGAAGAATTGGATGAGGAATTTATTTGCTAAATCATCCCATGTTGTGATCAAATTTTAAGGTACTGCCTTCAACCATTTCTTCGCTTCTCCCAACAGTGAGAATGGGAAAAGTGTGAGCCTCACATAGTCTATGGTGACTGCTGCGGGAATGAATGTGTCACTGTTCTCCACAAAGTTCAAGAGATGAACCTGTGGATCCTTGTGTGACATGCCTGTAAACTTCCTACTTGTGTGCAATAATTGCACCATATTCTGTTTCGGTTCAAATCTGCCCCCTGCAGCTGGCTTCTGAATGCAGGAGGTCATATTAGTTGCGAGTGGGATTTCCACTTTGCGCACTGTCCTGTGAGGTAGTGGTTGTTCCTCCGCCATAACTGCAGGAATAGTCTCAGCCGGTTGAACTTGTTGGTTTTGCTTTAGAAGTGCTGCTTCTCTCAATGCTTGGTGCAAGTATTTCTCAGGTTCAGGAAGTGGGTCAACCAGTTCCTTATCCCTTGCCATCTTGCTCAAGTTTAGAACCTGTACCTGCATGTTCAGTAGCTAAGATCAAGTTTTTAGCACTTATAAAACACAATAGTAAAACAAAAATCAGACAGTTGCTAATTTTCAAGTCCCCGACAATGGCACCAAAAAACATGTTGCGTCCCAGTGCACACGCAAGTGTACGTGGACGTGCAAATAATATAGTGGCTTTTGCAAGACGAATATCGATTCCACGGGGACTTGTACTTAACAAACAATCTAATATTAATTAATACTATTGACGTTGAACAAATGCGATTCGTAACCAAGAGTTGAACTTTGTTTTATAACTAAAGACTAAAATTAATGACGATGTGAAACTTCGGATTGTAAACAATATATGGAAAAGTCTAGGGTCGAGGCAATTACTACACAATAGTTCTTTACTATGGTTCATAGATGGTGTTAATGTTTATCGTGATCATTGGTTTACGGGGTTGATATTATAACCCGGGAATTACATCATTGAGCGAGGATGTGAGTCTTTAACTTGGATGCATTCAACAATCTTCCCATTTTATTAACCAAGTGGGTTGTTTAGGTATATCTCTATCCTAACCACAAATCATACTTCACAATTGCTAACTAACAACAAAAGATATGATCCACACCTCCTACGTGCTTTATTCCGTCTCTTAACTCCTATGGTCAATTCGTTTTGAAACTTGGTTGTATCCTAAATTTCATGACGCATTAGAGTAGTTAAACTAAGAACATAAGAACAATCACAAGACATGATAAACAATAAACCAACTAAATAACCATAATGAAGCAACCATGTTGTAGACTCAACCCTAGAAAGAGGGTGTTTATCCATTCATAATCAAATTCGCAATTACAAAAGTGTTGTAGTTCATACAAGAATTAAGTAAAGACAAAGAAGAGAATAAGAACCCTAAGGAATCCTTCTCCTTGTGTTTTTGCAATCCAAAGTCATCCAAAGATATTTACAATTGAGACTAGGTGTCGTATTTATAGTGGGGGATCACTTTCACATGTCGGGAACAAGGTCCGTGTCACCCTAACCATCGCGGAGCCTAAGGACCATGGAACCTTGTCCATCACGTAGCCTAAGCTCTGTGGCACGCTGTCCATAGTGGAGGGCCACCTCCGTGGCATACTATCATTGCAGTAGCTCACTGTTTTGGGAACTCTTCAAGCTGCTCCACCTCTATGCCACGCCCATACAATGGAGCTTAGTCTACGTGGCATGGGGGTGGTTCTTTTGACGTCCATTTTTGCTCCTATAAGCTCTTTCAATCTTGCTTTGTGTCCCTATGATGTGTAGCATGTTTGTAGGCTTCAATTTTCTTCCGTAACTCCTCCAAAGGTCTCCTACAAGATCTCACAACACACATAAGTCCATACGACACAATAAAGCTCATCAAAGTAAACTAGAATAGGCATAGCTCAAGCTAGCAAAGCTAGTTTCCTCGTCAAAACTCTATTTGATTATCTTAACTTATTATTTGTTCCAAATGCAGCCCAAGCACTATAAACAAATATGTTGGTCGCAAAGTACACCCTTTACATACTACATACCTCAATAGTATATCAAGTTATCCTAAAAACTAAGCTAAACGTGCATAGATAATGACACTTAGGGGTGTAAATACACCTAAGATCACCTGCCAACTCAGGTGGCAGCTCCAAGTGTGTATCCTCTAAAGTGGAGGCATCTTTATTACTCCTGCCTGCCTGGTTCATCTCATCTCTTTACTTGGCAATATATTAGACCTTATTAGCCCTTATTATCTGATCAAAGTAGGTAAACAACAGAATGTTAGCGTGGCGGGAGAAGTGGGTGATCAAGTAAGGGAATGAAGTGTTATGTTCATCCTTTGTGCCCTCTCCTGAATCTCAAAAACTATGATTTACCCAAAGTCTAGTGAAAATCTGGACATGATACTAGCCACTAACATAGCTTTGTTTAAAGACAGATAGTCATCCACTATAGATGGTAGAATCCTCATATGCACCATGGCCCACCAGAACATAGCCTCAATACTAAGCGATCCTTTGTGTATCTTTTTCTTGGGGTCCTTTAGCCAAGATGGTTCCTTCTGAGTAAGAACCGATGCTAACCAGGCATGTGATTTCTTTTGTTCGGCAATTTTTTAGTTAAAAATCCATTGTGGTGCTTGTGGGTTTTGTAATTCCAACTAAAGTATAACCGATTAATGGTCCTTTTAAAAATATCTAAGTCCCTAGACTCTCACACTATATAGGTGTGGTTGGGTTCTACCTTGTACCCCAACACTCATGTTGTACTGCATTGTATGTTGATTGATTCGGCTTGAAATGCCTGATTTCCTTATCATTATTATCTTCACCATCTGTTAGGTTTTGGCTCTTTTAAGTTTATAACTAGATTTACGTGGATCCCTCTATATAGTTTACTTTCTTCTACTTTATAATTTATATTATCTTTCTTGGCTCGGTCAGCCTATAATGCATCCTTTTATGATGTAACACCTAGTATGATCCATCCTCGATGATCATCTTCTCGTTTTTGGCCATCTACTGTTTGTATCGTGGTGATGTTTTGGTGTTTGGAGACCTTTACTGCTTTCCATCTACCCTTATGGTTATAATTTGTATTTTGGATAGATAGTACTTGTTGTATAGCTTTATTTTGTATGTTAGATGCTCTTGTACCGGTGGCACCAGGTCTGGTGTTGGTCCTTGTGTATGTTTGTCTTCTCGATCACTTTAGGGCCAAATTTTCATATTTAGTACTATTGGTATATATCTATGATGTTGGTCCTTATTATATTATGTTCCCTCTTTTGCTTTTCTTATTTTACTGGTTAGTTATAATATCGCTTTCTCTTGGGTTGGCTTGCCTACTGGGTTTATTTTAGTAGAGGCCATCATCGCCTAATTTTGAGTCATGACAGAGTGGTATCAGAGCTCTAGGTTCACCAGTCTTACCAGTACAAGACTAAAGTGTCTAGTAGAGTCTCGTGGATTGGTACGATGACGTCTATATACTATTTGCATGAGGATATAAGAAATTCATAGGAAAAATTCCACCTTGTTTGATTCTTTATCGTGAGTCCTTGACTCTATCAAATTTTAAATATCAGTTGTTTCACTCTTTCTCAGATGGTTCAGACTATATCAATGGCAGGTGAGGACAAAGTCCCTACACCTACAGTTACAGCCCCAGCCAGAGGATAGCTTAGAGGTCGATCAAGGGGTAGAGGTAAGGGATGGGCTATAGTGCTATCCCACACCTAGACTACATTACTAACGCTAGTGCCAGAGGTTGATATTGAGGATGTATAGTATGAGTCGGAGAGCATGGGACCAGCCTATCCCTCAGCATGTTTTGTGGCTATACCAGTTCTCCAGGACACATTTGTTCATCTGCTTGGTTTTCTAGAGGGCATGTCATAGCATGCAGTTTCTCTTGGTACTCCAGTTGGCTCACAGGTTAGGGACGAGGCTCAAACTTCAGGTCAGGCAGCAGCATAGGGTTCAGGAGCACAACCTACTACTACGACTCCACATTTAGAGGTGTTTCCAGCTCTTACAGATATTCCACCTATTCCAGTTGTGCCAGATATGTCTTCTAGGGAGTAGAAAATGCATGGAAGGTTTTTGCAGTTAGGTCCCCCATGATTTTTTAGTGCTTCGAGGAGAATGCACATGAGTTTCTAACCAGCTTTCAGGATAGGTTACATAAACTCGGTTTGGTTGAGTCACACAAAGTAGATTACATAATATTTTAGCTAGATAATCCAGCAAAATAGTAGAGGAGATCCTAAATTGCTTGGAGACCAGCTAGGTCACCTCTGATTCCTTAGGCTCTATTTTTTGAGGCCATTATTGAGAAGTATGTACTGCGTAGTTTAAGAGAAAGGTTGATGAATGAGTTTACCAATTTGGACCATGGCTCCATGTCTATTATAGAGTATGAGGTTTGTTTCCTTGAGTTGGCTAGGCATGACACCATGATTCTGCCCACTGAGCATAAGAGGGTGCATCATTTTGTTAGAGGGTTGACCTTGCAGCTCCATTTGGCCAAAGAAGGTATGGTAGCATTGGGCCAGTCTTTATTGGATGTTGTGGATCATGGCCAAACTTTTGAGTGTGTACTTTGTCCGGCCCAAAGGGGTAGTAATAAGAGGCCTTGCTATCAGGGCAATTTTAGTGGTTCATATACTCGGGGTAGAGGCTTCTTTGGCTGAGGTCAGCACAAACAATACTTCCAGCCGAGCGAGCCTATATATACGACATTGCAAATTTCATAAAGTAATAGTAGTTAGAGAGTTATGGGCTTGGTTCAGTCTTCTCATGGTGCATATTCTGGGTATTCAGGCTATGGTGACTAGTATGGTTCAACGAGTTCTTCTATTCGCACCTTGGCAGGCAATGGTTGCTACAAGTGTGGTGAGTTAGGGCACTTTGTGAGAGATTGTCCTAGAGTCATTCATGACAGTTTGGAGGGTCAGCAAGTTCAGACCTCCAAGTTTCCAACACCACAAGCCAGAGGAGGTACATTAGGTAGTAGGGGAGTTCCCCAAGGTACTCGAGAAGGTCATCAGTCTGGTAGATCATGTGGTTATGGTGGTCAGATCCATATATATGAATTTCTATGCCATCTAGAGGCTGATGCTTCAGATGTTGTCATCACAGGTATGATTTCTATATGCCATCAGTCAGCTTCTGCATTGTTTGATCCAGGGTCTACATTTTGGTATATGTCTTCTTATTATGCTACCCGTTAGGAGTCTTCTTATAAGTTATTGCCTATGTCTTTGCGTGTAGCCACCCCAATAGGAAATTCATTATTAGAAGATCATATTTATCAGGCTTATATGGTGACTATCTTCGGGTACGACATGTGGGTAGACCTGGTTGTTCTAGATACTGTTGACTTTGATGTGATTTTAGGCATGTATTGGTTATCTCCCTATCACGCGATCTTAGATTGCTTTGCCAAGACTTTCACTCTTTTGATGCCTGGTATCCCTTCTATTGTATAGAAAAGTGCCAATAGCCACACGTCGAGGGGAGTCATATCCTTTTTGAGCACCCAATGGTTGGGTAGGAAGGGGTGCTTAGCCTATCTTGCCTACGTCCGTGATACTAGTGCCACCATAACTTCACTTGAGTCAGTTCATGTGGTTTGCGAGTAATTATGTGTGTTCCCCTCTAATCTACTAGGTCTTCCTCCTAATCATGATATTGACTTCGGTATTAATGTTGAGTTGGGCACTCAGACTATTTTTATTCTACCATACTAGATGACACCAACCAAGTTAAGTGAGCTTAAGGATCAGCACAAGGATTTATTAAGTAGAGGGTCCATCAGGCATAGTGTGTCTTCGTGGGGTGCTCCTATTTTATTTTATGAAGAAAAGGATGAGTCCATGCATATGTGTATCGACTATAAAAAAATAGATAAGCTGACTTTTAAGAATAGGTATCTGATGCCACATATTGATAATTTGTTTGACTAGCTATAGGGTGCAATGGTGTTCTCTAAGCTTAAAACCTTATTGACTTCAGCTCCTATTCTTACTCTCCTAATTGAGGGCCAGGGGTTTACTATATATTGTGATGCTTTCGCAGTTGGTTTGGGTTTTTTATTGATGCAGCAGGGTCGAGTTATTGCTTATGCTTCCAGACAACAGAGGTTCACAAAATGAACTACCCCACACATGACTTGTAGTTAGTGGTGATAGTATTTGCATTGATAATTTGGAGGCACCATCAGTATGGCATGCATTGGTAGATCTTCACTATATCTTCATCCAAAAGGATCTAAATTTGAGGAATAACAAGTGGGTGGAGTTATTGAAGGACTATGACATCTCCATACTTTAACACCAGGGTAAGGCAAACGTGGTAGAGGACACCTTACACCAAAAGGTAGTGAGTATGGGTAACTTGTCATTCTTGACAATAGAGGAGCGACCATTATCTTTGGACATCATGTCCTTGGCTAATAGGTTGGTTAGACTTGATATTTCTAAGCCAGGTTGCATTTTTGCTTTTGTCGAGGCTAGATTTTACTTGTTAGAGCAGATTCAATCACATCAGTTTGATGATGCAAGGTTAAGGATCATTCGTGATAAGGTGTTCTGCGGTAAGGCTAAGAAGTAAACCTTAGATTCAGAGGGTTTTCTGAGGATTGAGGGTCCTATCTACATTCCTAGGGTTGGTGATCTAGTTAATCTTGGAGGAGGCTCATTGTTCTAGGTATTTCACTCATCCTGGGGTAGCTAATATTCATCGTGACTTGAGGCAGCACTACTAGTGGTGTGGGATTAGAAGGGATATCTCAAATTTTGTGTCAAAGTTCTTGAATTGTCCGTAGGTGAAGTTTGAGCACCAAAGGCCAGGTGGTTTAACTAAGAAGCTACCCATTCCATAGTGGAAATAACAGTATATAGCTATGGACGTTGTTGTAGGCTTTCCATGTACTTTGCAGAGAGTTGATGCTAAATGGGTGATCATGGATAGGTGGACAAAGTATGCTCATTTCCTGCAAGTTCAGACTTCCTACAGTTTTGAGAGGTTGTACTTGATTTACATTTGGGAGATTTTTTGTTTACATGGGGTGCCTGTTTGACTGTGATACTTAGTTTACTTTGTGTTTTTGGACATCTATACAGAAAGAGTTGGGTACCAGAGTTGAGCTTAGCACTTCTTTTCACCCGAAAACTGATGGTCAGTCAGATCATACTATTCAGGTTTTGGAGGATATGTTTCGAGACTGTGTAATTGATTTTGGGGTTCACTGGGACCATTTCTTAGCATTGGCAGAGTTCGTGTATAATAATAGTTATCTGTTCAGTATTCAGATGGCTCCATTCGAGGCTTGTATAGTAGTCGGTGAAGATCTCTGATGGTTTGGTTTAATGCCTTGGAGCTTAGAACATTGGGTAGTGACTTGCTTCATGATTCTATGGACAAAGTTTGGGTAATTCAAGAGAGACTTCATACTGCCCAGAGTAGGCAAAATAGCTATGTTGACGGGAGGGTTCGAGACTTAGAGTCTATGGTTGGTGACCGTGTGTTCCTTTAGGTATTGCCCATGAAGGGCGTGATGAGGTTTGGGAGGAAGGGAAAGCTCAGTCTTAGGTTCATTTGGCCAGTTGAGATCCTTCATCGCATTGGGGAGGTTGCCTATGAGTTGTCCTTACCTCATGCTCTTTCTGGTCTTCATCCTATTTTCCATGTTTCTATGCTGCATCATTATGTTTCGAATGAGTCTCACGTGTTTCAGTGGCATACAATTCAGTTAGATGAGTCTCTAGCCTTTGAAGAGGAGTCAGTTGCTATTTTGGATAGGCAGGTTAGGAAGTTGAGGTCTAAAGAGATTCTGTTGGTCAAGATTCAGTAGCGGTATCATCATGTCAAGGAGTCCACTTGGGAGATCTAGACCGATATATGGATCTGCTATCCTCACCTTTTCGAGAATTCAGGTATCTTCATTTGTTTAACTTTCGAGGACAAAATTTCTTTTAGTAGTGGATATTGTAATGATCCTCTAGGTTATTTTCTTGGTTTTCATGCTTTTCCTCCATTTTGAGCTTTTCCACACTGGCTACAAGTCATTTATGACTTGCAAAGATTGAAGGTTTATTTCCCAGACTATTCATTTGTGTTTCAAACCCATTTCCCTATTTTAAAACTCTTAAAGCTAGAAGAGTTGACTTTGGTAAGTATTCGAAGAAGAAGGCCTCGAATGGAAATTCCATCAGTATTGTTTGCTCTGAAACATTAACTTTGGGGTAGAGGGACTTTTACTTCGGGTCTTGAGGCTTCCGGACTCATTTTGTGCTATTGGGTTCCTTTTTGGCAAAAGTTGATTTTTAGGCATAGAGCCCATTTTTTATCAAAATGATCTCTGTTGGAATTTTTTTTGATTTTGTTGAATCAAGAATACCATTAAGGTAGGGTAGAAAATCTAGTTTGTGTTCTCGGGGCTCGGAATGATTCTCGAGGTTGTGATCAAAGTGTTTTAGAGTTGAGTTTGGGAACTGTTACTGCTGGTAATGGTATAGGTGTGGCTGCAATTCCTTAGCTGCACCTCCATAGCAGCCCCTGTGGTCAGCGTGCCACACGTGCAAAGCAGGATGACGCCAGCAGGGCATTACCCCTGCGCTTTTTTTTCCACCCCTGCGGCTTGTGTACCACACTTGTGGTGCTTGAGATTTTTGTCAACCTCCGACCCTATGGTGTTTTGGCCACAACTTTTTTGTTGCACCTGTGTTATTTTGACAGTAGGTGCTCGATCACTAGCAGTTAAATGAAGGTTGTCTTCTTCATTTCAAACATTCTTCCAACTTATTTCCCCATTATTTAGAGCTCGGCTAAGGTGGGAAATCACCAATTCTCGATGATTTTGTATTCTCTTGAGGTAATTCTCTTCCCCTCTTCGTTCTAATTCTTATACTAGAATTATTTTTGTGCTTCCTTCCATAAAATTGATTCTAGTTTCATGTTTATCCCTCAATTAAAAGTGGCACATTTCAGACCATTTGAGGTCTAAATTCTCTCCCGTTTTCACCAAAATTTGTGGAATGCACCCTGCACTTTGTTGGAAATATGTTTATGAATTTCGCATTTTAACTTTTTTAAGCGAGCTCCGAGAGTTGTTTTTGGACCCAATTTCTGGCACAAAACTCCGTATAGCAATATGGGTGTCATTCTTCTCGTCTTGATACCTAGTTTATGTTTGTGATAGTGTGGCACCATTCTGAGGCTATTCGGAAGGGGAAGGCACACGAGTGACGATTTGTGTTTGCAGTTCAGCCCCCAGGTAGGTTACGATTTATTTATTTTAGACTATGTTTAGTTAGATTTATATTTTATGAGTTGTATGTACGTTAGGGTAGGTTTTAGGTTAGAACTAGGCTTCAATCTTGTTTTCTGCTTATTTTTACCACGAGTCTCAGAGCGAGCGCCTGAATCTACATCATTAAATGATGCAACACAAAGAGGTATTCGATCAGTACTATGGAATGTACTCAGTATGTGAGATATGCATAATATATGATAGAACATGCTCAAAATATACTTGAAGTTGAAATCAAGTAATAGTAGTAAAATCTGTAATGTAATGACTCAATGAAATATCATAAGATGAAAAGATATTTGTAATCGTAAAGAATAAGTAGAAAGTCTGAAACTTAAAAGAAAAGAGTTAAACATATTTAAAAGCTTCAAACTATTTCTATGGGAGATTCTCATAACCTACATAGACCATGTGAGCTACATGGAATCCAATCTCATACACCCACATTGAAAAACGTTGTCCTAACCGGCCAAGGTTAGAACCATATATATAAAGATCCCTAAGTAAGCCACAAAGGGAAACATTAAACGGTAACGTAGTTCTGGGACTTAAGGGTACACTAAACCCTAGTCCATCTCAGTGTAAATACTACTTCCAAAACATACATACAACTCATAGATAATATTTGTCATATCTAGATGTCAAAACCATTCGTAAAGCATATGGATATATCTGGATGTCTTGCTACTCATAAATTCATAAGTCTTGAAATGATGGAATAACCTTAGTTAAAAACATACTCTTTTTTAAAATTCATAGCTTTATGAACCAGGCATGAAATTTCATAAACACTTGAGGTCATGTTATATATACATGTCAATTTACCTTGAAATTATACAATAGGGTGAAATCATGCTAGAAATCATTCTCAATTCATGGGATTTTGAAATAGTTAAAGATTCTTATCTAAAATAATATGTGAGGGATTAGAAAGCATATTACAATGTAAATAAATCAGTTTCATAAGAAAAATCATAATTTGTTTGGAACCGTAATTTCTCAATTTCATGAAATCAAGGTAAAATAATAGGTTTTGGGCATAAGGGTTGAAGGAGGCCCTTATTGAATACCCACATACCTGAACCCAAAGCTTTTCTTAGCAAGAATCTGAAGATGGAGACATAGTGATGAAACCCTAAGCCTTGGAGCTTGAAAGAAGAATCCCTTTCTTTTTTTTGGAACTTGATTTGAGAGAATGAATGAAAATCTAACTAAGTGGGACAAAACTCCTTTAATTTGGCCTAAAACAACTTAATTTAGGAGTTAAAAGACTATGAAATACTACTTAAAATAAGAAGTTATAGAAATCCTCGCGAGATGGTCCGTCCGATGGCCTGTGGACATGATCGTCGAAACAGGTCTTACTGGGTGGGCTTGCTGGTCAATTTCTAGTGCAGGCATCAATGGCCTGTGGTGGTGTTACGACCCGATTTCTCAAGTCATGATGGCACCTACAATCCCCAGTAGGCGAACCAATTTTCGTAGCCCAGAACGGTTAGTAATGGGCTACTGCCTAACCAAAACGCACCAGCAAGCAGAAGTAAGCGAAAGCAAAACTCGAATATAAATACATAAAGTAAACTACACCAACCCCAAAACTTGGTATCGACAGTACATAAGCTTCTAATAGAATACAAGTGCTAGAAGTAACAAAATACAACATAAATTGCCTCCGAAAGTACAAGGAGCAACAGTACAACAGATGAGATGTAGACAAGCCCCGACCGTCAGGCGCTCACCCTAGTCTCAAATATCCAAAAGCTGCACGAGTCTCCAACGTGATCAACGGCGAAAGCTCAGCTAATATCTGCACAAAAAAGTGCAGAAGTGTAGTATGAGCACCAAAACCACGGGTACTCAGTAGGTATCATAGGCCCACTGAGCGCATATAAGATATAAAGCAGTAAGTAACAGATAGCAAGAAAGTAGTCACTGAGGCAATAATCAAGGAATAATGAGCTAGCACAGATCATCCATAACCAAGAGCTTCAAGTAACACATGCTAGCACAGAGATACAATCACACAGAATCACTGCTGAAGGAAAGAAGAACGCACCTGGAGTCCTTGTACAACAATATAAGTAAGTAGAGAGAGAGTTGAGTAAATGGTAGTATACTGGTAACCTCAAGTGAAAGGAAAAGACGGAGAGTAGTCTAACATACTCAAAATGGAATCAACCAGTATAAGGAAATCATAACACCAATCCAATCATATGATAGCATAACCAGGGAATCACCTCACAAATACAACCCTAGGATGAAATAACTAGGCCACAAGAACCGAGAGATACCACTCAGCTTCCCACAAGAATAGAACCAGAGTCTCACACTCTGCTCAGAAGGACACACAAAAGTGCCTCAATAAGATAGGACTCCAAAGCCCTCTCAATAATCAAAATCCCACAACCAAAGCCTCAACAGGCTAGCCATCACTAATCTTTTAAGAACCGGGTGCCAAGACAAGCTCGAAGTAAAGACAGGAGTAAATATAGTCTACCTACAGTCCCAACGGCAGCCCATACAACCGAGGAACACAATCAAGTGAAAGCAAACCCTCCGGCATCCCATACTACCAGAGCGTACACTGAACACACAGCAAACAAGGGTGGAATCCAATGCATGATATGATATGATATGATATGACATAGAACCTCTGTATGTACCTCCTCCGGTGCCAATCGGGCCCAGCAGGCAGGTTCCATGGAAGGACTATGCCTCTATACCTCTACTCCACCGTATACCCTTCCCTCCGGCGCACGCAGCCTGGAGTGGCAAGGTCCATGGAGGTCCCCGACCCCATACTAAAACTCAGTATCAAGACATATCATCCGGAAGCAAGTCCGAGATCAAGATAGAGACCCAGTCTCAAGTATGCATGCCCAGACCCTGTCCAGGACTAAAGTAGTATAAAATGCCTCAAAAACCCCTCCAAGGGTGCCCGGGCATAACCGGGTCTAAAACTGTAGTAAATCAAGTCTAGTGCTCCGCCCCGCAGAGACTAGTACCCGTAATAAAATCACGTCTAGTGCTCTACCCCGCAGGGACTAGTATCAGTAATAAAATAAAGTTTGGTGCTCTGCCCCGCAGAGACTAGTACCAGTAATAAAACTAGTGCGAAAACATCCAAAAATCCCCTTTTCTATCAATAACAGTACCAAAAATGGGCCCCAGGGCCGTGCAAATTTAGGAAAACTGTCAGTAGTGGCTCACAGCCAAAACTGTAGTAAAACATGCAGGGGAAAATCTTTTTCATGGATGATATGCTCGCACACAAATATAAAAGTAGCCCAACGGCTCACAACAAATCCTATCAGCCCTGCACAGGCCCAATAGCTACTCAGCAGACATAACCAGCCTAAAAGGATAATCTCTATGTTCGGGACTCGCGGACATTCCCAAATAGCCCACCATCTATGTTGCAGAGTCAATACAAGGCCACACAGGACCACAAAGGTAATATACATTACTAACGCGAATACTACAAACAACATATGAAATAGACGGATGAAAGACGGACAAGGTCTGGGGTACCAACCTATAACAACCCATCCAAGGATGCTAATTAATGCAGTTATAGCCTATATACGAAGAGCCTATATAGGGGAAAACCATAACCTACCTGTCATCCGATGACTAGCTGCGGGAATGGCATCGTCCAGACTCGAACAGCTCCAGGAAGCTCTGAATCACACAAAACAAATACTTTCAACTTAAGTCCCAAAGGCGTCTCTATGAAGCCTGACCAACCAAGGTAATGGAACAATTGCTAGAATCGACAAGGCTGCAAGAACGAGCCATAGCCAATTGATAAGGTGTTAATGTCACACTCGCGACCAGCCAACTCCAAAGCATAAAAATGAGGCCAATAACAATAACAAATGGCAGCTAAATCCAACAACAATACGTTAACCACATTTCCAAGGAGCGATGAGCTCCCGAGGCACTATTTCAAGGCGTACTTCACGTTGTCTTGTCCAATCACTATCGTATGCGATCCCAAAAAGAATTGCACAATTTCCCAATCCCTCCAGCACCCTACCACAACCAGAACACCACAACAATAACCAAACATAACAAGATAAAGGCTTTCCAAAGCCACAAATCCAAAATACCACTTCGTGCCTCAGAAATCCATAAAATAATACTAGAACATATAATAACGAAGGAGGATCGTAGGGGAGAGATTTCCTTGACAAAAATATTCAATATTCCAAGATTAACAACCTGCCTCCTTGAAGGAACAACAAATATATCCAAATCCAACAAGAAACTACTACAAGATATCAGCAACAAAAAGTTTTCATAACTAGAAGTTTAAAATCTTGATCCAACAAATAGATAAGTGTACGGGATCCATACCTCACCAAAATAACTCCATATATACTGCCAAATACTCAGAAAACACCTGATATCTCGCTGCATCAACACCCACGAAGATACGCCATGAAATCGACGGGAAAAACTATACCAAAATGACGAGCTCGCGACGTAGAGCAAATTCCGTTAAACTTCCGAATTGAAAGGATCAAAGTCCATGGATTATTTATGGACTCTCCCTCTGATCTTATGAAGCTTTTGGGTGATTTTTATGAATTAAAACGAAGCTGGAACACCTTTTATAAAGCAAAACCGACTTAGGATGCGGGCCCCACCTTGACGTGTCTGCTTGCGCGGTCTTACGAAAACGTGAATATCTCTCTATTCTGAAGTCGTATGGACAAACGGTTTAGTGCATTGGAAACTAGACTCGTAGACCTTTAATTTGGTATATTGGGGGCCCACTAACTCTTTATAGATAGGGAGAAACACCCCAAGACAGTTAACCCAAATTTGAAGAGAATTCCTTAAAGGAATTTACAATAACTTTTTCCGACTTTTGTTTCACAACTTGTTTGACTTCAAAACTTATCATACGACCATTTTGCCATTACAATACCTCATAACACATCCTTCTTAGTATATTAGACACTATTAATCTCATCCCTAAGGAACGGGTTACTTTAAACCTTCCAAACGGGCGAGGTGTTATACGAGGCATTTCTTTAACTCAAACTTTCGAGTAAGGGATTCCTTTGACCTAGAACCTTGGTTTAGTTCTTTGATATTACCAAGAATGTTGACGGAAGTCAACGATTTCCAAAGTTGAAGCTATAAAATGAGGAACGGCCATAAAGACCAAACAAACTGCCCAGGCACCGAACTACCGGTCCCGACAAGCCATAAATGACTTGGGCCGCTACAAGTAAGCTCTAATGGTACAAGAAAGGCGAAAATGTGTAAATGACCGGAAGGGTCATTACATCATCCACTACTAAAAAGACTTTCGTCCCCAAAAGTCAGGAAGGAAAAAAAATACCAGAGATTTAAGGACAACAGATACCACGCCCGTACTACTCTCTCGGACAACCCGGGTAACCTTCACGTTCGAACGGCACCCAATACAACAGAACCTAAGAAAGCAACCAAGCCTTAATTTCTTACTAGCCAAGCTAGATTTCAACCTCCAAAGATCTGCCAACCTAAACTGAACCTCGAGAAGCTTAACCAAAAAGCACCTACACAACACCGAAACCAGTGCACCAAGGCTATCAACACACAAATCTCGAATCCTCAAAACCATACCAAGTTTACCAGAAAATCCATCAACCCAAAACTCTAACTCATGAACCCGCTGTTCCTCAAAAGCCCCTTTTTTTTCTTAACTGAATCCTTTAGCACCATAAAAAGGAAGCTGCATACAAGCTGAACACTCAAACCACCCTCGAAGCATCAACTGACACACCGGAGATCCATAGTTCCTGCTTATACTTTACCACAAATGAAGTCACCCATTTTATTCAAATACATTTTAAGCCAATATATAGGCTACTAGCCTTTGCCATCCAAGATAACAACCTGTAGCATATTATTGAAACTAAAGTTACCTGCCTTGACTGACCACTAACCAACGAACGAATATTTTTTCTAACATCAAATTCACTAACTGAACCGTGCCAGGTCTGAATCAGCTGAAAGTGAATGTACCAGGGCAACCTGCCCAAAAGACCCAAACCAAAACCATGATCCTGCAAGAAGTGTGGTAAGCCTACCACGAAGTCTGTAACCATGAGCCAAGCTCCTAACTCTAGAAAACACCACTGCTACTCCGAACACTCGAACACCATTTGAATGTGAAATTTCCTTACGAATCTCACCTCAGGAAGAAGTCCACCATGCCACAAATATCAAGTCCAAACAACCCGAAGGCAAAGGAAAAAGGTGCATGGGGTTCAAAGTTACCATCTAGTCGTAGAAATTTTTGCATATACTTTCAACTCATTCCTTTGGCCTTAATCAACCGCTCTACTGGTTTTGCAAACAACCAACCACTTCAAAGCATATATCATAATGAACTTCTCGTCCATACTGGCCGAGTCTAACCAACACTAGAACCTCACATAAACAACTACTCCGGAGGAATCAATTAAACAAGTTTTTAAATCCTGGGCAAACAAATGGCTATTATCAGTCTCTATGTATCATCAGAGCTCAAAATAGCCTCGCTAGTCTTAACCCGCACAAGCTGACCACATAAAGCATACACCACTACTGAAGCTCAAACTTACGCCGCTAAGTTTGTCCAACCATGGTAGAAGAACCTCGTACTAACTAGAACACTGCTGAAATCTAGAATATCTCGCCTCTTGCAGAGGTTAGCCAAGGACTAGGTGTCCAAGGCCAATAGCCGCGTCCACAACTGAAGTAAAAGAAGCTAAGTTGCCTACACCCACTGCCTCCCGGCACTAGGATGCTGCAACAAAATAGAAACTGCCACAAACCATCCGATGTAACCTGCCACGTTATGATTCTGAACACCGACTTTCAAAACTGCCAACCAAAGCCTTGGTCAAACCAGGATGCTGCCAATGAACCCGTAAGAACCCAAGCCAACTAGGCTTGAATAGGAAAATTGCCAACACCGCAGTTGCTACTGAAAAAAACCAATCGATGGAAAACTCACAACAATGTGTAGATGGCTGAATCGAATCACCGACACACAATCCCAAAGCAAACCTTCATCGCCACCTCAGGCAACTACGAGGACACATAAACACATACAAAGAGTTATCTCCCTTCTATTTCAACTAAAAAAATGTTTCCTTAGCACATACCAAACCTTACAAATCCTTTCTCGAATAAGAACCTGAAGCCATTACCTTACTACTCATAGCTACACATCAAATTCAATAAGGCAGGAGAAGAATGGGCCGGATGCCCAACTCACTCGAAATGCTTACAAATGCAACCTAACCACGAGGTTACGATCAACACTTAGTCGGAAGTGCTTAAAGTCAAGACCCAATCACGATGCCAACATCCAGAGCTCATCGAAAGAACTTCGATCAAGATTCATTCCAACTGGAGCTAAAGATACAACAAAACACCCAACGGACCAGGAAGTGGAGGAGACTATGGGGACAACCCATATACCTACCTACCTCCTAAACTAATCAACAAAGAGGGTGGACTCTAGACACTCGAGAGACCAAACCAATCTATGCACACTAGCATAACCAATACCTCCCAACTGAGGCAAAATCTCAACAACGGCCCAACTACCGGTAATACACCAAACCATCACATGGATCTCTAGCCACGCTAGATAACGGCCTACGCAACAACCATCTAGGACCTCTCAACAAGGGAAACCTAACCAAAAGTCCAGAATCACAATGAAACAGGGGTAAGCCAATTAGAAACAGACTAACAAGAACTACCCACGAGCTACAACTCCGGGAAAACACCTCTCAAGGCTAACTTACCCCCATCCACTACTAAAGAATAAACTACCAATAAAACAACGTATCGATACTATAATTCGGGTAGCCAAACAACTTAAACAAGTAGCAGGTAGGCATAGAAGCAATTATAGAGTCGCAACACGAGCGGGACTAACATAAGTCAAAGGTAGCAAAAGCCTGACCTGGATTAACGATGTCAAGAATCTCTACCTCTGGCCCACCAAGAGGAGCATCAAGATGATGGGGTCTAACTCTGGACTGAGTGGTCAAATTGAAGCCCCAACCAGCCCTCGCTGGGGACAAACTCAATAAAGGTGACCAATCTCTCCACAATGATAACAACCAGGCTGTCTGGGATACACAATCCTGGGGCAATTCCTAGCAAAGTGCCCATGCTCACCACACAAAAAACAGCCAATACCAGATGAAATCCGACGGGAAAATCTCCCCTCGTACTACAATACCGACAGACAACCCTGCTGAAGAACTAGAAGCTCAACTATAACTGAAGCACCACTCACAGAACCAGGTACTGAAACACTCACCGGAGGACTCAGAGTCCTAGCGACGGTGTCATGAAGAACTGGGGTAGCTATAAATTCAATCGAAGGTTGGGCTAACACCACACCCCCTATCTGAGGCGGTAAACTCTCACTCTGAAGTCTTGGTGCTAACGGAAGCACTGAAGCAACAAGCACAGAAGCCTCAGGACCAACCGCTATCGCACTCGTCTGAGGCATCCCAGAATGAATGAACAACTGAAGTTTTAGAATTCAATAGAGCCAGGAACGCACGATGAGGAGCCAAGAAGATGAAATATTTCCTAACAATGCCCTGTAGCCTCTAGCAGATAGGATACGGACGTCATCGTACCGATCCACGAGACTCTGCTTAGACACTTGCTTCTGTACCATGACACCGGTGAACCTAGAGCTCTGATACCAAGCTGTCACTACCCAATTTCTCAAGCCATCATGGCACCTACAATCTCCAGTAGGCGAACCAATTCCCGTAGCCCAGAACGGTTAGTAATTGTCTACTGCCTAACTAAAATGCACCAGCAAGCAGAAATAAGCGAAAGCAAAAGTCGAATATAAATAAATAAAGGAAACTACACCAACCCCAAGACTTGGTATCAACAGTACAGAAGCTTCTAATAGAATACAAGTGCTAGAAGTAACAAATTACAACATAAATTGACTCTGAAAGTACAAGGTGCAACAGTACAACAGATGAGATGTAGACAAGCCCCGACCGTCAGGCGCTCACCCTAGTCTCAAAGATCCAAAAGCTGCACGAGTCTCCAACTTGATCAACGGCGAAAGCTCAGCTTATATCTGCACAAGAAAGTGCAGAAGTGTAGTATGAGCACCAAAACCACGGGTACTCAGTAGGTATCATAGGCCCACTGAGCGCATATAATATATAAAAGCAGTAAGTAACAGATATCAAGAAAGCAGTCACTGAGGCAATAAGCAAGGAACAAGGAGCTAGCACAGATCATCCATAACCAAGAGCTTCAAATAACACATGCTAGCACAGAGATACAATCACACAAAATCACCGGTGAAGGAAATAAGAACGCACCTGGAGTCCTAGTACAACAATATAAGTAAGTAGAGAGAGAGTTGATAAAATGGCGATATACCGGTAACCTCAAGTGGAAGGAAAAGACGGAGAGTAGTCTAACATACTAAAAATGGAATCAACCAGTATAAGAAAATCATAACACCAATCCAATCATATGATAGCATAACCAGGGAATCACCTCACAAGTACAACCCTAGGATGAAATAACTAGGCCACAAGAACCGAGAGATACCACTCAGCTTCCCACAAGAATAGAACCAGAGTCTCACACTCTGCTCAGAAGGCCACACAAAAGTGCCTCAATAAGATAGGACTCAATATCCCTCTCAATAATCAAAAATCCCACAACCAAAGCCTCAACAGGCTAGCCATCACTAATCTTTCAAGAACCGGGTGCCAAGACAAGCTCTAAATAAAGACAGGAGTAAATATAGTCTACCTACAGTCCCAACGGTCGCCCATACAACCGAAGAACACAATCAAGTGAAAGAAAACCCTCTGGTATCCCATACTACCGGAGCGTACAATGAAAACACAGAAAACAAGGGTGGAATCCAATGCATGATATGATATGATATGAAATAGAACCTCTGTATGTACCTTATCCGGTGCCAATCGGGCCCAGCATGCAGGTTCTATGGAAGGACTCCGCATGTATACCTCTACTCCACCGTATACCCTTCCCTCTGGTGCATGCAGCCCGAAGCCCCAGGCCTAGAGCGGCAAGGTCCATGGAGGTCCTCGACCGCATACTAAAACTCAGTATCAAGACATGTCATCCGAAAGCAAGTCCGGGATCAAGATAGAGACCCAGTCTCAAGTATGCATGCCCAGACCCTTTCCAGGACTAAAGTAGTATAAAATGCCTCAAAATCCCCTCCAAGGGTGCCCGGGCGTAACCGGGTCTAAAACTGTAGTAAATCAAGTCTAGTGCTCTGCCCCGCAGAGACTAGTATCAGTAATAAAATCAAGTCTGGTGCTCTATCCCACAGAGACTAGTATCAGTAATAAAATCAAGTCTGGTGCTCTGCCCCGCAGAGACTAGTACCAGTAATTAAACAACTGTGAAAACATCCAAAAATCCCCTTTTCTATCAACAACAGTACCAAAAATGAGCCCCCAAGGCCATGCAAATTTAGGAAAACTGTCAGTAGTGGCTCACAACCAAAACTGTAGTAAAACATGCAGGGGAAAATCTTTTTCATGAATGATATGCTCGCACACAAATATAAAAGTAGTCCAACGGCTAACAACAATTCCTATCAGCCCTCAACAGGCCCAATAGCTACTCAGCAGACATAACCAGCCTAAAAGGATAATCTCTATGTTCGGGACTCGTGGACATTCCCAAATAGCCCACCATCTATGTTGCAGAGTCAATACAAGGCCATACAGGACCACAAAGGTAATATATATTACTAACGCGAATACTACAAACAACATAAGAAATAGACGGATGAAAGACGGACAAGGTCTGGGGTACCAACCTATAACAACCCATCCAAGGATGCTAATTAATGCAGTTATAGCCTATATACGAAGAGCCTATATAGGGGAAAACCATAACCTACCTGTCATCCGATGACTAGCTGCGGGAATGGCATCGTCCAGACTCGAACAGCTCCAGGAAGCTCTGAATCACACAAAACAAATACTTTCAACTTAAGTCCCAAAGGCGTCTCTATGAAGCCTGACCAACCAAGGTAATGGAACAATTGCTAGAATCGACAAGGCTGCAAGAACGAGCCATAGCCAATTGATAAGGTGTTAATGTCACACTCGCGACCAGCCAACTCCAAAGCATAAAAATGAGGCCAATAACAATAACAAATGGCAGCTAAATCCAACAACAATACGTTAACCACATTTCCAAGGAGCGATGAGCTCCCGAGGCACTATTTCAAGGCGTACTTCACGTTGTCTTGTCCAATCACTATCGTATGCGATCCCAAAAAGAATTGCACAATTTCCCAATCCCTCCAGCACCCTACCACAACCAGAACACCACAACAATAACCAAACATAACAAGATAAAGGCTTTCCAAAGCCACAAATCCAAAATACCACTTCGTGCCTCAGAAATCCATAAAATAATACTAGAACATATAATAACGAAGGAGGATCGTAGGGGAGAGATTTCCTTGACAAAAATATTCAATATTCCAAGATTAACAACCTGCCTCCTTGAAGGAACAACAAATATATCCAAATCCAACAAGAAACTACTACAAGATATCAGCAACAAAAAGTTTTCATAACTAGAAGTTTAAAATCTTGATCCAACAAATAGATAAGTGTACGGGATCCATACCTCACCAAAATAACTCCATATATACTGCCAAATACTCAGAAAACACCTGATATCTCGCTGCGTCAACACCCACAAAGATACGCCATGAAATCGACGGGAAAAACTATACCAAAATGACGAGCTCGCGACGTAGAGCAAATTCCGTTAAACTTCCGAATTGAAAGGATCAAAGTCCATGGATTATTTATGGACTCTCCCTATGATTTTATGAAGCTTTTGGGTGATTTTTATGAATTAAAAAGAAGCTGGAACACCTTTTATAAAGCAAAATTGACTTAGGATGCGGGCCCCACCTTGACGTATCGGTTTGCGCGGTCTTACGAAAACGTGAATATCTCTCTATTCTGAAGTCGTATGGACAAACGGTTTAGTGCCTTGGAAATTAGACTCGTAGAACTTCGATTTGGTATATTTAGGGCCCACTAACTCTTTATAGATAGGGAGAAACACCCCAAGACAGTTAACCCAAATTTGAAGAGAATTCCTTAAAGGAATTTACAATAACTTTTTCCGACTTTTGTTTCGCAACTTGCTTGACTTCAAAACTTATCTTACGACCATTTTTCCATTACAATACCTCATAACACATCCTTCTTAGTATATTAGACACTATTAATCTTACCCCTAAGGCACGGGTTACTTTAAACCTTCCAAACGGGCGAGGTGTTACACGATGCATTTCTTTAACTCAAACTTTCGAGTAAGGGATTCCTTTGACCTAGAACCTTGGTTTAGTTCTTTGATATTACCAAGAATGTTGACGGAAGTCAACGATTTCCAAAGTTGAAGCTCTAAAATGAGGAATGACCATAAAGACCAAACAAATGGCCCAGGCACCGAACTACCGGTCCCGACAAGCCATAAGTAACTTGGGCCGCTACAAGTAAGCTCTAATGGTACAAGAAAGGCGAAAACGTGTAAATGACTGAAAGGATCATTACAGGTGGCTCCCACGCTCGTCGCCCTTGGTCTCATGCTGAGAGTGGCTGGCAGAGCGAATGAGGGTTTCTTACGGCAGCTTCAATGGTCTGTCAGACTTCTGACATTTGTGGAGGCTGCATGTTTGAGACTGAGAGGACTAAATGGCTTACACACCTGGAATGAGGGGACTTTGTGCCTTGCACAGACTGTGGAATCTTACTGTTGCAAAAAATACAGAATTTTTCTGAGTATAACGTAGGTTCAAATTCTGGGGTGTTACACTAATCCTTTCCAATCCTAACTTTCCTTCCCAGAAAAAACTATGTTTGATGACATTGACTAACGTTTGCAATCATTAATCTTTATTAACAATGAAAACTAGATAATCACCCATAACCTATTCAAGCATTTATTGATGTTCTTCAATCCTAAAAAATTTCCATTACTTTATTTCACAACCCTAGATATGGTATTAGCTAATCATGATTATAGTAACACAAGTAAAAGAAATCAAAGAAAATATACTCACGTATTAATCAAATTAAAGAAGAAACTCGTTCTTGAAATTATACCACAAGTAGCTTACTAGAGCAATGACAAATGCTAAAGATTATTGTCTTTCATTTTGTAATATCAAGTGTCAAATGGAAGATACCTAAAGATGCTATTTAGAGCTAAGTTTAAATCAGATCCTAAATTGGCTTAGAGAATATTTCTGCGTCACTTTCCACGGTTCTCTTCACGATTCGTGCTACACTTTGATGGTTCGTGCTCCTCAACCACGATAAAAAATCACTTGATGTACCATCCTCTATGTTGTGGCAACTATCCATCCTAACACAGGTTCTGTCTAACAACCACTATCCCTTCTATGGCTCGTCCATTTTACGATTCGTACAAAGAACCATTGTTCAGCTCAACTTTGAGGCATTTTTTTAGCACCTACGATGCACAACCCCCACCAAGGTTCCATGACTCATACTAAGGTTCCTTCTACAAAATCTTCATCTTTTCGAGCACTCAACCTATTTTCCTGAACCATATCCAAAACACATCATATATCACAAAATGCAATTATGAACTACAAGAATTCCCAATTAAAAAGAACTAGATGTATCATAGAACAATGGCACATAAGCTCCCATCAGAGCTGATAGCCCCTTTGGTAAACCCAGTAGCTATGTGATTATAAAATTTGGCACCCAAAAAACTATATCTTAGTCTAACATTATTAATAAGAGTTACCATGTTTCCTAATATCGAATTGTGTATCAATAGAGAATCTTGTATGATGTAGAAGACTGTAACGGGCTATTTTCTTGGATTTTTTTAATTGGGTGGTTGTATATAGACTATTTTGCTAGGTATTGGTTGCATGTTCTATGTATTGATTTTCCTACACTCTTCTTATCCTTAGATTAGATATATGTTTTTTGCCATATTGATGATATGCTTGCGTTGTGTTGGTAGTGTGTGATTAGATGTATATGTGATAGTACCTATAAAATTAAAAGCTAGGCTACTCAAAAAATTCACAAATTAGTTCCCCTCTCTGAACACATGCTCCATTGTTATATCTCCCTATTACCTAATCTTTTGGATGCATTTCACCACCAAACTAATGGTCCATGGTATCTACAAAATTCAATCTAGGACATTTTTATAGTGAGTGAGTCAGATTCTAAAACTAATGGAAATAGATTATTTGGTAACACAATAATCAAATCTTGCTTTATGTGCATGACTTCAACAACTAAATTGGAACCATCTGCTATTCTACTAGCTTCATCATTAACTAGGTTTCAGTTTCTATCGTTCACACAAAATCCTATGGATCTTGTCAAAGAATTTCCTCTGGAGTCTCTATTAGAGTTGCACTTGTAAGCTCATATGCAAGCTTGACTCCAGTGAACCACCTTGCATATAATCTATAGAGTGTATCTTTTAAGGAACATGATATTTTTTAATCACAATTTTTGGCCTAGTGGGTCGGTTTTGTTAATAAAAAACAAGAGTATTTACAAGAAGTGGGCTAAAGGCCCAAAAGGAAAAACTAAAAGAGACCACATCCAATTCGGTTCAAAAAGAGAAGAAAAATTACAAAAAGGAAAAAGCGAACAATCGATAGAGCTTGTCCGATACACTTCTCCTTTGTCTCATCCACTACTACAAAAGAGACTTTTAGTAACCAATATTCGGTGGCAATTAATTAGTTACCTCTAATTTAATTCTTTAAGCACAACAATTGTGGCTAATAAGTAATAGCCAGGGTTAAATTCTCTATCAATGGCAATTGAAATGAATAGCCGGTAAAAGGTACGCGTGAAGTTACACTTCTATTAACTTTTCATCTTTCCCCCAATTTTTTCCCTTTCCCTCCTTTATTTTATACATCAATTGAAATCTCTAGGTTTAATCTTCCAGATTTTCTCAAAAATATCTCTTCACCTCACTTGATCTCCCTCACTCCCTATCTCTCTCTCTCTCTCTCTTAAACACAACAATACACAACTCATAAAATGATAGGGTTTGAAATCATAAAGAAGAACTATAATTATCTTCTTTGATCTCTAAAGATTTTGTTCAGGTAATTTAAGTAATGGGTTTCTCCATATACCGATAATAATCAATTTTATTTGGCATTAAGGTTTAATTAAGTTTTGAAAATTTTGGATTTTTCTTTCTTGTGTGCGATTAGAATAAATAATTTTCTTTGTATGACTTTCTTCCTTGGTTCTCAATGTCAAATTTTGTATTTATTTCTTTTTGAATTTCTATATTGAAGTAGAACTACAACGATTAAGATGACCATAAGAAAATATATTTGTCCTTGCCGAAGAGAGCGTCAGGAGTTGCCAAAACCCTATTGCTGTCCTACTTGCTCAGTTTGATGAACTTGTAAGTAGTAAACTTCATTCTTGTGACTCGATGTCAGTACTTTTTGCAAACTAGTTTTAGTTGTCGATGTATATTTCTGTGTGTGTTCTTCAATTAAGAAATTATTTTTTGTGGTGAAACCAATTATATCAAGTCACTAGTTCAGCGATCTTTGCGGTCGTTTGTGGATTACGTCAATGTTATATATGTGATTAGTTTTCATTTTTTGAGAGTTATCATTTGATGTTATTATTTTATAATTTTAGTTGTGAAATTGTAGGACAAAGTATTAACCTAGAAGCATTTTCCTGATTATTGAGAACAACAAGATTCCTTTTTATTTATGATTCAGAACCCTTGGTACTAGAATCTTGACTTTTATATCCTTGAAAGTAGCCTTGAGGTTATGAAGTTTAGAAGACGAAGATAGAGAGATTATGCACTTGTAGGTTTGTGTTTATGACTGAATTTACGAATAGGTAATCTGAAAAGCAGTATGAGAGTCCATGTAAAAGGAAATGATTAGTTGGAGAGATCATCAGCCTGGAGGTTCTTTTATCATTTGATTAAAAAAATCATGTATTCTTTTATCTCCTTCACCTACTCTACTGGTTATTAAGTTGTTGAACCCTGCCATTCACCGGGGGTTCGGCTTGGTGACTCTTCTCTAGACAATAATACGTATGAGGCCACTTGAAGGTAATGATGATAATTTTCTCGAAAAATCATCAATGTGAAAACACAAATAGACTCACATCTTGACTGGGCAACCTGGATGTCCTGTGACATCAATCCATCTGGAGTTTACAACCATGGCGATGTTGTGATGACCTGAAACCGAGCCATGATGGTGTCTACATAACCTCCAGTAGACAAGCCAAAATTCAATAATGCGGAAGATAATAATAATAATTAAACTAAGGAAAAGCGAAAGATATAAATAAAAAGACAAGGCCAATAGCATATATACATACCAACGTACAAAATATACAAAAGATGACCCTAAAGTGACCGAAATACACAAACAACACGAGAACCTATCTGGACCTCGTGTCACTAGTACTAGAGAGACTAAGCAAAGAGTAGTTATAAGACAAACTATCTATCAAAAATATAACAATATAGACAGAATATAAAGTCTCCAAAAGTTCTTGGTGCTCACTGCGATCCGAACTGCAACAGGCCTCGAACGACAAGAGGGTCAGTGAGGGTGGCTCATACTAGGTGTTGCATTAGAAAAAGATGCAGAGTGTAGTATGTGTACCAAGACAACAGGTACCCAGTAGTCAACATAGGTCGGCCGAGCACATAAAGATAATATATAAAATAATTTATAGGAATGTACACAAAATACATGGATCCACCTAAATCTAGTTATAAGACTGAAAACAGAAATATCCTAACAAATAAGAGGGCAATAATAATAAAATCAAAGAAAACAACCGACAGTCCAAGTACACCCAAGTCGATGCAATTCTATGAGATATGATGTGATGTATGAATGCATAATAGTATAAACTCAGAATACCGCATCGGACGCCCGGAATACCGCGTCGGACTATGCATATATATGTATGTGTGTATATAGGAAGTAAAAACCCAGAATAACGTATCGGGGGTCCGAAATACTGCATAGGACTATAAGTATATGTATATATGAATGAAAATAAGGCCCGAAATAATGCATCGGGTGTCTGAAATACCGCATCGGACTATGAGTATGCATATATGAAATAGTGGAGAAAAGGTATGGGTATATTCCTTGGACCGTCATAAAAGTAGTACTTTTCCTTTCCTTTTCAAAATCAGTACTAAACTCAGTATAACTCTTCAAATATCCAAGAACCACAGTATCCATAGTAAATTTCCAGTTTTAAATTCAAAAACCTCGAAAATCTTCCTTTTTTGTATCAATAATATGCAATGCAGTATGAGCATGAAACATCCATAATAAAAGGAAGTATCACACCACAAGGAAAAACAGGGCAAAATACCCTCCAAAACAAGACAAATGACCTGGAAACTCTATCCAAATCCAAGCTATCGCCTCGGGCCCACAGTTACACACAACCAATAATTAAAGCGAAAAATAGAAGAAAATAATATGGAGACCACTACGAGCATCTACTCTACCTCTAAAATATCCTAAAAGAATAATAAGGATTCTACGCTAGGCATAACAATACTATGGGCTCGTAGATTAAGGATAGCATAAGTAAATTCTAATCAATGATTCGAAAAGGCCGTAATAATATAAATCACAAGATTTAAGCTAATACCACCTAAAGTCAAAACTAATGTTCAAGCAACATATGATATATAAAATCTAACTAAACTCAGTCTAGAAGTAAATTATAACCTACCACGGGGCCGAACTACAACACGAACTGTCACTCGTGTGCCTTCCTCTTTCGAACAGCCTCAGAAAGTTGCCATGCTTTCAAAAATATAAAATAGGTGTCAATATGAGAAGAACGACATCCATATTGATATATGAAAAATTGAGTTGAAAATTAGGTCAGAAAAATAACCCTCGGGGCCCGCACAATAAAACAGAAAATAAAAATAGCAATTATATCCGCAATGGGTTAATGAACCCATGCCCAAGATTTGAGCGCGAACGGAGTTTATTTCGGGGATTAAAACAGCCCTGAAGTGCTACTAATTTAAAGGATTTAACAAGGAATTAATGGACAATTAATGGGATTTAACGAGAATAACAACGACAAAAAGAAGAGGGACAGAGGGGGACTTGCCACATGGAGTATGCTGAGATAAGGAGCTGGAACCAGAGCTTGAATGCTTAACAATGGAGAAATTTTGAAATGTTGAAGGGGAAAACGAAGTGGACAGCTTAAATAGCTGTCTGGGATCCTTTATCGCGATCACGACAGGACCTCCGCATTCGCGAAAAAGAGCGAGCCAGACCATCGCGATCGCGACAAGCCAGCCACACAATCACGTAAAGCAGGCCCCTGCCGGCTTCATCACGAACGCGAAGAGCAACCTTCACAATCGCGATGGTCAAGAAATTAGACCATCACGAACGCGATGGACACCTCGCGATCGCGAAGACCATAATGGTCTGCAACTTTATTGCAGCAACAAGCAATTCACCAAGGCAAAAATTTCATTCGACGGAACTTCGGGATTCATTCAAAACCCCGTGAACACAAACCAACCATGCTACCCTACCAGAAACAACATTCCAAACTCAATGGAATGGAAAAGACTCTCAACGGAGATCGTTTTAATGAAAAGTGCCCTCGTGCCCAAAACTGACTCGGAACTCAAAACCCCAAAACAAGTCCGAAAGTCCCGGGACCCAAACCCAAGGTCCCTCTAGCCCAAAGTTGACATTTCAGAGCTAATGGCGCTAACGGAATTTCCATTCAATGCCGTCTTCTCCGAATGTTGACCAAGGTCAACCCTACCGGCCAAACTGGCTTGAAAACACAGAGAGCAACCCAAAACCAAACCGAAAGCACTCAGACCCAGACCAATGGTCCTACTAGACCAAAATCCCCGTTCTGGAGCCAATGGAATTTTCAAAATTCGATTCCGAGCACGTTTACCAAGAAAGTTGACCGAAGTCAAGGATTTTCAAAGTTCAAGTTCTAAAACAGGGAAATAGTCGTAACGACCTAACGAACGGCCCGGGCACCGAGCCGTTAGTCCCGGCAAGTCATAAATGACCTGTAGCCACTGAGGAAAAGCTCAAAATGCAGAAAAAGCACGGAAAACGGAAAATGACCAAGAGGGTCAGTACAGATGTCACCATTGTCTTTGCTTTAATCACAATACTATAAATTTGTGCTTCAGTTCTCTCTCGTTGTTTTATCCTCGTCACTGCTGTAATTGTGTTTCTTATTTCAGATATGCTCTCGATCTTGGGAGTCCCTGTGCGCGGTATGTGTGCGAAAGTATTTTTATTCATTATTTTTAATTTGGGTTTATATCTGGATATATATCTGATTCGTATGGCCAAAAATCTTCTGTAGAATTAATAATTTTATCAAGTATAATTTGTTGTAAATCTTTGTTAAGATTAACTGTTTTAATGATAGTGATTAATATTTTATCTTTAAAGAATATTTGGTATTTTGAGGGGTTATTTATTATTTTTAAGTCATGGGTAGATTCATCCATTTTTGTAGTTGAGTCCATTATTTATTGATCTGAATATAAATTTAGTTCGTATAAATCTAAGTTATCTATATCATCTGGTATAATTAGTTCTATCCATCTTTGTTCTATTATTTCTATTATCTCAAAAGTAACTAAAATATCGTAGATTTTTCTCCTAATATCGTTGTTAAGTTGTTTAAGGATATATAATATGAGTGTTTTATAATTATTATTATCATCTATTAGGTATGTATTATTATTCTTGCTTCTCTATTTTAAAATTTCTATGCTCGTGTCTGTTCTTTACTTTTTGTAGGCTTATGATTTCTTAAGATTTTAGAACTTATTTTTGTGGGATATTACCTTAACGTCTTGTGCTTGGCTACTCTATCATTGATTCTCTTCGCATTTATGACAAATCATTGTAAACCATTTTTTTCCATAACAGATTTTGATTCCATTTCAATACTTCAAATGAAGGTTTAATAAAAAATGAGTCTATCTATTTTTATTCCTTTATATTGTTTGGTATTTTATTACTATGTGCAAAGATTCTTTATATCGTGTTATTAGCTTAAAATGAGTATTTTAACCAAAATTCACGTAGGAAAATCTACATGTATTGTGGTAAGTAATAAAATGAGAATTGGATATAATCTTTATGTCGAATGGTGTGAAAGCCATTTCAATCATTAAATAAGGGTAAGAAAATATGTAAAGGATTATTTGATGTTGATTTGGTGAAAACTTCTTGTATATTATTGTGCTGGTGCATTTTCATGTACACGGTGTTTATCAAATATGTTGTATCTTGTAGATGAACATGCTTGTTTACTCTAGATCTCAATTATCTTTTTCTTCAAGTTGTAATAGTTTAAACCGTAAAATTAATTATATGTTATACTCTAATATAACCCGGTTAAAATGGAGTACTAACAATTATTAGTTTCATTTTCCTTTTCTAAAAGACTAATCGCAGACAAATAGAAGTCTACTCACAAGAGGTAGATTGATGAAGTAAGTTTCAAAAAAGAGGTAGATTGATAAAGTATTCTCAAAATTCCTTATTTATTTTTAACGTAAGGCACTTAATCCTTTAGTGAAGGTTTAGCTCTCATAATGGTGTGTACACAGTATGGGTTCAACAATTGTGAACTTCCATTTCCTTAATGTTGTCCTTGTTGCCAAATTTCATATTGCCAGTTAAATGACTTTTACAAGTTCTTGTAGTTAGAAAGTTGGTGCCATGAGTGCTTTGGTTAGTATTTAGTAGTACCAAATTTCTGGATGCTTATGTGATAAATTGATTCAAGTGATTTTATGGTATTGATCGACATGTTTGATATGCCAGCAAATGGTGCCTTCTTCAATGTATATTGTCACGACCCAATTTCTTGGTCATGATGGCACCTACAACCCCAGTAGGCGAACCAATCCCCGTAGCTCGGAACAATTAGTAATGAACTACTATCTAACAGTTAAGCAGAAGAACAGTACAAATAGCGGAAGCTAGGGAACAAGATGAAGAAATAAGCAACATGATGATATATGCATACATATATGCAGAAGCTAAACCAAACCCCAAAACCTGGTATCCTAGTATAGGGTCGAAACTACATATAAGGAGTACAAAGGATCCAAAATGATATATAAAAATGTCTCCGAGTAGTAAGGGAGTACATAATACAAAAGATAAACTAAAACTAAGCACCGGTAGCAAAGAGCTCACCCCCAGTCTGAAATGTCAAAAAGTCTCCTCCGCACGAGATATCCATGAGCTAGCGGCAAAGGCCCACACTAGGATCTGCACCAGAAGAGGCAGAGTGTAGTAAATGCAAATCATAAGGCACCCAGTAAGTATCATAGGCCGACTGGACACATATAAGATAAAAGAGCAATAAAAAGCAGAGTAAAAGCAAATAGTCAAGGAAACGACGAAGAATTACACAGAAACTAGCCCAGAGGAAAGACAGCAGAATAGAACATACAGGTCTAGCAAGTAGATTATATACACAATAGGCACAGGTGTAAGTAATAAAAGACACACCTGGTGTCTTTGCAATAACAGTATATATAAGAAGTTTAGAAGTGGGCGGTATACCGGTAACCTCAAGTACAACGGGAAGGGAGAAGAAGAGTAAATATAGTAATGCTCGGAAACAAGATTGAATAACCCAACTAAGCATACAAATCTTAATTCAAGAACTAACAATCTCTCAATATCCAATCTCATATACAACCATGACAGGGAATAGTATCGTGATAGAGTAAAAAGAGTCTACCTACAGTCTCAACGGGCGCCCATACCTCGAGGAAAACAATCAAGTGAAGACAAACCCTCTGGCATCCCAAACTACTAGAGCGTACACTCAGCAAACAACAAACAAGGGTGAAACCTCACACAAATGAATGGTATGATTCATGATGAAAACTGGGTGGAATAGTAACCATGTATGTACCTGCTCCGGCGCCTAAGGGCCGAGCAGGTAGGTCCCATGGAAGGACACGGCCCGTATACCTCAACTCCACTATATACCCTTTCTCCGGCACACTAAACACATAACCCCTGGTCCGAATCGGCAAAGTCCATGGAGGTCCCTGACCACATACTAAATCTTAATCTCGAAAACATCACCTAAAGTGAATCCGGACCCAAAGTGTAACCAAAACTCGAATATGCATGCCCAGACTCTATCAAGGTCTAAAACAGTGAAATGTGCCTCAAAAACCCCTTCCAAGAGTGTCCGGGCGTATCTGGGTCTAAAACAGTAGTAATCAAGTACAGTGCTCGGCCTTACCGAGTCTAATATGATTTCCCATTAATAACAAAGAAAGTCTAGCACCTCGACCCAGCTGGGTCTAGGATAAGTAGGAAACTGTGATAAATCTTTCTTTTAACTTTTCTTACCCCAAGAAGATCCATTGAAATAGTACCAAACCATTTTATAATCATTTTTACCGAAAATGAGCCCCCGAGGCCATGCAAGATTAAGAAAAACATATAAGATAGGCCCGAAGAACAAATCATAGTAAAAACAGATTGAAATCCCTTAATATGCATGATAAATGGTATGATCAAGAACAAACAATAGCCCAACGGCTCACATTCATACTATCGGCCCTGCACAGGCTCCAATCATTCTACAACACAGATAGTCAGCTCTATAAAATAATAATAATGTTCGGGACTCACAAACATTTCTATGTAACCCACCATTTATGTTCCAGAGTCAATACGAGGCCACACAGGACCACAAGAGTAATGACGTCACCTATAACAAATACTAAAAACAAAGGAGGAAAGAAATGAGTCAGACAAGAAGAAGCGGTCACGGTCTGTGGTGCCAAGCTAGTAAACCCAACCCAAGGATGTCAATTAGTTCAATTTTATCCTATATATGGGAAGTCTAGAAGGGATAGACCGTAACCTACCTGTCTTTCAATGACAACCTACTGGGATAACAATATCCAAGCCTGAATCGCTTTGAGAAGCATCAAAATCATAAATAACACATTAAAATGAGAATAACGATACCCATATTTCTATAATAATAGCCGGGTTGAAATTCGAACCAAACACGGGCCTGCGGGGCCCTTAACTCAAAACCAAAAATGGAAAGTAGCACGATGACCACAACATTACCAAGAAAACATGCTCAAAAATTGTGAAATTTTGGCAAAGGAGAAGGCACAAAAAACAGCCCACATAAATGAAGATTTAAAGATGGAATTTAAGAACATAAATTGGAAATACAGCAGGAATTACTTAGCACAACGAGAGAATTTATGCCAAAGCAGTGAGTTCCATGAACCCACGACCATGCAAGACCAAGAAAATAGAATCTACAAGGATTTCCAAACTTTTGAAAATTCCCAACAGTGGTGGTTGTTAACCAAAAGAAGAAGAGTGAGCTTGGGGAAGAAGAACTTACAAACTATGGAGGGAGCACGAATTTTTGATGAACAATAGATTTCCCCAAGTCTAGGAACTGTTTAGATTTGGGAGGAAACAATAAATAGAGCTGAAAAATGAAAGACCAAGAATTTATACTGCTGGAAAATTTGTCAGCGCCAACGCGCTAAAGTAAGCCAGGAGCCAAGGTGCCATCGCGCCAGAAGGGCGCTATCGTGTTGTTCGTCAGCAGGCGCTGACGCGCAATCGTGCAGTACTAGGCGTGATTGCGCTGAAGGCCTGACCTGCAATAAAATCTGCAACTTTTTAAAAACTCTACGGGGAATTCCGGCCATAATTGGAAATTGATACTCAAAAATTAATAATTCTAATAGAGTGGAAACGACAATTTGGACTCAACGGAATCAATGAAACTTCCATACGAGGCTATTTCAGAGAAATGTTGACCCAAGTCAACACTAACCAACAAGAAACCAAACATTTGAAATGAGCTCGGCTCACCCGGGACCCGAACCAACCATCTATTAACCCAAACTCATCATTCCAGAGCTGATGGAATATTCGGATTTTTAATATGACGCTCTGATCATCGAAATCTGACCAAAGTTACACTTTCAACTCCAAATAGCCTTAAAATAAGGAAAGGAACACAAAACCCACATCGGAAGTTCTCAGGCCTCAACTAAAGGTCCAACTAAACCAAACTCAATGCTCCGGAGCTAGCGGTACTGTTAGAATTCAATTCCAAAAATGTTAGATATGCATGTTGACTAAAGTCAATCAATTCCTAAGTTTAAGCACTAAAATAGGCAAATGGCCAAAATGACCAAACGAACGACCAGAGCACCGAACCACCGGTCCCAACAAGTCATAAATGACTTGGGACTTCTACAGAAAGGCTCTAATAGTACAAAGAAGGCATAAATGCGACAATGATTGGAAGGGTCATCATAACATCCATTATTAAAAAGAATTTTGTCCTCGAAAGTCAAGAAGAAGGAGGTACCTGGAGACTTGAACAACTACGGATATAGGGCTTCCATTTCTTTTTCGGTCTCCCAAGTAGCCTCCTTGACTGGATGATGCCTCCACTTAACATTCACAACCAGAATCTCCAAAAATATCTGTAATGACCCATCCGGTCATTTACACGTTTTCTCCTTTCTTGTACCATTAGAGCTTACTTGTAGCGGCCCAAGTTATTTATGGCTTGTCGGGACCGGTAGTTCGGTGCTCGGACCGTTTGTTTGGTCTTTATGGCCGTTCCTCATTTTAGAGCTTCAACTTTGGAAATCATTAACTTCCGACAACATTCTTGGTAATATCAAAGAATTAAACCAAGGTTCTAGGTCAAAGGAATCCCTTACTCAAAAGTTTGAGTTAAAGAAATGCCTCGTGTAACACCTCGCCCGTTTGGAAGGTTTAAAGTAACCGTGACTTTGGGGTAAGACTAATAGTGTCTAATATACTAAGAAGGATGTGTTATGAGGTATTGTAATGGAAAAATGGTCGTATGCTAAGTTTTGAAGTCAAGCAAGTTGCGAAACAAAAGTCGGAAAAAGTTATTGTAAATTCCTTTAAGAAATTCTTTTCAAATTTGGGTTAAATGTCTTGAGGTGTTTCTTCCTATCTATAAAGAGTTAGTGGTCCCGCAATATGCCAAATAGAAGGTCTACGAGTCTAGTTTCCAATGCACTAAACTATTTGTCCATACAACTTCAGAATAGAGAGATATTCACATTTTTGTAAAACTGCACAAGCAGGCACGTCAAAGTGGGGGCCACGTCCTAAGTCGGTTCAGCTTATAAAATCTGATTTCTCCTTCATTTTAACTCATTATTTTCACCCAAAATGCACTGAAAATCAGAGGTAAAGTCCCTAAATAATCCATGGACTTTGATCCTTTCAATTCGGAAGTTTAACGGAAGTTGCTCTACGTCGCGAACTCGTCATTTTGGTATTGTTTTCCCCGTCGATTTCATGGCGTATCTTCGTGGGTGTTGATGCAGAAATCTAGCAGGTGATTTTTGAGTATTTGGCAGTAGCTACGGAGTTATATTGGTGAGGTATGGATCCCATACACTTATCTATTTGTTGAATCAAGATTCTAAGCTTCTAGTCACGAAAAGTTGTATTTTTCGATAACTCGTAGTAGTTTCTTGTTGGATTTGGATATGTTTGTTGTTCCTGCAAGGAGGCAGGTTGTGAATCTTCGGATATTGAATATTTTTGTCAAGGAAATCTCTACCCTACGACCCTCCTTCGTTATTATATGTTCTAGTATTATTTTATGGATTTCTGAGCCACGAAGTGGTATTTTGGATTTGTGGCTTTGGACAACCCCTTTATCTTGTTATGTTTGGTTATTGTTGTGGTGTTCTGGTTGTGGTAAGGTGCTGGAGGGAATGGAAAATTGTGCGATTCTTTTTGGGATCACATACGATAGTGATTGGATTGGACAAACGTGAAGTACGCCTTGAAATAGTGCCTCGGGAGCTCGTCGCTCCTTTGAGATGTGGTTAACATATTATTGTTGGATTTATCTACCATTTCTTATTTTTATTGGCCTCATTTTATGTTTTGGAGTTGGCTGGTCGCGAGTGTGACATTAACACCTTATCAAATGGCTATGGCTCGTTCTTGCAGCCTTGTCGATTCTAGCAATTGTTCCATTACCTTGGTTGGTCAGACTTCATAGAGACGCCTTTGGTGTTTTAGTTAAAAGTATTCTTTTGTGATTTGGAGCTTCCCAGAGCAGTTCGAGTCTGGACGACACCGTTCCCGCAGCTAGTCATCGGATGATAGGTAGGTTATGGTTTTCCCCTATCTAGACTCTGCGTATATAGGCTATAACTGCATTAATTAGTATCCTTGGATCGGTTGTTACAGGTTGGTACCCCAGACCTTGTCCGCCTTTCATCCATCTATTTCATACGTTGTTTGTAGTATTCGCGTAGTATTATATATTACCTTTATGGTCCTGTGTGGCCTTGTATGGACTCTGGAACATAGATGGTGGGTTATTTGGGGAATGTCCACGAGACCCGGACATAGAGATGATCCTTTTAGGCTGGTTATGTCTACTGAGTAGCTGTTGGGCCTGTGCAGGGCTAATAGGAGTTATTGTGAGCCGTTGGGCTACTTTGATATTTGTGTGCGAGCATATCATCAATGAAAAAGGTTTTCCCCTGCATGTTTTACTATAGTTTTGGCTGCGAGCCACTACTGACAGTTTTCCTAAATCTGGATGGCCCTGGGGGCCTCTTTTTTGGTACTGTTGATGATAGAAAGGGGGATTTTTGGATGTTTTCGCACTGATTTTACTGGTACTAGTCTCTGCAGGGCAGAGCACCAGACTTGATTTTATTACAGATACTAGTCTCTGCGGGGCAGAGCACCAGACTTGATTTTATTACTGATACTAGTCTTTGTGGGGCGGAGCACTAGACGTGATTTACTACAGTTTTAGACTTGGTTACGCCCGGGCACCCTTGGAGGTGTTTTTGAGGCATTTTCTACTACTTTAGTCCTGGACAGGGTCTGGGCATGCATATTTGAGACTGGGTCTCTATCTTGATCCCGAACTTGCTTCCGGATGACATATCTTGATACTGAGTTTTACTATGGGGTCGGGGACCCCCATGGACCTTGCCGCTCTGGGCCTGGGGCATCGGGCTGCGTGCGCCGGAGGGAAGGGTATACGGTGGAGTAGAAGTATACAGGTTGAGTCCTTCCATGGAACATGACTGCTGGGCCCGATTGGCACCGAAGGAGGTACATACAGAGGTTCTATTTCACACATCATATCATATCATATCATGCATTAGATTCCACCCTTGTTTGCTGTGTGTTCAGTGTACGCTCCGGTAGTATGGGATGCCAGAGGGTTTGCTTTAACTTGATTGTGTTCCTCAGTTGTATGGGCAGCCGTTGGGACTATAGGTAGACTATATTTACTCCTGTCTTTATTTAGAGCTTGTCTTGGCACCCGGTTCTTGAAAGATTAGTGATGGCTAGCCTGTTGAGGCTTTGGTTGTTGGATTTTTGATTATTGAGAGGGCTTTGGAGTCCTATCTTATTGAGGCACCTTTGTGTGGCCTTCTGAGCAGAGTGTGAGACTCTGGTTCTATTCTTGTGGGAAGTTGAGTGGTATCTCTCAGTTATTATGGCCTAGTTATTTCATCCTAGGGTTGTACTTGTGAGGTAATTCCCTGGTTATGCTATCATATGATTGGATTGGTGTTATGATTTCCTTATACTGGTTGATTCCATTTTGAGTATGTTAGACTACTCTCCGTCTTTTCCTTCAACTTGAGGTTACCGGTATACCGCCATTTTCTCAACTCTCTCTCTACTTACTTATATTGTTGTGCAAGGACTCCAGGTGCGTTCTCCTTTCCTTCAACTGTGATTCTGTGTAATTGTATCTCTGTGCTAGCATGTGTTACTTGAAGCTCTTGGTTATGGATGATCTGTGCTAGCTCCTTGTGCCTTGCTTATGGCTTCAGTGACTGCTTTCTTGCTATCTGTTACTTACTGCTTTTATATCTTATATGCGCTCAGTCGGCCTATGATACCTACTGAGTACCCGTGGTTTTGGTGCTCATACTACACTTCTGCACTTTTTTGTGCAGATATTAGCTAAGCTTTCGCCGTTGATCACGTTGGAGACTCGTGCAGCTCTTGGATCTTTGAGACTAGGGTGAGCGACTGACGGTCGGGGCTTGTCTACATCTCATCTGTTGTACTGTTGCTCCTTGTACTTTCGGAGGCAATTTATGTTGTATTTTGTTACTACTAGCACTAGTATCCTATTAGAAGCTTCTGTACTATTGATACCAAGTCTTGGGGTTAGTGTAGTTTCATTTATGTATTTATATTCGAGTTTTGCTTTCACTTATTTCTGCTTGCTGGTGCGTTTTGGTTAGGTAGTAGCCCATTACTAACCGTTCTGGGCTACGGAAATTGGTTCGCCTACTGGGGGATTGTAGGTGTCATCATGACTTGAGAAATCGGGTCGTGACATCTTTGTATCAGAGCTTTAGGTTCACCGGTGTCATGGTACTGAAGCAAGTGTCTAAGTAGAGTCTCGTGGATCGGTACGATGACGTCCGTATCCTATCTGCGGGAGGCTACATGGCATTATTTGGAAAAGTTTCATCTTCTTGGCTCCTCCTCATGTGTTCCTGGCTCTATTGACTTCTAAACTTCGGTTGTTCATTCATTCTGAGATGCCTCATACGAGTGCGATAGCGGGGTGTGCCAAGGCTTCTGTGCATGTTGCTCCAATGCTTCCCTCAGCGCCAGGACTCCAGAGTGAGGGTTTACTCCACTAGATAGGGGGTGTGGGGTCAGCCCAACCTCCGACTGGATTTATAGCGACCTCAGCGCTTCAGGACATCGTGGCTAGGACTCTGAGTCCTCCGGTGAGTGTTTCAGTACCTGGTTCTGTGAGTGTTGCTTCAGTTATAGTTGAGCTTCTAGTTCTTCAGCAGGGTTGTCGGTCGGTATTGGAGTATGAGATGAGATTTTCCCATCGGATTTTATCTGGTATAGGCTGTTTTTGGTGTGGTGAGCATGGGCACTTTGCTAGGAATTGCCCCAGGATTTTGTATCCCAGAAAGCCTGTTTGTTATCATTGTGGAGAGATTGGTTACCTTTATAGATATTTTCCCCGGCGAGGGCCAGTTAGGCCTTTAGTTTTGACTACTCAGTCCAGAGTTATATCCCATCAGCTCTATACTCCTCTTGGTGGCCCAGAGGTAGAGGTTCCTGATATCGTTGCTCCAGGTTAGGCTTTTGCTACCTTCGACTTGTGGTAGTCCTGCTCGCGTTGCGATTCTATCCCTTCTGTCATTTATTTTCTTATATGCCTACCAGCTATTTGTTTAAGTTGTTTGGCTACCCGAATTGTATTTCTGATATGTTATTTTATTGGTAGTTTATTCTTTAGTAGTGGATGGGTGTAAGTTAGCCTTGAGAGGTGTTTTCCCGGAGTTGTAGCTCGTGGGTAGTTCTTGTTATTCTGTTTCTAGTTGGGTTACCCCTGTTTCATTGTGATTCTGGACTTTTTGTTGGGTTTCCATTGTTGAGTGGTCCTAGATGGTTGTTGCCTAGGACGTTATCTAGCGTGGCTAGAGATCCATGTGATGGTTTGGTGTATTACCGGTAGTTGGGCCGGAGTTGAGATTTTGCCTCAGTTGGGAGATATTGGTTATGCTAGTGTGCATAGATTGGTTTGGTCTCCCGAGTGTCTAGAGTCGACCCTCTTTGTTGATTAGTTTAGGAGGTTGGCAGGTATGTGGGTTGTTCCCATAGTCTCCTCCACTTCCTGGTCCGTTGGGTGTTTTATTGTATCCCTAGCTCCAGTTGGAACGAATCTTGATCGTAGTTCTTTCGATAAGCTCTGGATGTTGGCATCGTGATTGGGTCTTGACTTTAAGCAATTTCGACTAAGTATTGATCGTAACCTCATGGTAAGGCTTGTATTTGTAGGCATTTCTGGTGAGTTGGGCATCTGGCCCACTCTTCTCCTGCCTTATTGAATTTGACGTGTAGCTATGAGTAGTAAGGTAATGGCTTCAGGTTCTTATTCGAGAAAGGATTTGTAAGGTTTAGTATGTGCTAAGGAAGCATTTTTATTTAGTTGAAAAAGAAGGAAGATGACGCTTTGTTTGTGTTTATGTGTCCTCGTAGTTGCCTGAGGTGGCCATGAAGGTTTGCTTTGGGATTGTGTGTCGGTGATTCGATTCAGTCGTCTACACATTGTTGTGAGTTTTCCATCGATTGGTTTTTTTCAGCAGCAACTGCGGTATTGGCAATTTTCACATTCAGGCCTAGTTGGCTTAGGTTCTTACGGGTTCATTGGCAGCATCCTGGTTCGACCAAGGCTTTAGTTGGTAGTTTTTAAAGTTGGGGTTCAGAATCATGGCTTGGCAGGTTACATCGGATGGTTTGTGGCAGTTTCTATTTGGTTGCAGCATCCTAGCGCCGGGAGGCAGTGGGTGTGGGCAACTTAGCTTCTTTTACTTCAGTTGTGGATGCGGCTATTGGCCTTGGACACCTAGTCCTTGGCTAACCTCTGCAAGAGGCAAGATATTCTAGATTTCAGCAGTGTTCTAGTTAGTACGAGGTTCTTCTACCATGGTTGGACAGACTCAACAGCGTAAGTTTGAGCTTCAGTAGTGGTGTATGCTTTATGTGGTCAGCTTGTGCGGGTTAAGACTAGCAAGGCTATTTTGAGTTCTGATGATACGTAGAGACTGATAATAGCCATTCGTTTGCCCGAGATTTGAAAGCTTGTTTAATTGATTCCTCCGGAGTAGTAATTTATGTGGGGTTCTAGTGTTGGTTAAACTCGGCCAGTATGGACTAGAAGTTCGTTAGGGTATATGCTTCGAAGTGGTTGGTTGTTGCAGAACCAGTAGAGCGGTTGATTCGAGCCAAAGGAATGAATTGAAAGTATATACGAAAATTTCTATGGCTAGATGGTAACTTTGAACCCCAGGCACCTTTTTCCTTTGCCTTCGGGGTGTTTGGACTTGATATTTGTGGCATAGTGGACTTCTTCCTGAGGTGAGATTCGTAAGGTAATTTCACATTCAAATGGTGTTCGAGTGTTTGGAGTAGCAGTAGTGTTTTCTAGAGTTGGGAGCTTGTCTCATGGTTACAGACTTCGTGGTAGGCTTACTACACTTCTTGCGGTATCATGCTTTTGGTTTGGGTCTTTTAGGCAGATTGCCCTGGTTCATTCACTTTGAGCTGATTCAGACCTGGCACGGTTCAGTTAGCGAATTTGATGTTAGAAAAAATGTTCGTTCGTTCGTTGGTGGTCAGTCAAGGCAGGTAACTTTAATTTCAATGATATGCTACGGGTTGTTATCTTGGATGGCAAAGGCTAGTAGCCTATATCTTGGCTTAAAGCGCATTTGTACAATGGATGACTTCGTTCGTGGTAAAGTATAAGCAGGAACAATGGATATCTGGTGTGTCAGTTGATGCTTCGAGGGTGGTTTGAGTGTTCAGCTTGTATGCAGATTCCTTTTTGTGGTGCTAAAGGATTCAGTTCAGCATTAAAAAAAAAGCGCTTTTGCGGAACAACGAGTTCATGAGTTAGAGTTTTGGGTTGATGGATTTTCTGGTAAACTTGGTATGGTTTTAAGGATTTGAGTTTTGTTTGTTGATAACCTTGG
Organism: Jaltomata sinuosa; assembly: GCA_003996215.1. Classification (NCBI taxonomy): domain Eukaryota; kingdom Viridiplantae; phylum Streptophyta; class Magnoliopsida; order Solanales; family Solanaceae; genus Jaltomata; species Jaltomata sinuosa. The sequence goes on along the minus strand of QJPP01001735.1, from coordinate 269,845 downwards.
TGCTCTGGGTTTGGTGTTGTGTAGGTGCTTTCCGGTTAAGATTCTCTAGGTTTAGTTTAGGTTGGCAGATCTTTGGTGGTTGAAATCTAGATTTGCTAGTAAGAAATTAAGGCTTGGTTGCTTTCTTTGGTTCTGTTATATTGGGTGCCGTCCGGTCGGAGGTTACCCGGGTTGTCTGAGAGAGTAGTGCGGGCGTTTTATCCGCTATCCTTAACTCTACCGGTCATTTACACGTTTTCGCCTTTCTTGTACCATTAGAGCTTACTTGTAGCGGCCCAAGTCATTTATGGCTTGTCGGGACCGGTAGTTCGGTGCCCGGGCCGTTTGTTTGGTCTTTATGGCCGTTCCTCATTTTAGAGCTTCAACTTTGGAAATCGTTGACTTTCGACAACATTCTTGGTAATATAAAAGAATTAAACCAAGGTTCTAGGTCAAAGGAATCCCTTACTCAAAAGTTTGAGTTAAAGAAATGCCTCGTGTAACACCTCGCCCGTTTGGAAGGTTTAAAGTAACCCGTGACTTTGGGGTAAGATTAATAGTGTCTAATATACTAAGTAGGATGTGTTATGAGGTATTGTAATGGAAAAATGGTCATATGATATGTTTTGAAGTCAAGCAAGTTGCGAAACAAAAGTCGGAAAAAGTTATTGTAAATTCCTTTAAGGAATTCTATTCAAATTTGGGTTAAATGTCTTGGGGTGTTTCTCCCTATATATAAAGGGTTAGTGGGCCCCCAATATACCAAATCGAAGGTCTACGAGTCTAGTTTCCAACGCACTAAACCGTTTGTCCATACGACTTCATAATAGAGAGATATTCAGTTTTTTGTAAGACTGCACAAGCAGCCACGTCAAAGTGGGGCCCACGTCCTAAGTCGGTTCAGCTTATAAAAGCTGATTTCTCGTTCGTTTTAACTCATTATTTTCACCAAAAATGCACTGAAAATCAGACGTAAAGTCCCTAAATAATCCATGGACTTTGATCCTTTCAATTCGGAAGTTTAACGGAAGTTTCTCTACATCGCGAGCTCGTCATTTTGGTATAGTTTTCCCCGTCGATTTCATGGCGTATCTTTGTGGGTGTTGATGCAGAAATCCAGCAGGTGATTTTTGAGTATTTTTCAGTAGCTACGGAGTTATATTGGCGAGGTATGGATCCCGTACACTTATCTATTTGTTGAATCAAGATTCTAAGCTTCTAGTAACGAAAAGTTGTATTTTTCGATAACTCGTAGTAGTTTCTTGTTGGATTTGTATATGTTTGTTGTTCCTGCAAGGATTCAGGTTGTTAATCTTGCGATATTGAATATTTTTGTCAAGGAAATCTCTCCCCTATGACCCTCCTTCGTTATTATATTTTCTAGTATTATTTTATGGATTTTTGAGCCACGAAGTAGTATTTTGGATTTGTGGCTTTGGACAGCCCCTTTATCTTGTTATGTTTGGTTATTGTTGTGGTGTTCTGATTGTGGTAAGGTGCTGGAGGGATTGGGAAATTGTGCGATTCTTTTTGGGATCACATACGATAGTGATTGGATTGGACAAACGTGAAGTACGCCTTGAAATAGTGCCTCGGGAGCTCGTCACTCCTTTGAGATGTGGTTAACATATTATTGTTGGATTTAGCTGCCATTTCTTATTGTAATTGGCCTCATTTTATGTTTTGGTGTTGGCTGGTCGCGAGTGTGACATTAAAACCTTATCAAATGGCTATTGCTCGTTCTTGCAGCCTCGTCGATTCTAGCAATTGTTCCATTACCTTGGTTGGTCAGACTTCATAGAGACGCCTTTGGTGCTTTAGTTAAAAGTATTCTTTTGTGATTTGGAGCTTCCCAGAGCAGTTCGAGTCTGGACGACACCGTTCCCGCAGCTAGTCATCGGATGATAGGTAGGTTATGGTTTTCCCCTATCTAGACTCTGCGTATATAGGCTATAACTGCATTAATTAGTATCCTTGGATCGGTTGTTATAGGTTGGTACCCCAGACCTTGTCCGCCTTTCATCCATCTATTTCATACGTTGTTTGTAGTATTCGCGTAGTATTATATATTACCTTTGTGGTCCTGTGTGGCCTTGTATTGACTCTGGAACATAGATGGTGGGTTATTTGGGGAATGTCCGCGAGACCCGGACATAGAGATGATCCTTTTAGGCTGGTTTTGTCTGCTGAGTAGCTGTTGGGCCTGTGCAGGGCTGATAGGAGTTGTTGTGAGCCGTTGGCCTACTTTGATATTTGTGTGCTAGCATATTATCCATGAAAAAGGTTTTTCCCTGCATTTTTTACTATAGTTTTGGATGCGAGCCACTACTGACAGTTTTCCTAAATCTGCATGGCCCTGGGGGCCTCTTTTTTGGTACTGTTGATGATAGAAAAGGGGAGTTTTGGATGTTTTCACACTGATTTTATTACTGGTACTAGTCTTTGCGTGGCAGAGCACCAGACTTGATTTTATTACTGATACTAGTCTCTGCGGGGAAGAGCACCAGACTTGATTTTATTACTGATAATAGTCTCTGCGGGGCGGAGCACTACACTTGATTTACTACAGTTTTAGACTCGGTTATGCCCGGGCACCCTTGGAGCGGTTTTTGAGGCATTTTCTAATACTTTAGTCCTGGACAGGGTCTGGGCATGCATATTTGAGACTGGGTCTCTATTTTGATCCCAGACTTGCTTTCGGATGACATGTCTTGATACTGAGTTTTAGTATGGGGTCGGGGACCTCCATGGACCTTGCCATTCTTGGCCTGGGGCTTCGGGATGCGTGCGCCGGAGGGAAGGGTATACGGTAGAGTAGAGGTATACAGGATGAGTCCTTCCATGGAACCTTCCTGCTGGGCCCGATTGGCACCGGAGGAGGTACATACAAAGGTTCTATTTCACACATCATATCATATCATATCATGCATTGGATTCCACCCTTGTTTGCTGTGTGTTCAGTGTACGCTCTGGTAGTATGGGATGCCAGAGGGTTTGCTTTCACTTGATTGTGTTCCTCGGTTGTATGGGCGGCCGTTAGGACTGTAAGTAGACTATATTTACTCCTGTCTTTATTTAGAGCTTGTCTTGGCACCCGGTTCTTGAAAGATTAGTGATGGCTAGCCTGTTAAGGCTTTGGTTGTGGGATTTTTGATTATTGAGAGGACTTTGGAGTCCTATCTTATTGAGGCACTTTTGTGTGGCCTTCTGAGCAGAGTGTGAGACTCTGGTTCTATTCTTGTGGGAAGTTGAGTGGTATCTCTCAGTTATTATGGCCTAGTTATTTCATCCTAGGGTTGTACTTGTGAGGTGATTCCCTGGTTATGCTATCATATGATTGGATTGGTGTTATGATTTCCTTATACTGGTTGATTCCATTTTGAGTATATTAGACTACTCTCCGTCTTTTCCTTCAACTTGAGGTTACCGGTATACCGCCATTTTCTCAACTCTCTCTCTACTTACTTATATTGTTGTGCAAGGACTCCATGTGCGTTCTCCTTTCCTTCACCTGTGATTCTGTGTAATTGTATCTCTGTTCTAGCATGTGTTACTTGAAGCTCCTGGTTATGGATGATCTGTGCTAGCTCCTTGTGCCTTCCTTATGGCTTCAGTGACTGCTTTCTTGCTATCTGTTACTTACTGCTTTTATATCTTATATGCGCTGAGTCGGCCTATGATACCTACTGAGTACCCGTGGTTTTGGTGCTCATACTACACTTCTGTACTTTTTTGTGCAGATATTAGCTGAGCTTTCGCCGTTGATCATGTTGGAGACTCGTGCAACTTTTGGATCTTTGAGACTAGGGTGAACGCCTGACGGTTGGGGCTTGTCGACATCTCATCTATTGTACTGTTGCTCCTTGTACTTTCGGAGGCAATTTATGTTGTATTTTGTTACTACTAGCACTTGTATCCTATTAGAAGCTTCTGTACTATTGATACCAAGTCTTGGGGTTGGTGTAGTTTCATTTATGTATTTATATTCGAGTTTTGCTTTCGCTTATTTCTGCTTGCTGGTGCGTTTTGATTAGGTAGTAGCCCATTACTAACCATTCTGAGCTACAGGAATTGGTTCGCTTACTGTGGGATTGTAGGTGCCATCATGACTTTTGAAATCGGGTCGTGACAATATCTCTGGACAGAATATCTATCGGCTCCTCAACAAAAGAAAAGTTCTCATCTAACTGAACCGAATACCAATGCAACACATGAGACTCATATGGAATATACAAGCGCAACGTCGAGACATGAAAAACTGGATACATAGCTGAAAACATTAGAGGCAACTCTAACATGTAGGAAACACTACCAACTCTCTGTTGAATCTCAAACGGCCCAATGAACCGAGGGCTAAGCTTTCTCCACCGACCAAATATCATCACGCCCTTCATCGGCGACACACGGAGGAATACCAAATTACCAACACTGATCTCTAATGCATGAAGTATACGATCAGCATAGCTATTCTGCCTACTTTGAGCAGCTCAGAGTCTATCCTGAATTACTCTAACTCTGTCTAGTGAGTCACGAAGCAAATTTGTACTATGTGGCCTGGACTCCAACCCATCAAACTAACCAACTGGCGATCTGCAATACCTACCATATAATGCCTCGAAGGGTGCCATGCCAATGCTATAATGAAAGCTATTGTTATACACAAACTCGGCCAAAGGCACAAACTGATCCCAAGAACCTCCAAAATCAAGAACACAGGCCCAAAGCATATCCTCAAGGACCTAAATAGTCCTCTCGGACTGGCCATCTATCCGAGGTAGGAAAATAGTACAAAGCTAAACCTCTGTATCAAAATCTTGTTGAATAGCTCTCCAGAATTGAGATGTGAAATGAGTGTCGCGGTCTAAAATGATGGAAGCTGGTACACTGTGCAACTAAACAACCTCATGAATGTAAATCTAAGCTAGTCTCTCTGCCCCGTAGGATGTATTAACTGGAAAAAAGTGTGATGACTTAGTCAGCCTATCAACAATAACCCAGATGGAATCAAAACCCCTAGAAGTACGAGGCAGCCCAACCACGAAATCCATAGTAATCCCTTCCCACTTCCACTCAGGAATGGGAAGTCGCTACATTAAATGACAAGGTCTCATGTGCTCGAACTTCACCTGCTGATAGTTTAAGCATTGAGATACAAACTCCGCTATATCTCACTTTATGCCACTCCACCAGTAAAGCTATCTTAAGCCTCTATAAATCTTTACTGCACCAGGATAAATGGAGTATCTAGAACAATATGCCTCATAGAGTATCAACTATATCAAATCACTAACTCTCAAAACACAAAGTCTACCACCAAAACTCAGAACCCCATCTGAATCTAGATTAGCCCGACTGACCTCACCCTGAACAACCTGATCTCAAAGGTTACACAATCACTGATCCTCAAACTGATGGCTCTTAATCTAATCAATAAGAGTAGACCGAACCTCAATACTGGCAATAACTCATCAGGGGTCTGACAAATCAAGACTAACTAAGCGGTTAGCCAAGGACTAGGTGTCTAAGGCCAATGGTCGCTCTGAAATTGAAAGTGAAGCTAGGCTACCCATAGTCACCACTTTCCAGCTCAAGGAATCCACTACCACGTTTGCCTTGCCTGGATGATAAAGAATTGTTAAATCATAGTCCTTTAGTAGATCGATCCATCTCCTCTACTCGTAATGTACTGAAGACTATGGTGATCGGTGAATATCTCACAATGAACTCCATATAAGTTGTGCCTCCATAAATTGAGTGCGAAAACTACCATCACCAACTCCAAGTAATGAGTGGGGTAGTTGCGCACTTTAACCTTCTGTTGCCTTGATACATATGCTATCACTCGACCCTGATGCATCAAAATACAATCAAGATTGACCCCAGAAGCATCACAATACACAGAAAAACTCAGACCCTTAACCAGCAAAGTCAATATAGGAGTTGAAGTCAATAATGCCTTAAGCCTCTGGAGGCTATCCTAGCACTGATCTGACCACTGAAATTGAACATCCTTCCTAGCCAGCATAGTCAAGGGTGCTGCTATAGAAGAAAATCCCTCAACAAAGTGGTTGCACACACCTGTCTTACAGATATAGTCAAGCACGAGATGGGTATTTACTTGTTCTTTTTAGCATGTGCTACCTAAAGGGTATCTACAGTTGAATTCGTTGTTTTGTTGGTCGACTAAGGAAAAGGCAAATGGTATTTAGAGGAAAGGCATGATGTCTTGATGAAGTGTAGAACGGGGTTGTCTTTTCATTAAGCCAGGGAGACAATCCAAATCGTAGTCAGTGTCCATTATTTGATTGAGCACAACGTGGTCTGCTAGTCGCATTAAACCATCCAAAGGACGTCAGCCCCCAAAAGTACTTTCCTTCTCGCGCAAAAGAAAAAAGATTTTTAACTTTTTTGTCTGCCTCCTTTACCTATCAAAGATTCTGTTAACATTGCAGATAGCACTCTCTTACCTCTTTCACACTGTGGGTAACCATCTGTAGTACCCGACCAACCCAAAAAAACTGCGAACCTCAGTAAGAGTAGTAGGTCTAGTCCAATCACGCACCGCTGAAATATTACCCGGATCAACCCTAATCCCATCCTTAGACACCACATTTCCTAGGAATATGACTGACTCAAGCCAAAACTCACACATTGAGAACTTGTCATAAAGCCGATGATCTATTAAAGTCTAAAGTACCATGCTTAAGTGCTGATCATGCTCATCTCTACTCTGCGAGTATACCAGAATGTTGTCTATGAAGACTATTTCCAATGAGTCCAAATATGGGCTAAGTACCATGTGCATCAGATCGATGAAAGCTGCAGGGGCATTAGTCAACCCAAAGGACATCACCAAGAACTCATAATGGCCATAGCGTGTCCTTAATGCTGTCTTAGGGATGTCCTCCTCCCTAATCCTCAACTACTGGTAGCCTGGCCTCAAATCAATCTTCGAAAACTTGGTTGAACCCTGAAGCTGATCAACCAATTCATAATTCCGCGACTTTGGTTTCTTATTCTTCATAGGTACATTATTCAGATGTCGATAATCAATACACATCCGCATCGACCAATCCTTCTTTTTCACAAATAGAACATGAGCACCCCAAGGCGATACACTCGGTCTAATGAACCCCTTAGCTAACAAGTCCTGGAGCTTCTCCTTAAGCTCCCTCAACTCATCTGGAGCCATACGGTAAGGAGAGATGGAAATAGACCTGGTTCCCGGCTGTAACTTAATAGCAAAATCAATATCCCTCTAAGGTAGAAGGCCTGGCAGGACATTAGGGAACACATCTAGGAAGCCTCTAACCACAGGAACTGACTCAGGACATTAGGGAACACACTAGCCTCTCGGATATATGCTAGGTAAACTAAGAACCCACGAGAAATCAACTTCCTACCTCAAAGACAAGAGATGATCCTAGATGTTGCGGAGCTAACAGAACCCTGCCACATAATCGGGGATACACCGGGCACAGTTATGGTAATGGTCTTGGCATAATAATCAAAAACTGCACAGTGAGGGGTTAACCAGTCCATGCCCTGTATCACATCAAAATCTAACATATCAAGAATCATCAAATCACCCCAAGTCTCCAAATCACCAACAGATATCATACAAGATCTCACAATCTGATCCACTACTGAAGAATCTCCTACTAGGGTCAAAACAGATAGAGGCACAAATAATGGCACACTAGCCAACCCTAAAAAGGTAGAAAGTAGGAAGATACGTAAAAACAAAGGGATCCAGGATCAAATAAAGCATAAGATAGCTGACAGTATACAAAAATCATAAATGTGATCACAACATCCGAGGTCTCTGCCTCCAGTCTCCCAAGAATCGTATAGAACTGACGATGACCTCCACCTACTCGACCGACATCCCTACCACCTGCTCTGCCATGTGGGGCACCAGCCCTAGTCTGTCCACCACCTCTTTTATCCAGTGGTTGAACTGCTCACAAGGGCTCAGCCGGGTGAGCGGCTTACTGAATGGTACTCCAATAAAGGCAATCCCTAGCATAATGGCCAATAACACCACACTCATAGCAGAACCTGTATGGCCACCACGGCTTGATGCCCCACAAGCTACACCCCTCAAAGACTGACCCTGCTCAAACTGAGAAATACCCGATGTTTGAAGCGAAGCCTGAACCGGTCGGCCTAACTGACGCTGGTGCTGTTGCAACTGATAACCCCAGCTTCACTAGCCTGAACATCCACCACCATTATGAGAACCACTGTAGCTACCCTGATGACGAGGCCTCTTATCTCTAGCCCCCTGATCATATCGGTACAAGTCCTCCACAGTATGGACATAGTATGTAATAGCCTGAAATGACCGACAACTAGCAACTAAGATCTCCGCTGCATGTCTAAGCTCTATCTACAACCCCCAAATAAATTTGTGAATCCTATTTGGCTCAGTAGGAATGATCATAACTCCAAATAGAGCAGGCGTGTGGAAACAGGTCTCATACTCAGATACAAACATTTGTCCCTGTATAAGCCTAGTAAACTACTCCTGGCGATGCTCGCGATCACTATGAGGCAAGAACTTGTCCATAAAGGCCTCATAAAACCCAGACCAAGTTAATAGAGCAGATAAAGATTGTATGCAAGCAAACTGAGCCCTCCACCATGACTTAGCTGGGCCCTCAAGCTGATAAGTAGTATAGCTGATACCGTGGGTCTCTAACAAGCTTAAGTGATGTAATATCTCCTCACAAGTAGTAATGAAGTCATGTGGATACTGTCCAGATGTACCAGCAAACTTTGAAGGTGCCAATCTCAGAAACCAACCCAACATATTCTGCTCCGTCTCTGTCATAACCAGGCGAGGAGCGAGAGGCTGTGCAACTGATAGTACTGGAAGAACCTCGGCAAAGGGAGCCACAGTAGTAGGCTGCGCTGCTGAACTCTGTGCACCCAGGGCTGGCCCCTTAGCGGATATATGTGCTACCTCTGAAGGTCGATCTCCAATCATACCCAAAGCTATAATAGTAAACCCCAAATATCTAAAGGCTGAGTTGGGCCTGAAGCTAGCACAAAAGTTGGTGCTGGAACTTGTACTGTAGGTGGTGGTACATGGGCTATCCATATGTTGCTTCTTAGGAAGAAACTATGGCTCATACTCATGCTCGAGCTCTATCTTAACTCTAGTCGCTCTAGCAGGTGCCGCTACTCTGGGATGACCTCTACCTCTACCCTTGCAACCACTCCATCCCCAAGCTAGAGTTGGAGGTATAGGGGTCAAAGGCTCTCCTCCACCAGAAGATGATGATCTTGTATGAACCATCTGCGAAAAAGTGAACGAGAACAAGTGAGATTTCAAGACACCTTCAAGGATAGAACACACAACATATAAGAAAGAAAGATCTATTTTTCCTAAGATGCCACTGTAGCATCCCAAAGAGTGAGTATGGATGTCTCCGCCTTGATAAGCAGGACTCTACTAGACATTGGCTCCTATACTGAATACACTGGTGAACCTAGAGCTCTGATACCAAGCTATCATGACACAATTTCTCGGTCATGATATCACCTATGGCCCCCAGGTAGGCAAACCAATCCCCATAGTCCAGAATAATTAGTAATGGGCTACTATCTAATAGTTAAGTAGAAGAATAATATAAATAGCAAAAGCAACGGAACAAGATGAAGAAATAAGCAACAGGATGATATATACATGCATATATGCAGAAGCTAAACCAAATTCCAAAACCTGGTATCGTAGTATAGCGCCAGAACTACATATAAGGAGTACAAAGGATCCAAAATGATACATACAAATATCTCTGAGTAGTAAGTAAGTACATAATACAAAAGATAAACTAAAGCTAAGCTCCAATCGCTAAGAGCTCACCCTCAGTCTAAAATGTCAAAAAGCCTCCTCCGCATGAGATATCTATGAGCTAGCAGCGACGGTCCACACTAGGATCTACACCATAAGATGCAGAGTATAGCATGAGCACTAAATGCGAAGTATAAAGCACCCAGTAGGTATCACAGGCCGACTGGGCACATATAAGATAAAAGAGCAGTAAAAAGCAAAGCAAAAGCAAATAGTCACGGAAATAATAAAGAAGTACACAGAAACTATCCCAGAGGGAAGACATCAGAATACAACATAGAAGGCTAGCAAGTAGATTATATACACAGAAGGAACAGGTGTGATTAAGAAAAGATGCACCTGGGGTCCTTGTAATAACAGTATATATAAGAAGTTTAGAAGGGGGAAGTATATCGGTAACCTAAAGTACAACGGGATAGGAGAAGAAGAGTAAATATAGTAATGCTCAGTATTAAGATTTAATAACCCAACTAAGCATATGAATCTCAAGTCAAGAACTAATAATCCCTCAGTATCCAACCTCATATACAACCATGATAGGGAATAGTATTGTGATAGAGTAACAAGAGTCTACCTACAGTCGCAATGGGTGCCTATACACCGAAGGAACACAAACAAGTGAAGACAAACCCTCTGACATTCCATACTACCAGAGCATACACTCTGCAAATTGCAATTAAGGGTGGAACCTCACACAAATGAAATGTATAATGCATCATACAAACCGGGTGGAATAGAAACCTTATATGTACCTCCTCCGGCACCTAAGGGCCCAGTAGGTAGGTCCCATAGAAGGACACGACCCGTATACCTTAACTCCATCTTATACCCCTCCTCTGGCATACTCAGAATGTAGCCCCTGGTCAAGATCAACAAGGTCCATTAAGCTCCCTAACCACATACTAAATCTCAATCTCAAAAACATCACTCAGAGTAAATTCAGACCCAAAGTAGTATTCAAACCTCGAATATGCATGCCCAGATTCTATCCAGGTCTAAAACAGTGAAATGTGCCTCAAAAACCCCTTCAAAGGGTACCCGAGCATATCCGGGTCTAAAACAGTAGTAATCTAGTAAAGTGCTCGGCCTTACCGAGTCTAATATCATCTCCCATTAATAACAAAACAAGTCTAGCACCTCGGCCAAGCTGGGTCTAGTATAAGTAAAAAAACTGTAATAAATATTTCTTTTAACTTTTCCTGCCCCAAGAAGATCAATTGAAACAATACCAAACCATTTTATAATCATTTTTATCAAAAATGGGCCCCCGAGGCCATGCAAGATTTTGAAAACCGTTTATGATAGGCCTGAAGCCAAAATCATAGTAAAAACAAATAAAAATCCCTTTATATGCATGATAAATGGTATGATCAACCACAAACAATAGCCCAATGTCTCATATCATCCTATCGGCCTTGCATAGGCTCCAATTATTCAACAACATAGATATCCAGCTCTATAACAATAATAATGATGTACGGGACTCACAGACATTCCCATGTAACCCACCATCTATATTCCAGAGTCAATATGAGGCCACACAGGACCACAAGGGTAATAACATCACCTATAATAAACACTACAAACAACAGAGGAAAGAAATGAGTCGGACAAGAAGAAGAGGTCAAGGTCTGTGGTTCCAAGATAGTAAACCCAACCCAAGGATGCCAATTATTACAATATTATCCTATAAATGCGAAAACTAGAAGGGATAGACCCTAACCTACCTGTCGTTTGATATCAAGTTGTTGGGGAATGATATCCAAGACCGAATCGCTCCGAGAAGCTCTGAACAATAATCAAACTATTAAAAACATAAATAACACATAAAAATGAGACTAATGATACCCATATTGCTATAATAATAGCCAGATTGAAATTTGGGTCAAATACGAGCCCACAGGGCCCATAACCTTAAACCAAAATGGAAAGAAGCACGATGACCATAACATTGCCAAGAACACATGTTCCAAAATTGAGAAATTTTTGCCTAGGAGAAGGCACCAAAAATAGCCCGCACAAATGAGGATTTAAAGATGGAATTTAAGAATAAAAATCAGAAATTTAGCAGGAATTACTTACCACAATGAGAGAATTTATGCCAAAGCAGTGAGTTCCACAAACTGACGAGCATGCAAGCCCAAGAAAATAGAATCTACAATAATTTCCAAGCTTTTAAGAATTCCTAACAATAGTGGTTCTTAACCAAAAGAAGAAGAGTGAGCTTGGGGAAGAAGAACTTACCAACTATCGAGGGTGCACAGATTTTTGATGAACAGTAGATTTTCTCAAGTCTAGGAACTGATTAGAGAAGTTTGGCAGAGATAATTTTCAGTTTAGAGTTGGGAGGAAACAAGAAATAGAGCTGGAAATATGAAAGACCAAGAATTTATACTGCGGGAAAATTGGTCAGCACCAACGGCGCCAACACAGCGCCAACACGCTAAAGAAAGCCAGTCTCCATTGTGCCAGAAGGGAGCTATTGCACTGGACGGCTGCAGGCGCTGAGGCGCGATTGCACTAGCCTAGGCGTGATTGCGCTGAAGGCTTGAACTGCAACAAAATCTTCAACTTTTTAAAAACACTATAGGGCATTCTGAGCACAATTGAAAATCGATACTCAAAAACCAATAATGCTATTATAGTGGAAACAACATTCCAGACTCAACAAAATCGACAAAACTTCCATACAATGTCATTTTGGAGAAATGTTGACCCAAGTCAACACTAACCAACAAGCAACCAAACACTCAAAATGAGCCTGGCTCACCCGGGACCCAAACCAACCATCTATCTAACAAAACTCATTATTCCAGAGCTGATGAAATCATCATATTATGAATCTGACGCTCCGATCATGCAAAATCTCAACTAAAGATCCAACTACACCAAACTCAACATTCCGGAGCTAACGGAACTATGTGAATTTCATTCCGAGCATGCTAGCTAAGAATGTTGACTTAAGTCAACGAATTCCTAAGTTTAAGTTCTAAAATATGAAAATTTCCAAAATAACTAAATGAATGACCAGGGCAGCGAACCACCTATCCCAGCAAGTTATAAATAACTTGGGGCCACTACCGGAAGTCTCTAACAGTATAAAGAAGGCATAAATGCGATAATGACCAGGGATAAAAATGTAAAAATGCGATAATGAAAGGGTCATCACATATATATGTGTAAAAATGTGTTGACAAGGGATTTACTCCAGTGATTTGTTCTGATTCAATCTCTTATTTTTCTTCACAGTGACATTAACATGAAGTTCTTGATGGCGTTCAAGGAAGACTTTATGTTGGAATTAGTTGTGAATTAGACGTCCAGTAAGTCATTTGGTTTAATAATAGTGGTGATTGATTTTCATTTTCTAATTCTAACCTGATGTTTCTTTTTATAGCTTAGTGACTTTGCAAGAACTTATTCCATGGATCGTTTCCTCTCAATCATTATAACAAGTGTATGATCGAGCTCTGATGGAGTGGTTTAAGCATTGAGGCTTGGTGGTGTTTAATGAAATTTATTGCAGTTTTTCAAGGTCTTCTCAAAGTTGATGCTAGTGTAGACACTAGTTATCAGACTTAAATTGAAACTAGTAATTTGATTCAACTTGTGTACAATTTCTTATATGACTTTGAAACTCTAGAATTATGGATTAGTTTTTATTGTTGTTCAAATATAATATAGACTGTGCTTTTTATAATGAAATTCGGTGTGTTTTATCATGAATGTTTGTATATTAGAATGAACCAGGGATTTTTCAAGAATTCTACCTAATAAATGTTGCTAACAGATCCAGCTTTTTACCAGTAATAAAATGGGTTTTTACCAATCATAAAAACGTTGTTGCATACTTTGGGAAATAACTAATGGATAGTCACAACTTTAATTGCCACTAAAAGATGTCACTTTTATCAACAATTACAATTGTTATTAAATGTATAAAACAAGAAATTCACTGTCAGGATTAGCTGCAATTATAATTGCCGCCAAAAAAATGCAGCTAAAGGTTGGACCTTTTGGCGGCAATTATTTAGGTCTTTACCAACACTTTATTTAATTACCGCTAAAGCCTTTAGCAACGATGGATACGCCGGCTAATAACTAATTGTCAGTAAAGGTTTTTATGGCAAATTTTATTACCGTTAAAGGGGATATTATATGCCGCTAAAAGTCATTTTAGTAGTAGAGATTGCCGCTTGAAAATATTGCCTGAGTGCTGCCAGCAGAACCGCTAGCTCAAGGAGCCTCTCCTTTGGGTATGCTTCATGCTTTTCTTTTCTTTGAGCTGGGAGAATATATCTTTATTGCTTCAGAATACCAAGGTAAGCTTTTTTCCTTTTCTAGTCTATCTATCCATGTCTATTGAAAGTAGAGAGTTGATGACTGATACATAGATGGTCATGGTTTATCCCTAAGGGACTGGAGAAGGATATAATGTTCATATAAACCAAGCCCAGGTTATCCTTCTCCTTTTTGATTCTTGAGCTTTCTCTTTAGATCTTTCCCTTTTAGTACTGATATTAGCTCTTGTAGGTGTGAAGGTTGTGTATGTCATCCTTCCTTACTAGCATTTTCTGTGCCTCCCACCTTCAAGTTCAAAACCCTACTCTCCTTCATTTTTTTATCTAGTATTTTGATATCTAGATAGTAGATACCTAGCTAGTTTGTACACAACAACATCTCTTTCCAGGCATACTTTGATGTAAATATTGTTACTGTGATTTCCTTTGTTTGACTGAATAATGGCTTCTCTCTGTTTGTACTACTTTGAATGTGAATGAATTTTGTTAAGGATTGTCTTGCTTTCATTGTATTCTAATTTTGCATGCCTTTACTCATAGATTAGAGATTTGGTACTAGTCCATATTCAAGATCTTTCTACTCACTGTGGGAAGTTCCTTGAAAGAATTGTACTCTTGTTTATGCTCAAATTCAAAGGCTACATTGGCCAGTGAATCTGCTAAGTTGTTCCCTTCTCTATAGGTATGAATTATTTGTATAGTGACCTATTGCATTATGTTCTTCATTTATTGCATTAATTCTGCTAATTCCGAAGGTATTTTCCACTCTTCTTTAATTATGTTTCTCATGCTTAGAGAAAATGTTTCAAGTATCAAATTGTGTATCACACTTTCTCTGCAAAACTTTAGAGCCTCAAGATAGCTCTTGCCTCAGTTTCCATATTAGTTTCCACCTCTATTGTGACTGCTTGTCCATAGATAAGGTCTTCATTGTTGTTTTGCAAGCATAAACCATAGGCACTGACCCCTGGATTACCTCTACTTGTTCTATTTGTATTGCACTTTATGATTTCTCCATCCGGTGGTTTCTATGTCACAGAATAGTTGTATAGATTAGGTTTATAAGTGCCAAGAAAATTCACCAATGTTGGCCAGTCCTTAGGAGTTCCATTAATTCATGGAAATAGATACATCACTATTTGGTATACTAGATCTTATATTTGCATCACCATGGTATAGAAATTAGTGTCCCCTCCATGTCTTCTAGCATTCCTTCTCTTCCATAAGGTCCACATGATCAGTTCTAGTACAACTCTGTATATTGTCGCCAATATTGATGGACCAGTTACCCTCCACCATGAAATGATCACCTGTTGTAAATGCATATTGTAAATGTTTATACTTGCAAAACCAGCAAACTGCATCCATAGCCTAGTGGTTATGTGAGATGTTAGAAAAAGGTGACTCATGGTTTCCTCAGCATGGGTGCTACTGTAGTAACATCTAGAAACTAAATTGAACTCCATTCTCTTTAGGTTGACTTAAGTAGAGATTCTTCTTGTCCAAACCCTCCAAGTGAAAAAATTGATCTTAAAAGGAATCCCTTTTGCCCAAAATAGATTATAGCATCTTCTGTAGTCTTCCCTTTTCTCACAATACTCCAAGCAGAACTTACACTTAAAACCCATGTGGGATTGCACATCCTCCAAGGTGTGTAATTAATATGATAGCATGTGCGAGACTTGATGTTTTGCATGATGTAATTAGCTATTCCCCATAAATCATGCTTCTAAGTTTCTGCTCATCCTATTGTCCTTCAAATGTGAAGTCTTTCACTTTGACTTCTTCCTCTTCTGTATTCTCTCCTTCAAGATAGTATAAAGCCCCCTATTTGGTCTAATTATCAAACCAAAAGTTAGAGGTACCTGCCTGAATCTGCCACCATATATTATGTTCAATCTCCTCTCTGACTGCAACCATCTTTTTTCACTCATGAGAGGCTCTTCTTCCTTGATCTAATAGGGAAATGGTCTTCTTACAGTACTTGTTCCACATATATGTACTCCACAATGAGGTTGTACTTAGTTTGAAAATCCACCAAAGTTTAGCAAATAAAGCCTTGGATACATCAAGCAATGACCTGAAGCCAACCCTTTCTTTATTCTTAGGCAGAAACATTTTATCCCATGCTATTTGGTGCTTACCTCTTGACCCAGTGGTATTTCCCCATAGAAACTTAACAAAAATTTTATGAAGCTTTTAAATCACACTCACTAGAAGGTTCATAGCAGAAAGGAGGTAGATAGGCATGGACTATAAGGCATGTGATATCAATACATACCTCTCTTATATGAGAGAAGTTTGTTCTTCCATGAGTTGAATCTCTTCGTCACCTTCTTTATTAGCTCCTCAAAGTGTGACTTGTTTTTTTTTCATAAAAGAGGGGACAACCAAGATAAATGAATAAGAAATTGCCCTATTTAACACCTATGATTCTCCATATGTTCATGCACACCCCAATGGGAATCTTTTCATGCAAGTAAAAAAGGCTCTTATTCAAATTGATCATTTTCCTTGACACCTCTTCATAGTTTCTTAGCACTTTCATCATTTTCCTCATAGATCCTTCTTATCTTTAAAAGAAAAGGATAGTATCATCTTCATAGGAATGATGATTGATGTCAGGGCTCAACTTGGGAAGTACATATCCTTTGGACTCTGGATCCTTGTAGAGATAGTTTAGATATTTAGATAGAACCTCAGCGTCAATAATGAATATTGTGAGAGAAATGGGATCCCCTTGTGGACTAAAAGAATCAAAAAGATTGTCCATTCAAAAACATTGAGTACTAATTGTTGGAAACTAGTCTTCAAACCATGTCTATTATGATCACTAAGAAGCCAAAACTCCTTAAGACTTTTGTGAGGAATATCCATGATACTCTATCATAAGCTTTTTCCATGTCAAGCTTCACTACCACATTATGGAGCTTGTTTCTTTTCTTTATGTCCTCTATGATCTCATGTGCTAGGAGAACATTTTCTATGATACTTATCCCTTTTACAAAACATGATTGATTAGTGGAGATTATCTATGGTAGGATTTCCCCCAGCCTTCAATGTAGAACTCTCGAGATTAATTTATTAGCAAAAGTCCTAAGGCTGATAGGCCTTAGGTCTCTAGAAGTAGTTATTACCTTTTTTTTGGAATCAGTGTGAATGATGTATTTAGGCAACTCCTAACAACAAAAAAAAACTTTTACCATGTTGGTATGTATTCCTCTATGATGTCCCAACAATGTTAAAAGAAATATCCTGAGAAACCATCAGGGCCACCTACAGTGTCTCCATTAAGAGCGTACACCATTTCCTTCACATTGTCATTAGTAGGCAGTTTAGTCATCTAGACATTTTGATCCCTGGTAATCATGTGGTGGATTTGTTTCAGCATGTCAAAATTTACATTGACATTAGACTCTATGAAAACCCTTACTGCTTTTCCCCATGTGTTCTGGGTGGTGTTGATAGTGTCTCCTTGGTTTGTTTGGATTTCAAAGATGTGCAGTTCTTTCCTTCTTCCTTTGACATAAGAATGAACGAACTTGGTGTTTCTTTCCCATCATGAAACTATCTCATTCTTTCCTTCTGCTTCTAATATTTTTTTTCCAGTTGTAGGAACCTTTTTAAATCAGCCTCTGCCTTGCACAATTCTGTCGTGTTGGATTCTGAGGGGTTTATCTCTAGTTGTGCCTCTTTAACCATTATTATATTCCCCAGTGTGGTTATATGCTAAAAGATATTTCCAAAAGTGCTCATGCTCTATTATTCTAGTCTAGCTTTCACTTTCTTAATTTTTTATGGACGATTGAAAAAGGAAAGTCTTCTTCCACTTCCATCCATTTCTCCTCAATCACTCTTTTGAAATTTGGATGGTTTGTCCAAAAGTTCAGTAATTTCAAAGGTCTAATCATAGGCTCAATAAGTTTATTGCATATAACATATAAGAGGGTATGATCAGAACCTTCACTGATTAAGTGATGTACCTCACTGTCTAGTAGAGTATTCGTAAAGTCTCTGTTGCCCAATACTCTATCTAGATTCTTGAAAAGACATGATTTTTTAATTTTATAATTCCACAATGTGAATCTACTACCAGTGGATTTTAGCTCTGTCAAAGCATAGTTGCTTCGGTATTGGGCAAAGTCTGTGGTTTCCTATTGTGTTACTGGAAGGGCTCAATGATTTTCTGATTCATCTAGTATAACATTAAAATATCCTCCTATCACCTAAGGGATTTGTGTGTTGATTGATATTTATTCAAAATCCTTCCATAGTTATAATCTGTCCAAGGCACTATATCTTGCATAGATAGAGGAGATTTTGAATATAATGTTATTGCAATTGTAGCTGAATTTCATGGTGAGCTGGTGAACAGTTTCTGATTCAACATTTCTATTCCATTCCTCATTCCAATATACCCATATCTTAGAAGAATTATTAGCCACAATATTTTTTAGGCCAGGTTTCCCTCTATATTCCTCCAAATCCTTTGGACTTTGAAAAGGCTCAAAAAGAGAAATGTAAGTGTAGTGATATCTTCTATTCAGTTCCATTAATATCTCAAAAGTTTTCAAAGATTTAATGGATCTGATATTCAAAAATAGCATTTTCTCAATCATTGATATGATGAGTATGAGACTCCCTTCATACTCCTTGTTCTCATGCTTGATGGGATAATATTACCTAACTTGGTCTTCTTATTGTTTCCCTTCAATTGACTTATTTGTCTTTTGTAATAGATTTCCTGTAAGTGCAAAATCTTCTATGTTGGTGTTTGGATCCTCTTCTTCTATACTCTTCCTCATATCTTCATATGGAATATTATCCAATGATAGTGTCTATGATGTTGGTCCTATTATTTGAATTGGTGAAGGCTATCTTATTTGGTCCTCCATTTAACATGAGTTCACTAGTTCATATTTATTTGAGGAGTTCTGCTGAACCCTCACTATTGAACCAGGTGTAGTTTTATCCATCTTGTTCTATGAGTCAATTTCTTAGTTGCCTCCCTTGTTTGTTGAGGTCCCTTAGAGTGTTGGGTTTTTGTTCCCTCCTTGGTGACCTTTTTATTAGTGCCTATGTTATCTCCCTTCTTCCGTCAGTTACATCCAAAAGTGGTCTCTACCCATTGCTTAAATGTGATTTCTTGGGCCATGTTAATTTTGTCATCTTGTGTATTCTATTTCAACTTTCTCGTCCCCCTTTTCAAGGGCTTCAAACTTATTTTCCATGTCTACACATTTATCATTTTGTTGATGTTTTGAGTTCCATATATGTTCATGCCTAAGTCAGTTATTTTATCTTCCCCTTCTAAATCCCTTCTGCCTTTTTTCTTTAAAACCATCTATGTTCTCCTGTTTTTCCTTTTCTTTTTTGTCTTTCTTTATGTCCTCCTCTTACCTTTATTTCACTCCTTACTGATTCCCTTTTTGGGGGTTCTTCTTACTCTTTTCTCCCTTACTATAATGTTCATCATTTTGTTCTTCCCATTTCCCTTTTTCATCCTTTAGATACAACTTCAGGTGCATGACAAAGCATTTCTTTGCATTGTGTCCTTGTAATTTTCATGTTTTACAGTTTTGGGAATGTAGTCATATCTAATAGGGATCCATTTTTCCTTTACTTTTCTAGATTTCTTCTTCCGTCCCAAATTGATTCTCTTTGGCAGATTCCCTATCAAATCTAGTTCTACTTTAAGCCTGGCATAACTAGGTCTTATTTTGTTATACGTTTCCATGTCAACTTGCAATGGTTTACCCACTACTGCAGCAAGTGTAAAGATGGCCTTCTTTTCAAAGAAATTCGATGGTAATGAGGGGAAAGAGATCCAGGCAATGGCAGTAGTCGTCTCCTCTTCAAGTTCAAATCAAGGGTCCCATTTCAGAGTCGTCATAGTGTATGACCAATACTTATGGGTAATGTAAAATTGAGGCTTTGATAATAGATGAACATACTTCTCCATGTTTGAAGCACGTATGACTACATATCTATTGCTCAAAATCTGATGTTTACTTCTCCTTTTAATTCATATTTTTTGGGAATTAATCTCCTCATATCTTGAATCTTCGACCATCCATAATAATATTTACCAATAACCACGCATTGAAGGTCCTTATTTATAATACTTTGAGCCACTTATTTCTCTTCTCAAAAAATTCTTTGCTCCCCATATAGATATTGAATTTGTTTCAAGGGTACATTTGTTGTTGGGATGAGACTAGATTTAGTGTTGATGCATACGTGATGGTGTTTGTGGGTGGGGCATTTAGAGTAACTACAGGTTGAACAACCTCTGGTGGTGGAGGTTGTCCAATTGTCGTGGCGGCCATTTTTTCCATTAGATTTAGGCAAAATAGGGTTTTATTGGTGATACTCCTAGAGATTTTTGTATTATTTAGGAATATGATCAACTATGTCCAAGACTTAGGGAATATTTTTTAGCCATGGGTAATTGCTTTTGGTCATTAAGAAAATATGTCTTTTAATCTCATATAAGACAATGGTTATAGACTACTACGTCCATGCATTATGTTGTTCATTCTTTTCCAAATTTTCCAAGTATAAAAGATGGTATGTCTCTGTAGAGTAGCTTCAGTTTGTTGTTACATTCAGCATACCCCATTTATTAAGTGTAACTTTCATCTGAGTAAAGGGCCATGGACCCTGAAACTACTGCATATTGATACCAGACCTATTAGGCATTGGAACATGTGATGAACATATGTTCAATTGTTTTATGAAATGGTCCATCACAACATATGCATTTAGAAGTCAAAGAAATACCCATTCTAGCTATAACTCCATCAATAGGTATTCTTTGTTTCCATAGACTCCATAGAAAGAAAGATAACTTAAAAGGGACCCTTTTACTCCACATGTTCTAAAAGTGTTCTTGTCTATCATTTTATTGTATAAGAACTTCCCGGGCACTACTAACTTTGAACTTCCCTGAGATATTCAACTTCGACCATGGTATGTCCTATTTCTCACTTACTTTGTTGTATACCAATTTCTTCTAAATTTTATCCACTATGTCTTCACGAAGTGGTTGCTGCGATCTGGTCATAGCCTAAGAACTACTACTCATAAGTTGTATCACATCTTTTATAAATGTATCTCTTGTATGATTTATGGGAAGTAGATAATTTATAAGTGGTGATTTTACAACTTATTGAGGTATCTTCTTTTATGTTTTATGTCTTCTATTTATAATATGATGCTATTTAGTGTGTGGATTACCATTATTTCAGGTTTTGTGAGGCATAAAGTGTTCTCAGACAAAAGGAACCAAATTTGCCAAAAGAAAGAACATGCCCTTATATGCCACTAAAGCGGCCAAAGGATAGCAATTACAGAAGTAAACCAGATAGTTAACAACCAAAAATGCAGTCAGAAGACCACAAATGAAAAAGTTAACTATCAAGTGAAATACTGTAAATGTGGTGCTATTTCCTAAATTGTGGCATCTAGTTAAAGTCAGAATTGTGATTATGATAGTTGTACATATTTGTGGCTGACGAATTTCAGTTCTGCCTAGAATGGAATTTCATAATTTTTTCATCCCCTATCCACATAACACACGTCTAGCTCTCTTGGAAACACATCTTTGACATCTTTGGAAAATTCTCAAGCTTAGGGAGAAAGCTCTAGCATCCTAGACCATTGGAGTGAAGATTGAAAGATTGAATGACCAATTCTTAATCCTTTTACTTTCTAATCTTCAACTCTTTATTTTGTATTGAATATATTTGTAATGACCTTTCCGGTCATTCCCTCATTTTTTATTTCTTTGTACTGTTAAAGAATTTTTGTATGGCCCCAAGTCATATATCATTTTCTGGGACCGGTGGTTCGATACGGTGGTCGTTCATTGGGTCGTTATGACCAATTTCCTATTTTAGAGCTTTAACTTAGGAAATTATTGACTTTAGTCAATATTCTTAGCTAAATTGACCAGAATCAAATTCTGACAGTTCCGTTAGCTTCAGAACATGGATTTTGGTTCAGTGGGACCTTTAGTTGGGATTGAGAACTTATGGTATGAATCAATCTCACTTTTTAAGATTTCAGGTCAATTGGAGTTAGAAATTTGACTTGGATCAAATTTCGATGATTGGAGTGTCAAATTCAAAATCTGACTGTTCCATTAGCTCTAGTATATCGAGTATGGGTTGGATAGGTTATTGGTTTGGGTCTCAGGTGAGACGGGCTCATTTTGGGTGTTTGGTTGGTTTTAGCAAGTGCTGACTTGGGTCAACATTCCTTTGAAACATTCTCATATGGAAGTTTCATTGATTCCTTTGAGTCCGGAATGTCATTTCCACTCTAGTTACATGTTTTGTTTGTGAGTATCATTTATTGATTGTGCTGGGAACCCCCCTTTGGAGTATTTCATATTGCTCGTATTTCTGCAGCAGAGCAGTTCTCAGCACAATCGCACCAGAGCACCGTTATCGCTGCTTTCCTCCTTCAGTGCTATTGTGGTAGGGCACACGATTGTGCAGATGCACTTGTTTCTCCTTCTGTGAAATCGCGCTCAGGCCAGTGCAATCATGCCAGTGCTCTCCTGTCCCTTTAGGGCGATCGCGCCAGGCCATTGCAATCGCGTTGATCTGCAACCTGCAATATAAATAGCTTTCTCCTTGAAATTTCCAACCATTTCCTTAATTTCTCACTCTAAAACATTTCCCCTCTCTCCTGTAAGTTGCTCTAAATCAGTTCCTAGCATTGGGAATTCATCAATTGGCGGACATTCTCGTTTCCCTCTTTGTTGGTAAGTCTTCTTCCCCAAATTTCTTCTTCTAAGCCTTGGCAAACCTCCATTAATGCTTTTTCTTAGTGTGGGTATTGATTCTTGGATTGTAGTTGCTTGATTGGTCTGGTTGTTCATTGAGGCATGAGTTTCACCTATTGAACCTTATTCCCTCCCTCTGTGGTACATAATTTCTCCACTTTTGTTCTTAATTTTGCAAAGTTCTCGCATGATTTCCCTCTTCTTCTCTGGGCTGTTTTAGGCCTTTTCTTTACTCAAATTCCACTGAATTTTTGGGCATGTGTTCATGGCAAGGTTGGGAACCTCATGGTAATTTTTATTTCTAGTCAAGTTGTGGGGCCTATGGGCCCATTTTTAACCCAAATTTTGACCTGGCTAAACTTTTAGCAATATGGGTATTGATAGCTTTGTTTTAATGCATAGATTACATTCTTGATAGTGTGTTAGCTGTTCAGAGCTTCTCGAAGTAGTTCGAGCTTGGTCAATGTCGTTCCAACATCTTGTCGTCAGACGATAGGTAGGTTACAGTTTCCCTACCATAGACTTTGCATATATAGTCTATAATTGTACTTTTTATCATCCTTGGGTTTGGTTTATTACTTTGGCACCCCATACCTTGTACGCTTTCTTTACTTCCATCTTATTTCATATGTCAATTTTAGTATTTGATCTTACTGTGTAGTATTACCCCTTGTGGCCCCGTATGGCCTTGTATTGCCTCTGGACGATAGATGGTGGGTTATTTGGGACTTTTCGTGAGTCCCGAACATCAATTTATTACTATGGAACTGGTTATATATGTTGTAGAGAAGTTTGAGCCTATACATGGCCGTTAGGTTAATTGTGAGCCATTGGGCTATTGACTGTTGCGATCATATCATCATCATCATGCAAAAGGGTTTTTTGCATTTGATTTTGCTACTACTATGGTTTCAAGCCAAGTTATCAACATTTTTTTAAACATTGCATGGCCTCGAGGGCATGTTTTCCTATAAATGATTATAAATAGATTTAAACTGTTTTATGGATCTTCTTGGAGTAAAAATGGTTTTGAAATGGTTTTCACACTGATTCTAGACTCGGCTAAGCTGGTGTGCTAGATATGATTTACTATTGATTTTGATACTATACTAGGCTCGGCTGGCCGGAGGGCTAGACTTGACTTTTATACTAATTATAGACTCAATTTGAGTTCGAACACTTATAATGAGATATTAAGAGTTGTATGTGGTAGTGTAGACGTCCATGGACCTTGCCGATCCGGACTAAGGGCAGCGGGCCAAAAGTTTCAAAGGAGGGGGTATATTGGGTAGTAGAAGAATACAGGGGAAGCCTTCCATGAGTCCTACATGTTGGGTTTACGGGCGCCAGAGGAGATGCATATGGTACCACTGTCACTTATGAGCATATTATACCATATCATGTATTTTGTGTTCGGTTCCACCCTTGTTTGCTATTTGCTGAGTGTATGCTCTTGTAGTATGGGATGCCGGAGGGTTTGTTTTCACTTGTATATATATCCCTTGGGTGTATGGGTTCCCATTGGGTCTGTAGGTAGATTCGTTATTTGATCCTATTGTTGTACTGGTTCATTTTACATATACTTGCAAGTTATTGTTCGACTATTCTTATCGTGAGAGTTGTTTTATTAGCATGATTCCGTTAGTAGTATTGTATTTGAATAATGAGTATGTTTTCTTGTTGTTCCTTCCTTCCATTTTACTTAAAGGTACCGGTATACTGCCATATTTTCTTAAACACTCTATTTATATATTGTTGTTGGAAGGATCCAGGTGCCTTATCCTTTCCTTCACCCGTGTTTGGTGTTATATATATATATATATATATATATATCTTCTATGGCTAGCATAGTATGCTTGTATTCTTTAGTATTCTATCTGTGCTAGTTTCTGTGTGCTATTCTTTTGTTGCTTCTGTGACTTCCTTCTTTCATATCTGCTATATACTGCCTTATATCTTATATGTGCTCAGTCGGCCTATGATGCCTACTGGGTACCCGTTGCTTTGCAATTGGTGCTCATACTATACTTCTGCATCTTCTAGTGTAGAGTTGATCGCACACAGACTCGTGGAGTGTTTCCCAGATATCCGAGACTTGGGGTGATCTCCTAGCGATTAAGGCTTGACTTTTTATCTCTTCTTTTGTACTATGTACCCTTTTGCCATTCAAATAGAGTTGTATAATCGTATTTTGTATTCTCTTGTACTCTGTATATTTAGTAGAGGCTCTTATACTGTGATACCAGGTCATGGGATTGTTTAGCTTCATTTATATCTATTCCAGTTGTTATATTTCATTACTTTTCTCTCTTGCTTTTGCTCATATATTGCTTCTTCTGCGTGTTTAGCTTGCTAGTAGCCCATTACTAATAGTTTCGAGCTACAGGGATTGGTACGCCTATAGGGGTTGTAGGTGCCATCATGACTTTAGAAATCGGGTCGTGACAATATTTGAGTGTACTTGATAATTTTAGATTTGGGTATTGTGTTAGAGATAATCAATATTTGGGCTTTAAATTTCTATCTTGTATTGTTGTAATTGGTTGGATATTTTCTAGTTTATGAAATGGGTCTTTCTTTATCTAATTAACCTTGTGCTTGTATTGCTTTCTAAAAGGATTGATCAACCCTTGGACTTTCCCCTTTTGCTTTAGTTGAGCTCGAAAAAGGAAATTAAATTTAGGGAAGGTTAATTAGAACAATTTGGGGCTTTAAGCCTCATCTAATAGATTCAAGCTCGAAATAGGAGAATCTAAGTGTTGCCTAAAATTAGAATGTCTTTGTTGATACTTAGCTAGGTTTGAGGGAACTAGTTAAGAAATATTCGCTTGTGATCAAGAGATATTGGCGGATGATTGAGATACAAGGCTAATTTGCATTAATCCATGATTAATTAAATAGTACGGACATTGATTGATTCCCAATTCCGAAATCCCTAGTTTCTCGTGCTTGTGAAGGTCATTGATCACTCTATCCTTTATCTAGTTAATTGTATTTTTGTTCGTTTCTACATCAAAAACACCCAAAACAATTTATCATTTTATGTTGGATTAAGTAAATCATTGTCATTCCTTTATTTCCCAATTGCCTTTACATTGTTCACTGTGGGGTCGACTCCTACTATCATTACCCGATTTCTCAGGTCATGATGGCACCTACAACCACCCAGTAGGTGAACCAATCCTCGTAACATGAAACGGTTAGTAATGGGCTACTACCTAACCAATACGCACAACAAGAGGAAAGTAAGCGGAAGCAGAATATAAAGATAAGACAACGCGGAAACAATTAACCCGAATATATATACAAAATAAATAACACATACCCCAAGACTTGGGATCGACAGTACAGAAGCTTCTAAATAGTATACAAGTGCTAGAAGTAACAAAATGATAAGTACAACTATCTCCGAATATACAAAGAGTAATAGTACAACATATGAGATGTGGTCAAGCCCCAATTATCAGCCGTTCACCCTATTCTCGAATATCTAATAGTTGCATGAGTCTCCAACGCGATCAACGACAAAACCTCAACTAATATATGCTCCAGAAAGATGCAGATATGTAGTATGAGCACCAAATGCTAAACAACGGGTACTCAGTAGGCTTCATCGACCGATTGAGTGCATATAAAATATAAAAATAGTAATATAGCAGATAGGAAGAAAACCGCCGCTAAAACAATAGAGAAAGCATAAGGAACTAGCACGGAGAATAGTTAACCAAGAGTTATAAGCATACAATGCTAGCACAATATATATACAATCACATAATCACAGGTGAAAGAAAGAAGAACGCACCTGGATTCAATTCAACAATAGTATAAAAAGGAGAGAGTTTAGAAACATGGCGGTATACTGGTAACCTCAAATAAAAAGGAAAAGAAGGAAAGCAGTTTAACTTACTCAAGATAGGATCAACATACTTAAGTAAATCAAATAACAAATTCAACTTCAAGAAGCAAATATGGAGATCAACCCCACAAGTACAAACCTAAGATGAAATAACTAAGACACAAGAACCAAGAGTTACCACTCAAAATCATGCTAAAGAATAGAACTAGGAACCCACAATTCGCTCATAAGACCACTCAATAGTGCCTCAATAATATAGGACTCACTAGACCCTCAATACTGGTTGTCCAATAATCAGAGCCTTAACAGGCTAACAATCGCTAATCCACAAAGAATTGGAAGTCGTAACAAGCTCTATAAAAAGACAAGAGTAATATAATCTACCTACAGTCCCAACGGCCGCCCATAAAACCAAGGAACACAATCAAGTGAAAACAAACCCTTCGACCGCCTATACAACTTGAGCATACACTGAACATACAATAATCAAGGGTGGAATCCGAGTGATATATGCATGATGATATGATATGATGAATCCAGAACCAGGTGTGATCACAGTGCGATATGTTACCCCCTCTGGTGCCCCAAAGTCCCAATAGAGGTAGGATCTATGGAAGGACCTTTTCCGAGTACCTCTCCTATATCGTACACCCCTCCCTTCAGTCACCATCGACCTATAGTACTTTGTCTGGAATGGTAGGGTCCATAGAGGTCTACTCATAGACCATATACTAACACGAAACTTAATATATATTGATAATCGGGATCTCGTAGTGCATGCTTGGATTCAATTCGAGTCTAACTTAGTAGTCAAATCTCAATAACCCTTATAAAGGGTGCCTAGAGTGTTTATGGGTCTATCAGAAATCAATTGCCAAAATTCCTAAAAAGGGTGCCCGGCTCGTATCCAAGTCTAAATCTATAGAAAATCATGTCTACCGCTATGGACCAATCGAGCCTAGTATCTGAATGAAAACCAGTAATCAAATCATCATAATATCCTCTCTACTCTGAGAGGTTTCATAAAAGCCAGTTTCAAATTCCTTTTGATGTCACATTACTGAAATGGGACCTCGGGGCCATGCAAAGTTAAGAAAATCATTTATAGTGTTGACACCTAATTTTTACCTACTACATTAGGAATTAATCTTGAGCCTTTTTTAATTTTAAACAATTTTGAAATAATTATTTTGTAAAAAGGGATAAAATATTTTTCAAATAAGCCTTATAATAGTTCTGAGTAATAATTTATATTTTTCATGTTTAATTATGTGGAGGTTATATAAGCTTACTTAAAGAACTATTTTAGAGTTAATTTCATAAGAAAATCCTTTTAGGAGATTAAAACGTTTGATTTTTCTCTAAATTAATTAATCGACGAAATTAATTTCACAATTTTTAAAAGAGGTAATTATGTATTAAGAATGATAATTATTTCAATTTGTTTAAATTTAAAGAGGCTCAGGTGATTAATTTTAATTAATTCATCGTTATTTCTATTCTAGCCTAAACTCTTTAAACCATTTAAAAATTAGCCGAATTTCTCCTAATTCCTATTAATTTGGCTATCTCTTTAACTCAAAGTGGCCACATTATTGTAAAATGTGGCCACATCTTAAATCAGCCTTATAACTCCTTGGTCTTAGCTAATTTGGGCTAAACAATTCCATCCGCCCCAACCCACTAACATATTCCTTCAACCCGGTCCAACCGGCCCAACCCATCAAGCATATACTCTTCTTTCCCTTTCTCTTTTACAAACAACTCAAACCAAACAATCCTTATCAACCCTCTCTTTCTTTGTGTCTTTCACAGATAACAACAAACAAACCCAGTTGTTCCTCTGTTAAACAACAACTCAAAACGCTGCTGCAATAACATCAAATTATGCCCCAATTCCCAAATGCCTTACAATATGTCTTTTTGTGTGTTGTTCAGGATCTCGAAGCTTCTAGAAATCACCCAGTTGGCTTCTCTCAATGTTCCTCTTCCGAAATTCGTGGCGAAATTAGCTCAAATTCGTACTGAGATAGTACATGTGTGGCTCATTTTTTTTGGATTCGAGTTTGAATTCGAAATTTTCCTAGGTTTTCATCTGATTTTACCCTTCGTTCCCCCCCCCCCCATTTTCACCCTAAATTTCCCTATAAAACCTCTCTAAGATAGAGGAATAGGGGCTGGATTCTTGATTCCTTGGGTTTTCTTTGGAGAACCCTTTTCTAAACCAATCAAAGGAATCGAAAGTTTAAGAGATAGACCCTAAAAAATTCGTGTTCTTACGGCGAAACAAGCTAAGTTTCGGCGGTGTCAAAGTCTTCCGTTAAAGCTCATGGTTCTAGAACGCTGCTCCAAGGAAGGTAAACACACCATTTTCTTGTGTTTTATTTTGTTTTGCTTTTTACAAGTATGTAATCATTTAGAAATTTCTAGTTTTGGTTCGTTTGTGTTTTGATATTTATGAGTTTTTCCTTCTTCCTTCCGGTTTTGAGCTGGTCTTGTTTGATTTTGTGTTAAGAGATGAAGAATGGAAGCTTTAAAACTTGTTTATTCAAATATTTGTTTAAGTGTCATGTCCTAAAGTTTTCATTTTGTTTTCTTTCTTCTCCGTTTTTCTTCTCATTTTAATGACTATTTCATGTATGCCCTATGTGAACGTCGGTATTTTGCTTGTTTCGTTGATTAGACCTCTTCTGCTTGTTGTGGTAAGAATTTAGAAAATATATACTAGTGCTTTCTTTTAGAAATGGTTAAAATCTTAGTCGATATTGTTTAATGACTGTTATGTGTCTATGTCAATGTTTATTGTGTGAAAATATTTTGTTCAAGGAACTATTTTGTCAAGAATAAAGAGGATACTCTGTGAAATATAGTAATCACTCTATTTTTTTTGTCATTGGTATGATTGAGAAAAATCAATGACCAAAAAATATTTAGAGATAAAAACCCATTTGTATGATCCTATGTATTCCTTGGTGTCACCTTTGCCTCATCTGTTTGCTATTTTTGGGAGCTTCTTAAGATAACGTTTAGTTCTCTTGAAGGCTTGGGTTCTTTTCTTTGTGTTCAGCAACTAGCATGCCACGGGTGGATAGATATTGTTTAAGCATGGCTCTTTTCTTGTTGTTTTAGCAAATGAGTAGTCATAACTTTTGTTCTTCATTTTAAAGACTGAATAGGTTTATCAAGTTTAGGTCTTAAGATTTTGGTTTCAATACACGTTATTTTGTTTAACCTGGAGTATTTTCTTGCCTAAACAAGTTCTAAAAGTATCTTTTCACATCTTACCCTTCTCTGTTCCCTCTCCCGTATTGTTTGAAATCAGTTGGTTGGGGATTATGCTTGATTACCTGTCTAGGGAGCTAAAATGAGTATGTTTTACCCACATAAAGGTGTGCTCAAGTTGGATTTTCAGTTTGTTCTCAAAAAGAATACGCATATTCCTTCCTTTTTTAACGATTGTACAGTAATGTTATTAAATTGCTGGGTTAGTGGTACGATGAATGATTTATCCATGTTAATAACCTATATTTCTTACCAGATTTCTTGAAAACAAGGCATGTGTTATATGATTTAAAGCTACCTTAGATTGATTGTGTTCTGTCTTCAGTCTGTCATGCTTTATGAATCTGCCAAAGACAAATTTTCTTTTTTGCACTTATTTGAGTCATTGCTAAAGGTCAAAATTCCTGTCGTTGTTAAAAAAAATCAAGTTGGTCCGTCAAGCTTGAATCTTGAATCATAGATTTGAATACATTGTCCTCTACTAGTCATTAGTTTAAAATGCTCATGTATACCTAGGTTACTTGAAGAAGTATGCTTTGCCAAATATGATCCTTTGGTTTGTTTACCTTAAATTCCTTCTCGTTCTCTTAAATTCATGGTTTGGAATGTTTCAACTGTTGTGCTCAAAAGAAGTCAGCTCTTTTCCCCTTAAAGTGAAGTATGATAAGTGTTAAATTCTAACGTCATTGCACCTACTATTTAGATGAACAACTTTAGTGAAAAATAAGAATACCACATCCTCCTTGCTTAGCCTAAGATTATACATAAATTGGTCATATTATGTCAATGTTGTTAGTCATACAAATCAGTTTCTGCATACGAAAACCGCATGAGATAGATTCTGAGTACGTCACTTCGAGAAAGAGTCTCTTCATAGTTTTCTTTGTGAAAATGCTTAACTCTTTAAATATATGGAAGGTCATTACTCATTTTCATTTAGTTATATTCAGGTGTGCATTCATGATTGTATGTTTGAGTTTGATTCATAAATAAATCTTTCTTGCTCTATCAAAAAGGATACGGATCACATTATGGATACTAATTCTACTCTTTTCTTTTGTTTATAT
This sequence comes from Jaltomata sinuosa, assembly GCA_003996215.1. Taxonomy (NCBI): domain Eukaryota; kingdom Viridiplantae; phylum Streptophyta; class Magnoliopsida; order Solanales; family Solanaceae; genus Jaltomata; species Jaltomata sinuosa. Next base: position 238,707 of record QJPP01001735.1, on the reverse strand, counting down.
GTGATGCTCGAGTTCATTTTGGACTCCACATCCCCGCTGCATTGGTTTTGAACTCAATTGCTCTCTTTGAGTGTGCCTCGTCAAAATAGATAACACATGTTGCAGAACAAATTAGTCCAAAAGGCCTAGCACTGACGTAGAAGCAGCAGCCTATAAATGGACCAGAATTTGAGGGGAAAAAATGGATAACAACCCATTAAAGTAGCAGCTGTAGCAGGTGATAACGCTCAAAGTACCACTCCAATTAAGAAGCGTAAGCGATCGTTGTCAAATATAGAACCCAACAAAGGTTGGGGTCGATCCCACAGAGAATATGGTGAAAGTTAAGTCTTTAGTGAAGTGGTTGACTAGTGGTCAATAGTTTCCGGTAAATAGGGGGGGTTTGTGTGATCAGCTTGTGAACCAAAAGCAAACAATAATGTATGAGAAATAATCAGTAGGAGAATGAACTAGGGAAGTGTTTACCATGGCGTTGGTAACAATGTCAATTCTAAGTTTAGTCGGAATCTTTCTACATGCTTGTCACGATGTGATTTAATTAATGGTATCATCTAAACGTTTCTCAACCAAATAGACGAATTTACTTTTCAATTCTCTCGAACTTGAAAAGGTATGCTTTTATATTTCAATCCTGAACATCAAGTAGATTAATCTAGTTACAACATTAATCATAAGACGAGAGTTGGTAGTCTCGAATCCTCGTCGTTAATCAAGTTTCCCAGTTTTAATCTCTTTACTCAAGCAAATTAAACCTAGGCATGTTCTAATGTTTGCAACCACTAGAAAACGTTAAATAATGAATGATTAATAACGTGACAACATATATATTGAACCCGTTGCTACCCGGAATCTATATCGCTACTTTAGCCATGGCTCCCACAACCCTAGTTGTGGGAGTCTAGTTAATCATGCTAGAAGAAGAAGAGAAGAAAGTCATATTCATAATAAGGAAAAGAGATTCTTACAATATAATGAAAACAATCTTCAAGTATCCAAGAACAAGAAAAACCAAGATCCCAAGAACAACTCAAGAACAAGATTCAAGGAGGAGGAAAACGTGTGTAGCGTGTTTCCTCTCTCAAGAATCGCTCAAACACTCCTAAAACTATTGGGTAATGTATTGGTAAGTGCATAAATAAAATAAACTTAACATAGGGTATTTATAGGAGTCCAGGAAGTAAACCCAAAAACGTTCGGAATCCGCTCCGCGTTCTACCTCCACTTGACGGCTTGGGGTGATGGACCATCACCACCTTGACGGACCGTCACGGTGGCCGTCACCACTAGGCAGTGGTGCTGCCTCAAGGTGACGTTTGGTGTGACGGACCGTCGCAAGCTTGACGGCCCGTCATGGTGGCCGTCGCCACTAGGCATTGTGCTGCCTCAAGTTGACGGTTGCCTTGATGGTCCGTCACCTTGGTGACTGCCCGTCACTCTGACCGTCACTCTTAAGCAGTGGCGTGCTTTTGATCGTATTTCCTTCCTTTTCTACGTTTGTCTCCATCTCCTACAAATATAACATAAAACCATCAAAAACGATGACGGTTGCTTGAAAACGTACGATTGTTCATAGTTAAAAGGAGTTGAAAGTGCCATAAAATGGCGGCACATTAACACCCTCAACTTAGACGTTCGCTTGTCCTCAAGCAACATAACATAAAAGAAAAAACAACACGACGACTCAACTAAGAAAACAAACTCGTGTCTCTAGCAACTCATGGTCATTCGACATCTTATTCAATTTTAATTCAAGCTCCCTCGTAGCACACAAATGTATGAAACACTAACTTGCATGGATCCAAACATGTCATTCCGATATGATAGAACATTCTACATACACACGCGCAGCTATCCTAACAATCAATAGACAATACAGCAATCCTGGTGCCCTCACCACAAAGAAATCCCACACACAAGATTTGGGACTAGGTAAGCGCTCACACTCACAAACGATTTCAAACAATGCACATGCGATACCATAGGCTTGCCCTTACTATTCTATTTTAGTTCTTCAGAAAGCCGCTCAGGATCACTACAGGACTTGTTTTGGCTTGTAATGAGGCTTCAGGTGCAGGTAGGATACATGTAAGGGTTAGTGACTAAGCCCTCCTTGGAACCACCGACGTCTTATTACCACATAACTTTTGTCCATCCTTATTCACCTTTTTATTTCCTTCTCTCTAGATACAGGTGCGGCCTTTTTATTTTGACAATTCTTTTTATTACTTTTTCGATCTTTTTCATCTCTTTTTTTTTTCTTTCTTTTCTTAGGCACACACCCAAATTTTCATTCTATTCACAACCAATCTTCTCCCTCCTCTTTTTCTTATCATTCACTTCTATAGTAGCCACCCTCAACTTAGGCTGATTGCCTGAGTTGAGGTGCACAATGTCCACGGAAGGACCAGGGCCAAAACAGGGTTTACCTCTATAGTAGCCACCCTCAACTAAGGCTGATTGCCTGAGTCGAGGTGCACGATGTCCAAGGAAGGACCAGGGCCAAAATAGGGATTCAAAGTTAAACAAGAACGGTGACAGGTTATTGAAAGAACAAGGTCAATGTTATTGAAAGAACAAGGTCAATTATGGCTCAAACAGGGTTCAAAAGGACTATTTGCACTTGGACGGTCTTATAGGTTAAGTGGACTGCACACAAAAAGGGCCTGAGATCCTTTCCTAAGCAACCAACTTTGAACTTTAACCAAATAGACCGGGCAAGTTCTAGATGCATGCAAAGAGTATATCACTACCAACTATCAAACAACCGCTCGGCTTAAGCATACTCATTCTAATCATAATCACACAATGACATTCAAAGATCCAGACAGTCAGTCGTTTCAACATAAGTACAAAACCAAAAAAAATTTCAGCGGGGGCTCTTTTTAGTCAAGAAAAACGCCATGATGCTTGCTACAGACACTAGAAAACAACTAAAAATTTAAACGACAACCTAAACATGCCGGTTCTACTAGATAGCGCACCGGAGAGAAAAGAACTCGGCAACAAAAACCCTCGGTGGTGACTCACAGATTTCCCAACACCCTCAACTTAGACTCATGCATTGTCCCCAATGCATACATGTGAAAACTAAAACTGTGAGAATAAGGAATACCTGTGAAGTCCATAGGACTCAGATCATGTTGGAGACCGCCAGGGTCTCCCAAGCAGGAGAACTCGATGGAGTGTGCGCATGCGACACACTTCTGTTGCATTCCAGCTTCTTCTTTCATCGGCTCCACAGCTAGTCGCGACACTTTCTTCGCTCTTTCATTGCAGATTCTCTTGCGGTGTTTTTGTTTCCTTGATTTATTTTCACCGCTTTCCGTTTCCTGCTTCACCTCTTGCGATCGCGACCTTACTCTCATTACAGCTCGGGTTTCAACACAACCCTTCTCTTCAAGATACACATCCGCAGGGACTTCCTCAATAACATTGACGACCGCGACCACTCTCATGTAACTTGGTTGCTTCATCAATTTGGACACATCGAACTTGACCACTTCGTTGTTTAATCTGAAGGTCAGTTCGTTTCTTTTCATGTCAACCAATACTCTTGCCGTAGCTAACAATGGTCGTCCCAATATTATGGGAACTTCAAAATCTACTTCGCAATCCAAGATCACAAAGTCAGCGGGGAATATAAGCTTACCAACCTTGACTAGCACATCGGACAATATTCCCATCGGTCGCTTTACCGAATGGTCAGCCATCAACACTCTCATGGACGTTGGTTTAGGTGCTCCCAAGCCCAATTGCTTGTAGACTGCTAGCGGCATCAAGTTGATGCTAGCACCAAGATCACATAAGGCTTTCCCGAAGTTGAGCTTCCCAATGGTGCAGGGAACAGTAAACGCGCCTGGGTCTTCCTTCTTTTCGACTAACGACCTTGAGGAAATAGCGCCGCAGTGGTGGAGGTTATCTTCTGGTTCGAAACTTACCGACCTCTTCTTTGTAATCAAGTCCTTCATGAACTTGGCATATCCGGGCATTTGTTCAAGCGCTTCAACCAATGGGATGTTTATTGATATCTGCTTGAGCATGGTCAGGAAATTCAAGAACTTACCATCTTCCGTTTTCTTCTTTAGGCGTTGTGGGAAGGGAGGCGGTGGCCGAGGCATCATAGTTGGAAGGTTTTCAGCTTCCTTGCTTTTCTCTGCGGGCTTTTGAGTAGCCTCTTCAACCTCTTTATCGTTGGCGTCATCACCCTCAACTTGAGTCTGAATTACCGGATGTGATTCCAGTAATATCTTGCCGCTTCTTGTAGTGATCGCCATACAGCTTGCATCGTTCCTCGGGTTTTGAATCGTGTCACTCGGCAAGGTACCTGTCTTTCTTGGGTTTAGAGATGCAGAGATTAAGCCCACTTGCTGCTCCAATTGCTTAATCGAAGTGGATTGCGCCTCCACTATTTGACTCATGGCCGATAACTCAGTCCTTATCTCCTTCACACCAGAGTCAGTCGATTCTACCTTCAGCAGCATCTTCGCCATCATGTTCTCTAACTTGGAAGTACCTGCCTCGTTGTTAGCTTTATCCCGATTACCAGGTGGTACATACAAGCCACCTCTATCGGTGTTATTCCTCCAATTTCCCTGCTCGCGATCTCTGTAGCCAGCTTTTTCGTAGTAGTTGTCTTTCTGATAGGTCCGACCTTGGTTTCCTTGGCCATTGGCCTGGAAACCCCCCAAGTAATTTGCCTCCTCATCAGTTTCCAACTCTGCTGCTCTACCTTGGGAACCAACAACTTTCACCTTCTCGATACCTCCTGACAACAAGTGCTTTGTCAGTAGGTCCAACTGCGTTTTCAGATGCGCCATGTCTTGGTCGCGTTCCTCCTCTTTTCTGCGCTGCTCAGCTGACATACCAACTGCGTAAGTGCTAGCTGCTACCTCTGTATCCCGTGTATGCCAGGCCCTGTTGGTTTTGGTGAGCCTGTCCAAAGTAGTTGTGGCCTCAACAAAAGTGAGACCCATGAATGCACCACCTACTGCATTGTCTAACGTTGGCTTGGTAGCCAAATTCAGTGCCCTGTAGAACGTCTGCATCAAGAAGTTGTCGGTCAGTTGATGGTTCGGGCATTGCGTCAGCTTCTTCTTGAATCTCAACCAAGTCTCATGTAGCGCTTTGTGAGGTTGCTGTCTGAAATTACTAATTTTATCCCTCAACTGTATCATCCTAGATGGAGGAAAGAACCTTTCTAGGAAAGCTCCTTTCAACTCTCCCCAAGTTGTGATAGAGTCAGGGGTCAGCTCTGTCAACAACAATGCTGCCTCATCAGACAGAGACAACGGAAACAACCTGAGCCTGATTGCTGTCTGACTCACTCTAGGCAACTCGAACGATTTGCAGATCCCGACGAAATTCATCAGGTGCTGGTTTGGATCATCACCAGCGGCACCACAGAACACTCCTCTCAAGTTCAACAGCTGGATCATCGTGCTAGTGATGTTGAACTTGGCTCCGGGCGCTAGCGGTGGAAGAGCAATGGCGCCCGTAGCGCCAACTCCATCCAAGTCGATATCCTCATCATTCTGCATAACATCGTCCTGCAGACCCCCAGCATTCATATTTTATTGGGCCTGCAGTGCTGCAGCGAGCCTTGCTGCCTCTTGTTGTACGGCCATATTCTGCCTCAATGTTCTAGCAAGCTCGGGGTCGTAAGGTAATGTTGATTCACCCGAGCGTCGGGTACTTGGCATGCACAACTCTGTACCCTGTCAAAAATAAAAACAACAAATAAACGTAAAAGCAGGAAAGTATGACTAAGAGTCAAATAAACACACCGGACTTAATAAACAACCGTATTCCCCGGCAACGGCGCCAAAATTTGATAACGCTCAAAGTACCACTCTAATTAAGAAGTGTAAGCGATCGTTGTCAAATATAGAACCCAACAAAGGTTGGGGTCGATCCCACAGAGAATATGGTGAAAGTTAAGTCTTTAGTGAAGTGGTTGACTAGTGGTCAATAGTTTCCGGTAAATAAGGGGGGGTTTTGTGTGATCAGCTTGTGAACCAAAAGCAAACAATAATGTATGAGAAATAATCACTAGGAGAATGAACTAGAGAAGTGTTTACCATGGCGTTGGTAACAATGTCGATTCTAAGTTTAGTCGGGATCTTTCTACATGCTTGTAACGATGTGATTGAATTAATGGTATCATCTAAATGTTTCTCAACCAAATAGACGAATTTACTTTTCAATTCTCTCGAACTTGAAAAGGTATGCTTTTATATTTCAATCCTGAATATCAAGTAGATTAATCTAGTTACAACATTAATCATAAGACGAGAGTTGGTAGTCTCGAATCCTCGTCGTTAATCAAGTTTCCCAGTTTTAATCTCTTTACTTAAGCAAATTAAACCTAGGCATGTTCTAATGTTTGCAACCACTAGAAAACGTTAAATAATGAATGATTAATAACATGACAACATATATATTGAACCCGTCGCTACCCGGAATCTATATCGCTACTTTAGCCATGGCTCCCACAACCCTAGTTGTGGGAGTTTAGTTAATCATGCTAGAAGAAGAAGATAAGAAAGTCATATTCATAATAAGGAAAAGAGATTCTTACAATATAATGAAAACAATCTTCAAGTATCCAAGAACAAGAAAAACCAAGATCCCAAGAACAACTCAAGAACAAGATTCAAGGAGGAGGAAAACGTGTGTAGCGTGTTTCCTCTCTCAAGAATCGCTCAAACACTCCTAAAACTATTGGGTAATGTATTGGTAAGTGCATAAATAAAATAAACCTAACATAGGGTATTTATAGGAGTCCAGGAAGTAAACCCAAAAACGTTCGGAATCCGCTCCGCGTTCTGCCTCCACTTGACGGCTTGGGGTGACGGACCGTCACTACCTTGACGGACTGTCACGGTGGCCGTCACCACTAGGCAGTGGTGCTTCCTCAAGGTGATGGTTGGTGTGATGGACCGTCGCAAGCTTGACGGCCCGTCATGGTGGCCGTCGCCACTAGGCAGTGTGCTGCCTCAAGTTGACGGTTGCCTTGACGGTCCGTCACCTTGGTGACTGCCCGTCACTCTGACCGTCACTCTTAAGCAGTGGCGTGCTTTTGATCGTATTTCCTTCCTTTTCTACGTTTGTCTCCATCTCCTACAAATATAACATAAAACCATCAAAAATGACGACGGTTGCTTGAAAACGTACGATTGTTCATAGTTAAAAGGAGTCGAAAGTGCCGTAAAATGGCGGCACATCAGCAGGCAGCCCAAAAATGGGCAAAAGTTTGAAGATGGGTTGGACTAAAGTCCAAAGACAGTGGAAATGGGCCTCAAAGCCCAAAAAAATTAGATGTTTAGGACAAATATAGTTATGGGCCAAAGGTCCAAAATAATTAGGCCAAAAGGGCTTAATCAAGATTCCTTTTCCCTTAACACTTTATTTGTGTAGTTTAGATTAATATTTCTTGTGTTAATTTGAACTAACATTTTAACTTATTTGGATTTTCTCCAAAGAGTAACATTTCATCTTTTAAAATATCTCGGTTCATTTATGCTTTTCTTGTACGATTAAAGCTATTTTTTCTTGACTTTAAAGGTAAAATTTGGCATGTTACCTTTCCTAAAACCAATTCTTCATGTCTTTCACCTAAATCAGTTTTCAACATTTCAATTGTCTTTCATCAAGTTTTACTTGCTATGTTTTTTTTCAATCAAATTAAAAAATAATATGTTTTAATACAGGATCTTCTTTTTTTTCAAGTTAGTCAAAATAAGTTATTTCCAAATAAGTTCGGATAACCGCAAGTTAGCGGATATCCCGAGTGCCTTCAAAACTTTCTCGAGATATTAATTTGAACCCTTACCCTTAATCTCAAAAAAATTCTATGTCTTTATCTGTTTTGACTTCAAAAATTTTTACAAGTTTTTCTTGGTTTTACTTTTATAAAACTAAGTGGCGCTTGCTTTAATTGAAAATGTTTTGAAATTTTTAACTTAGTTTTTTTTGGAAATGGTTTTCAAAACATTAAGTCATTTTTCCCGTAAAATAGAAATGGCGACTCCGCTGGGGAAAATTCAACTAGGTTCTAACCTTATTGTTTGAAACTAACTTATTTGACTAACTATTCGGATTGTAATAATTAGTAACTTTATTTCTTTCCTTATTTGTTTACTTTTTTGCAAAATATAAACTGTTCATAGCATCTTTTTCCTCCCTTGGCAAAGCATTAGATTGTATTAGGGGTAAAAAGGTGATTACGCAAGTATTTGCGATCGTTCTTAACAAAACACACAATTTTCAAAACAGACGAGTGAAGTAGTTGACCCGCGGTGGTTTAACGATCACTTGTTGGTTTAGCCTTGGTTGTCCGTCTAGGTTCCCGGTCAATTTCAAAACCTATTCTAGAAACTTAGGATAGAGCGAAACCAAATCCTGAATTAGGCATTGACCCAAGACGTCTTAATATCCAAGGGATATTAAGTCCATTAGTAAGACCGTCTTGTGTTCAAAAGGGCCCACGACCCAAAAGAACAATCATCCCCTACGTTCTCAATTGAAGGATGTGATGTCGAGTTGTACGAACCATTGTCCCTCGGGATTTGGACATATTTAGATAGTCTTTTATTTTTGAGGATTGTCATCCGAAAGGTGTTCAAAATTGGCAAGAAGTCGATGAAGTTCGAGAATGAAGGACCGGCCACGGCAGCCTAGTTTAGTATTGTGCCTCTATGTGGGACTGATTTCTGATGTACATTCCTTTTTCCCTTATTTTATATCCCCATTTTCATTTAATGGTATGTATATATTTATGGGGCGATGGAACATTTGCAAATGACATACACATCCTTCAATTCGTTAGGCCTACATTTGGCATAAAAAGGTCACATATCCGTATAGGACGCGTTATGAACTGTTATGTGATATAACTGTCTTGCGTGTGTTGCTCAAATCTAAGGTGAATTGATCCACTCCTATTTGAATATTTTAGAACCCATAGGCAGGATAAAAACCCACCACAAAATCTGATTAAAATTTCCCTTGGAGTTCTTCAAATTTCCCCAGAAAAATCCAAAGACTTTTAAAAAACCCTTTTAAGTCTTGTTCAGAAAATGAACTCGCCTTATCCAAACTACAAAAATTTTCATTTCCCCACTTTGAAAAAAATGCTGAAGAATTCAAAAGATACATCAAGTGATGAAGACTCGACAAGTCAAATTTCCTGATAGAATCTACCTACCCCAAAATCGATCCCGTCCATCGAACACTTGAGACAATAAATACCCGTGATCAATTTGCCTTAATGAAAATAAACTTTATGTGTTTCTTCTCGATTGGATATCTTGTATTGTTTATCACTAACAAGATCTAACATATTGGCCTTTGAGTTGTTTTACTTCAACATGTAATAGAAATTGATCTGTGTTGGAAAAATTGGCTGAACATCCCTACTTTACCCGCTCAAAGGCACAATTAGATTCCTCCTCTAACCCTCGCTTTGCTAGGGGTACGATGACTGACAGTGAGGAAGAAAATGTTTCAACTATAAGAGATAATGTTATCGTTGAACAAAATGAAATAATTGCAGAGCTTGCAAGAAAATTGGAAAAGGTGCAAGAAGAAGTACAGAAGGCCAAAGATATGGCTAGATTGGCTATCGGTGCCAACACCCCGACTCTGGGTAACTCCCAGCCTCCTCTCTGAATCCCTCAGCTCAACTCCTCATTGACTGAAAATCAGCCAAGAGATATCCCTTCCTCCTTCATTCCTAGACCTTCCAACGAACCTCCTCATATTGGATCCTCGTATCAAATTTATACTCCTCCTATCCAGCACACTAACCAAAACAATAACCCAAGTGCCTACAATCCACAAAACCTTTCTCCAAACTATCAAAATACGCCACAAAAACCTTTAACTCCTAGAATAACCATCCCAACATCACTAATCCGCAGAACTATAACCCCAGTACCCAAATGCCATTCCACATGTCCAGCCTCCACTTGTCTAGAAACCACTACCTCCTGCTTTTTATACTATAATAGAACCATACACCGCTCTCCTAAAAAGCCCCGAGCTTGACCACTACAAGGAGAAAGAGAAAGAGTTGAGGGCCGCGGTAAAGAAGCGTGATCATGACATGACTCAAATTAAAGAGGAGATAGCCAGGATCAAGGAATTTTGAGGCTAGTCCTACGAGAAAGGCTATGACTATGATGATATTTGTATCCATCCATAGATGGACTTTCTAGATAGATTAAAAATTCCCAAGTTTGAGACTTTTAACGGTGTTAGGAATCCCGAGGCCTATTTGAGAAGCTACTGTGACCAAATGGATGGTGCTTGGAAGAATGACCCTCTGTTAATGAGACTGTTTAGCTGAAGTCTTAGCGAAGAGGCTTTGGAATGGTTCACCTCTCAAAAACTAAAGAAGTGGTCCAAATGGAGTGATCTGGCCTGAGACATTGCTCAAAGATTTGCATATAATGTGGAAGTTATCCCGGATCGATACTCTCTAGGTCGCATCAGGCAGAAATCAAATAAGGACTTCTGAGATTATGCCTATCGGTGGAAAAAAGAGCAGCGAGAGTTTAACCTCCTATGACCGAAGAGGAGATAAATGCGGTGTTTATGTGCTCTCAAGAGTCAAAATTCTATGACAAAATGATATCAGCAGTTAAAGCAAAATTTGCCGACCTAATTAAGATTGGTGAAATTATCAAAGAGGGTCTTCGTAGCGGGAAGATTACCAAAGCCTCGGCATCCTCAAGATCGGCATGGTTTCCCAAGAAAAAGAGGGAAGAAGTGTCTTTGGTATCCTCTAGTCCTAGCCCGAGATCGCGGAAACCTTTCAGGGACAACTACAAAAAATCATTTGTTCCAACAACCCCTCCCCCAGCTCCACAAAACCCTCAACCGATTTGCTATACTCAACCTATTTACCAAGATCCACAACCAAACGTGCAACCCATATACCAAGCTCCACAACCAAATGTGCAACCAAGTTACCAAGCTCCTCCCCAGAACATTCAAGTGTATCAAAAGGCTCTCAAGAACCAGAATAATCATCAGGTTCCTCCTCCCGCCAATGCTAATCTACTTCGGCCAAATTTGGAAAAGAAAGATCCTCGGACTTTCACCCAGTTAGCTGAAAGCAGAACTAAGTTATATGAGAGATTGAAGTCTGCAAGATTTATCCAGCCCATTCCATCCAAACCTGCAAATCCTGGCTCTCGTTTCTTCAAGGCTCACCGATATTGTGCCTATCATTCTGGAGGAGTCGGACATAATACCGAAGATTCCATTAACCTGAGGAACAAAATACAGGATTTGATTGATCAAAGAATGATCACATTACAAACAGTGCCGCCAAATGTTAATAACAATTTGCTCTCGGATCACGAAAGAGCCACTGTTAACATGATAAAGGTCGATGAAGAATGGGTTTTGGGCAAGTCAATAGTGCCGGTTAACCCTAAAAAGCAGGAAATGACAGAAAAAGCTATAGCTACTTCGAGTATAGCTGAGCTACCCTTTGAAGGGTCAATGCGCAACAAGACCTTGCACGTTAATGGTTGTGTCCCTGTGACTGAAGAAGTTCCAAAAGGAAGAGATTTCTACACCGTAGATATTGTCAAAGCCACGGGAGAGGATCTTGATCCTCAAATCCCCATGCCACTAATCTAAGAAATGCTTGCAAACCCGACACAAAAAAATAGATACGAGCCAGGTTTCGGGTTAGGAAAGAATTTTGATGGTATGATCGAGCCCTTGACTATCCCCGGATAGATAACCAAGCATAGACTAGAGTATGTGGCCCGATAGGATAAAGCGAGAGTCAAAGGAGAGAAGCATTCAAGACCACCCAAGCCACCCCCTCACTTGTATTAGTCATTTTCTGTGTGCATTGGTCCCCCAAGCGACGGGTTAGAGGATGGAATTAGAAAGCTGTTTGAGAAATGCGATGCTATAATAGAAGAAACCTCCGAAGAAATCATGATTAGGGATGCCAAGCCCGGTGAAAAGCTATGGAATTGGGTCACAACTCCCCTCTTGACTCTCCGCGCGGCTGGGTAGACAAAGACTCTATTTTATGAAAAATCGGTGATGGTTCGGATGAGGCTCCGTGACCCACCCTTTATATTTTCAATTTTCTCGTACTATTTTATCTCTTTCCAAAGGCACAGATCTACATTTATGCGGGTTATACCCATAGTTTGCAAATATTTTTGGATTTCAATGAAAGCCTCCTTATTTTGAAAAACATTTACTATTCAAAATTATTTATGTTTACTTGTTGTTATCTAACTTGCTTTCTTTATGATTTCAGTAATAATAGCTTAAAACTTTCTTTGTTATGTCATGTCAAGAACTTAACGAACAAACCAAGCTAGACGATAATGATTTTGAAGGGCATATTGAAGAAATCATGGTCCTAGAATGAACAACCGAGAAGTATAAGAACTTTGAAGACCATAAAAAGCCCCACCTAAAAGAGTTTGAGGTGGTTAATCTGGGAGGCAATAGTCAAGAAATCAACGTCGGTGTTCATTTGTCAAAAGTGCAAAAGAAAGAACTCGTCAGTTTGCTCAAGCTATACATTGACATCTTTGACTGGTCCGACAATATTAGGACAAGAATGATCATGAACACCATCTCTCGAAATTTATTGGTCCATCCGGAGAATGGACAATTAATCTTTCCCTCCCACGAGACAAAGAAAAGTTTTCACCTAATTGGCAAGGACCGTATATCGTCCACAAAGTGTTATCAGGAGGATCTTTGATTTTGTCTGAAATGGATGGCCAAGTGTGGCCCAACCCTATCAACTCCGATGCTACAAAGGGATACTATGCCTGAAGACGACTTCTTTTCCTCCTATTTTCTTTCCCTGTAATTGCATTTTCTGATTGTAATCATTTTTGCACTTAGTAAAAGCTTAAAAATTCCCTATCCTCTTACGAACTACGTTTGACCTGAATTCTCAAGAATGAGAGCCTTTGTCGGCTTCGGTAAACCGCTTTGGAAAATCTATCTTTCCCCTTCCTATCTTGAACTATGTCTGACCTGAATTCTCAAGAATGAGATACGTAGGCGGCCTTTGTCGGCCTCAGTCACCCCTTTATTTATTTCCAACATTCACCCACTACGTGTGTGGGAACTACATTTGACCTGATTCTTGCCTTAAGGGGATACGTAGGCGCCACAACGGCTGGAAATTTTCCTAGGTTTTTATACGATTTTACCCTTCGTTTTCCCCTCCATTTTCACCCTAAATTTCCCTATAAAACCCTTCTAAGATAGAGAAATAGAGGCTGGCTTTTTGATTCCTTGGGTTTTCTTTGGAGAACCATTCTCTAAACCCATCAAAGGAATCGAAAGTTTCAGAGATAGACCCTAAAATATTCGTGTTCTTACGGTGAAACAAGCTAAGTTTCGGCGGTGTCAAAGTCTTCCATTGAAGCTCGTGGTTCTAGTACGCTGCTTCAAGGAAAGTAAACACACCATTTTCTTGTGTTTTGTTTTGTGTAGCTTTTTACAAGTATGTAATCTCTTAGAAATTTCTGGTTTTGGTTAGTTTGTGTTTTGATACTTATGAGTTTTGCCTTCTTACTTCTGGTTTTGAGCTGGTCTTGTTTGATTTGGTGTTAAGAGATGAAGAATGGAAGCTGTAAAAACCTATTTATTGAAATATTTGTTTAAGTGTCAAGTCGTGAAGTTTTCATTTTATTTTTTTTCTTCTCTGTTTTTCTTCTCATTTTAATCACTATTTCATGTATGCCCTATGGGAACGTCGTTATGTTGCTTGTTTCATTGTTCAAACCTCTTCTGCTTGTTGTGGTGAAATTTAGAAAATATGTACTAGTGCTTTCTTTTAGAAATGGTCAAAATCATAGTCTATATTGTTTGATGATTGTTATGTGTCTATGTAAATGTTTATTGTGTGAAAAGATTTTGCTCAAGGAACTATTTTGTCAAGAATAAAGAGGATACTCTATGAAAAATGGTAATCACTCTGTTTTTTTTTTTGTCATTGGTATGATTGAGAAAAAATGTACAGAGATAAAAACCCATTTGTATGATCCTATGTATGCCTTAGTGTCACCTTTGCCTCATCTGTTTGCTATTTTTGGGAGCTTCGAAAGATAACGTTTAGTTATCTTGAATCTTGAAGGCTTGAGTTCTTTTCTTTGTGTTAAGCAACTAGCATTCCACGGATGGATAAATATTGTTTAAGCATGGCTCTTTTCTTGTTGTTTTAGCAAATGAGTAAACATAACTTCTGTTCTTCATTTTAAAGACTGAATAGGTTTATCAAGTTTAGGTCTTAAGATATTGGTTTCAATACACTTTGTTTTGTTTAACCTGGAGTATTTTCTTGCCTAAACAAGTTCTGAAAGTCTCTTTTCACGTCTTACCCTTCTCTGTTCCCTCTCCCATATTGTTTGAAATCACTTGGTTGGGGATTCTTCTTGGTTACCTGTCTAGGGGCCATGCAAAGTTAAGGAAATCATTTATAGTGTTGACACCTAATTTTTACCCACTACATTAGGAATTAATCTTGAGCCTTTTTGAATTTTAAACAATTTTGAAATAATTGTTTTGTAAAAAAGGATAAAACATTTTTCAAATAAGCCTTATAATAGTTCTGAGTAATAATTTATATTTTTCATGTTTAATTACGTGAAAGTTATATAATTTTACTTAAAGAACTATTTTAGAGTTAATTTCATAAGAAAATCCTTTTAGGAGATTAAAACGTTTGATTTTTCTCTAAATTAATTAATTGACGAAATTAATTTCACAATTGTTAAAAGAGGTAATTATGTATTAAAAATGATAATTATTTCAATTTGTTTAAATTTAAAGAGGCTCAGGTGATTAATTTTAATTAATTCATATTTATTTCTATTCTAGCTTATACTCTTTAAACCATTTAAAAATTAGCCGAATTTCTCCTAATTCCTATTAATTTGGCTCTCTCTTTATTTCAAATGTGGCCACATCTTAAATCAGCCTTATAACTCCTTGGTCTTAGCTTATTTGGGCTAAACAATTCCATCTGCCCCAACCCACTCACATTTTCCTTCAACCCGGTCAAACCGGCCCAACCCATCACCCATATAATCTTCTTTCCCTTTCTCTCTTACAAAAACCTCAAACCAAACAATCCTTATCAACCCTCTCTTTCTTCGTCTCTTTCACAGATAACAACAAACAAACCCAGTTGTTCCTCTGTTAAACAACAACTCAAAACGCTGCTGCAATAACATCAAATTATGCCCCAATTCCTAAATGCCTTACAATATGTCTTTTTGTGTGTTGTTCAGGATCTCGAAGCTTCTAGAAATCACCCAGCTGGCTTCTCTCAATGTTCCTCTTACGAAATTTGCGGTGAAATTGGCTCAAATTCGTACTAAGATAGTACATGTGTGGCTCGTTTTTGTTGGATTCGAGTTTGAATTCGAAATTTTCCTAGGTTTTCATCTGATTTTACCCTTTGTTTCCCCCTCCCCCCATTTTCACCCTAAATTTCCCTATAAAACCCCTCTAAGATAGAGGAATAGGGGCTGGCTTCTTGATTCTTTGGGTTTTCATTGGAGAACCATTTTCTAAACCAATCAAAGCAATCGAAAGTTTAAGAGATAGACCCTAAAAAATTTGTGTTCTTACGGCGAAACAAGCTAAGTTTCGGCGGTGTCAAAGTCTTCCGTTAAAGCTCATGGTTCTAGTACGCTGCTCCAAGGAAGGTAACACACCATTTTCTTGTGTTTTGTTTTGTTTAGCTTTTTACAAGTATGTAATAATTTAGAAATTTCTAGTTTTGGTTCGTTTGTTTTTTGATACTTATAAGTTTTGCCTTCTTCCTTATGGTTTTGAGCTGGTCTTGTTTGATTTTGTGTTAAGAGATGAAGAATGGAAGCTGTAAAACTTGTTTATTCAAATATTTGTTTAAGTGTCATGTCCTAAAGTTTTCATTTTATTTTCTTTCTTCTCCGTTTTTCTTCTCATTTTAATGACTATTTCTTGTATGCCCTATGTGAACGTTGGTATGTTGCTTGTTTCGTTGTTTAGACCTCTTCTGCTTGTTGTGGTGAGAATTTATAAAATATATACTAGTGCTTTCTTTTAGAAATGGTCAAAATCTTAGTCCATATTGTTTAATGACTGTTATGTGTCTATGTAAATGTTTATTGAGTGAAAAGATTTTGCTCAAGGAACTATTTTGTCAAGAATAAATAGGATACTCTGTGAAAAATGGTAATCACTCTATTTTTTTTTTTGTCATTGGTATGATTGAGTAAAAATGTTTAGAGACAAAAACCCATCTGTATGATCCTATGTATGCCTTGGTGTCACCTTTGCCTCATCTGTTTGCTATTTTTGGGAGCTTCGTAAGATATCGTTTAGTTCTGTTGAAGGCTTGGGTTCTTTTCTTTGTGTTAAGCAACTAGCATGCCACGGGTGGATATATATTGTTTAAGCATGGCTCTCTTCTTGGCTATTTTCTTGTTGTTTTAGCAAATGAGTAGACATAACTTTTGTTATTCATTTTAAAGACTGAATAGGTTCATCAAGTTTAGGTCTTAAGATATTGGTTTCAATACACATTATTCTATTTAACCTTGAGTATTTCCATGCCTAAACAAGTTCTGAAAGTCTCTTTTCACATCTTACCCTTCTCTGTTCCCTCTCCCATATTATTTGAAATCAGTTGGTTCGGGATTCTTCTTGGCTACCTGTCTAGGGAGGTAAAATGAGTAAGTTTTACCCACATAAAGGTGTGCTCGAGTAGAATATTCAGTTTGTTCTCAAAAAGAATACGCATTTTCCTTCCTGTTTTAACGATTGTCCAGTAATGTTATTAAATTGCTCGGTTAGTGGTACGATGAATGATTTATCCATGTTAATAACCTATATTTCTTACCAGATTTATTTAAAACAAGGCCTCTGTTATATGACTTAAAGCTACCTTAGTTTTATTGTGTTCTGTCTTCAGCCTGTCATGCTTTATGAATCTGCCAAAGATGAATTTTCTTTTTCTGCACTTATTGGAGTCATTGCTAAAGGTCAAAATTCCTGTCGTTATTAAAAAAAAAAATCAAGTTTGTCCGTCAAGCTTGAATCTTGAATCATAGCTTTGAATACATTGTCCTCTACTAGTCAGTAGTTTAAAATGCTCATGTATACCTAGGTTACTTGAAGAAGTATGCTTTGCCAAATATGATCCTTTGGTTTGTTTACCTTAAATTCCTTCTCGTTCTCTTAAATTCATGGTTTGGAATGTTTCTACTGTTGTTCTCAAAAGAAGTCAGCTCTTTTCCCCTTAAAGTGAAGTATGATAAGTGTTAAATTCTAACATCATTGCACCTACTATTTAGATGAACAACTTTAGTGAAAAATAAGAATACCACATCCTCCTTGCTTAGCCTAAGATTATACATGACTTGGTCATATTATGTCGATGTTGTTAGTCATACAAATCAGTTTCTGCATACGAAAACCGCATGAGATAGATTCTGAGTACGTCACTTCGAGAAAGAGTCTCTTCATAGTTTTCTTTGTGAAAATGCTTAACTCTTTAAATATATGGAAGGCCATTACTCACTTTCATTCAGTTATATTCAGGTGTGCATTCATGATTGTATGTTTGAGTTTGATTCATAAATAAATCTTTCTTGCTCTATCAAAAAGGATACGGATCACATTATGGATACTAATTCTACTCTTTTCTTTTGTTTATATGTGATGCTCGAGTTCATTTTGGACTCCCCATCCCCTCTGCATTGGTTTTGAACTCAACTGCTCTCTTCGAGTGCACCTTGTCAAAATATATAACACAGGTTGCAGAAAAAATTATGCCAAAAGGCCTAGCACAGACGTAGAAGTAGCAACCTATAAATGTACCAGAATTCGAGGAGAAAAAATGGATTAGAACCCATTAATGTAGCAGCTGTAGCATGCTGCCCAAAAATGGGCAAAAGTTTGAAGATGGGTTGGACTAAAGTCTACAGACAGCAGAAATGGGCCTCAAAGCCTAAAAAAATAAGATGTTTAGGACAAGTTTAGTTATGGGCCAAAGGTCCAAAATGATTAGGCCAAAATAGCTTAATCAAGATTCCTTTTCCCTTAACTCTTTATTTGTGTAGTTAAGATTATTATTTCTTGTGTTAATTTTAACTAATATTTTAACTTATTTGGAGTTTCCCCAAAGAGTAACATTTCATCTTTTAAATTATCTCGGTTCATTTATATTTTCCTTGTACGATTAAAGCTGTTTTTTCTTGACTTTAAAGGTAAAATTCGGCATGTTACCTTTCCTAAAACCAATTCTTCATGTCTTTCGCCTAAATCAGATTTCAACATTTAAATTGTCTTTCATCAAGTTTTACTTGCTATGTTTTTCTACAATCAAATTAAAAAATAATATGTTTTAATACAAGATCTTTTTTTTTCAAGTTAGTTAAAATAAGTTATTTCCAAATAAATTCGGATAATCGCAAGTTAGCGGATATCCCGAGTGCCTTCAAAACCTTCTCGGGATATTAATTGGAACCCTTACCCTTAATCTCAAAATTTTTTTAAGTCTTTATCTGTTTTGACTTTAAAATTTTTTACAAGTTTTTCTTGGTTTTACTTTTATAAAACTAAGTGACGACTCTTGCTTTAATTGAAAACGTTTTGAAACTTTTAACTTAGTTTTTTTTTGAAATGGTTTTCAAAACATTAAGTCATTTTTCCCGTAAAACATATAGTAGGCCCGAAGCCAAATCAGTAGTAAAACATGTAGGGAAAACCTTTTTTCATGTATGATATGCTCGCAAATAATAGAGTAGCCCAAAATGGCAAACAAACATTCCTATCGGACCTGCACAGGCTCAACAACACTACAATAGTCATAACCAGCCTAGAATAAATATCTCTATGTTTGGGACTCGCGAATTGTAATGACCCTTACGGTTATCTCCACGTATACGTTTTCCTTGAACCGTTAGAGCTTGTTTGTAGCGGCCCCAAGTCACTTAAGGCTCTTCAGGACCGGTATTTCGGTGTTGGGTACTTTTGTTTGGTCGCATTATAAGCTTTGAAGCCAAGCAAGTCGGCAAAAGTAATCGTAAGATCTTTAACAAATTTTCTGAACTTTGGGTAAACTGTCTATGGGCTTTTCTCCCAATATATAAAGAGTTAGAAGTCCCCCGAAATACCAAATCGAAGGTCTACGAGTCTAGTTTCCAACGCACAAAACCTCACGTCCAACTGATCTCGGAGTAAAAAGTTATGAATGTTTTACCGCGGACTGTCTGACAGAAAATGGGTTGCGAACCGGGTCGCGAATCGGGTCGGGTTAAACTCGATTTAAGCCTCAACTTCGCGTTTTAAAACGCCATTTCAGTTCTGAAACAGTGATGAAACATAAGGGAGGATCCCGAGAGAATTCTTGAGTATCAAAATCGTGCGTTGTTAAATTACGAGCCTAAGCTTAAGAATTTTATTAGCATCGCGCGTGTATTTGAAAATATTTTATTTAAAAGTTGAATTTGGTAAAAACTATATTATTATTACCTTTTCAAAATATTTTAAAGGTTTATGAAAAATATTTTGTTACGATATAATGGTATATGTATTTATTTTATAAAGTTTTTATACATTGTATTATTTTAACGGAGATAGTAAACTTAGTTACGTTGAAATTTATTATTATAATATTGTAGGTTTTATTCGAAATAATTTTCTAATGATTATGGTATATTCAAAAATTATATTTATTATACCATGAATTTATGCAATACCCGAATATATAAATAACGGAATAAGAATATTATTTTGTTGCCTTGTAAGTGCCACCTCCACTCCACGTGTAGGTGGAGGGAGTGGCCAGCAATCACCAAAGTGAATGGTGGCATCATTTGGAAGTAGGCAGCATTAATTTACCATTATCTTAACCCTTAGAAATGACAATTAGCATGGATAACCTTCAGCAAACATTCACTTTGTTCATACTTAAATTCCTTGGCCTTCCATCTGTAGCACGCCACTTATGCATAAGTGGTCATTTGTTCAAGAAGTTTAATTGAAAAATATATTTTGAAGATTTATTTTGATTCCCGAAAGAAAATCAATTATCTACGTCAAGTTATTCCACCCCAAATTCGATTCCGATTTAGTTTTGGATTTTCTTGGAGTGGTTCGAGCTTGGACATCGTTGTTCTAGCAGCTTATCGTCGGACGACAGGTAGGTTACGGTTTATTTTCCCTAGACTCCGCATATATAGAATAAAATTGTATTAATGGGCATCCTTGGGTTGGTTTATTAGGTTGGTACCACAGACCTTGACCGCTTTATTCATGTCCGCCTATTTTTATTCCTCCGTTGCTTGTAGTATTTGCGGATATATTTTATTTACCCTTGTGGTCTTGTGAGGCCTTGTTGACTCTGGAACATAGAAGGTGGGATTTTTGGGAATGTCCGCGAGTCCCGGACATAGAATTATCCTTCTAGGCTGGTTATGCTTGCTGAGTAGCTGTGGGCCTGTGCAGGGTCGATAGGTTGATTGTGAGCTGCTGGGCAGCTATTGTGTGTGATCATACCATTTCCATGCATATAAAGAGGTTTTATCCGTGTTTTACTATGGTTTTGGCTTCGAGCCTACTGGCACTATTTTCTAAACCTTGCATGGCCCGGGGGGCCTGTTTTGATGGAAATAATTTGGAAATGGTTTGATTTAAACTTGTGAATATTCTTGGGTAAAAGAAAGTAAAATTATGATTTAAATCACCAGTTTTACGATTAACGCTAGACTCGGCAGCGCCGGAGTGCTAGTTGAGTTTTCTTGCTATTTGAGATGATTTTTAGCCTCGGTCGGACCGAGCACCTGAGATGGTTTTTTACTGTTTAGACCCGGTTATCCCCGGGCACCCTTGGAGGGGTTTTTGAGACATTTTCCTACTACTTTAGTCTTGGACAGGGTCTGGGCATTGCATATTCGAGACTGGGTCTCCATCCTGATACCGGACTTGCTTCCGGACGACATGTTCTGATACTGAGTTTTAGTATGGGGTCTGGGACCTCCATGGACCTTGCCATCTGGGCCAGGGGCTATGGGCTGCGTGTACCGGAGGAGGGGTATACGGTGGAGTAGAGGTATACGGGCAGTGTCCTTCCATGGAACCTACTTGCTGGGCCGGATCGGCGCGGGAGGAGGTACATACAGAGATACTATTTACTGAGCTCTTCATGCATCATATCATTCATTGTTTGAGGCTCCACCCTTGTTTGTTGTTTGTTGATTGTACGCTCCGGTAGTATGGGATGCCGGAGGGTTTTTTTTCACTTGTTTGTGTTCCTCGGTTGTATGGACGGCCGGGGGACTGTAGGTAGACTTTTGCTTCTTTCTACTCTTGAGGTTACCGTTATACCGTCTATTTCGTAAACTTATTTTGTATACGCTGTTATTGCAAGGACCCCAGGTGCGTTATTTCTTACTTTCACCTGTGCCTATGGTGTGTATATTCTGTTTACTAGCCTCATATGTGGTTCTGTTGATTTCCCTCTGGGCTAGTTCCTGTGTACCTTTCGTTGATTTCTGTGACTACTTGCTTCTACTCTGTCTATTACTACACTTTTATCTTATATGTGCCCAGTCAGCCTATGATACCTACTGGGTACCTTATGCTTCGCATTTGGTGCTCACCCCTACCCCCCTCCATCTTTGGGTGCAGATCCTAGCGTGGGCCATCACCGTTAGATCGCTGTGATTCGTGCTTGGAGATCTGTTGGGGACTACTCCAGGCTGAAGGTGAGCTCTTGGCGATCGGAGCTTAGCTTTAGTTTATCTTTTGCTTCATGTACTCTATTACCATTCAGAGACATCTGTATCTCTAATTTTGGTTTATTTGCACTCCATGTATGTAGTTTGGCTCTATACTATGATGCCAGGTCTTGGGGTTTGGTTTAGTTCCCGCATATGTATATATTTATATTCCTTTTATCTGTTCTCCTCGTCTTGTTCCCTTATTGTTAGTTAGTAGCCCATTGCTAACTGTTCTGGGCTACGGGGATTGGTTTATGTACCGGGGGTTGTAGGTGCCATCATGACCGAGAAATTGCATCGTGACAACTTGGTATCAGAGCTTTAGGTTCACCGGTGTCATCGGTATAGGAGCCAATGTCTAGTAGAGTCCTGCGGATCGGGGCGGAGACGTCCGTACTCAATCTTTGGGAGGCTATAGTGGCATTTTAGGAAATTTGACACTTTCATTGCTTCTGTGTCGTGCGTAGAACCCTTGAAGGTTCTGGAAATCTCATTTGTTCTACTTCATTCTTCCGCAGATGGTTCGTACGAGATCATCGGCATCACGCGTAGATGAGCCTCCTACTCCAGCTAAGGGTCGAGGACGCCCTCGATCAGTGGCACCTGCTAGAGTGGAGATAGATCCCGAGCGGCATGTGGATCAGGGGGCAGCCCAGGTACCACCAGCCCCAGTGCCAGCTCCAGTACCAGCTCCAGTGCCCACTTCTGTGCCAGCTCCAGCCGCAGCTCAGTCTCCAGATATTCGGGGATTACTATTACAGCTTTTGGGTGTGATTGGAGAGCGGCCTTCTGAGGTAGCGCAGACATCCGCTCAGGGGGAAGCCCTGGGTGCACAGAGCTCAGGAGCGCAGCCTGCTACTATGGCTCCCCGTGCGGAGGTCATTTTGGTTCCATCTGTTGCACAGCCTCTTGCTCCTCGCCCAGTTATAACAGAGTCAGAGCAAAAGGCGTTGGGTAGGTTTTTGAGGTTAGCACCTCCAAGGTTTGCGGGTACTTCTGGAAAAGATCCACATGACTTTATTACTACCTGTGAGGAGATGTTGCATCATTTGGGTTTGTTAGAGACTCACGGGGTTGATTATACTACCTATCAGTTGGAGGGCCCAGCGAAGTTATGGTGGAGGGCCCAGGTTGCTTGTAGACCACCGTCGTCACCTCCTTTGACCTGGTCTGAGTTTTATGAGGCCTTTATGGCAAAGTTCCTACCTCATAGTGATCGTGAGCGTCGTAGGGAGAAGTTTACCCACCTTGTGCAGGGGTCTACGACTATCTCGAAGTATGAGACCCGTTTCCATCAGCTAGCACCGTTCGGAGCTATGATCATTCCTACCGAGGCAGATAGGATTCGCAGATTTGTATGGGGGTTGAGGCCAGAGATCAGGCAGCCAGCTGAGATATTGATTGCCAGTGGTCGGTCATTCCAGGCCATTGTAGACTATGCCCGCACTGTGGAGGACTTACAGCGACATGATCAGGGGTCCAGAGATAAGAGGCCTCGACATCAGGGTGTCTATAGTGGTTCCAGATATGGTGGTAGAGGCCCTGGCCAGTGGAGTCGGAGTTATCAGCCACAACAGTACCAGGGTCAGTCCAGCCGATCGGTTCAGGCTTCTCTTCAGACTTCCGGTAGTACCCAGTTCGAGCAGGGTCAGAGCAGCCATCCGGGCTATGGTGGCCAGTCTTCGAGGGGTATAGTTTCTGGGGCATCAGGTCGGGGTGGTCATACGGGATCTGCTAGTTCATCTCGACTGAGTAGGCCGTCAGGGGCTTGTTTTACTTGTGGTGCGATAGGTCACTTTGCTAGAGATTGCCCTCAGCAGGGTACAGTTCAGTTGGCCGAGCCTTTACGAGTAGTTCAGCCCCCAGCTAGAGGGGGTGGTCGTCAGGGTAGAGGTGGTGCTCCGCGCGGCAGAGCAGGTGGTAGGGATGGCGGTCGGGCAGGTGGAGGTCGTCGTCAGTTTTACGCGGTCCCTAGGAGACCAGAGGCAGATGCCTCAGATGCTGTGATTACAGGTACGATTCTGTGTGCCATCAGTCTGCTATGGCTTTATTTGATCCTGGATCCACTTGTTCATATGTATCTGCCTACTTTGTGCCTTGTTTGGGGTTGGCTAGTGAGCCATTATCTGTTCTTGTTTCTGTTTCGACCCAGTAGGAGATTTCTTAGTAGTGGATCAGATTGTGAGATCCTGTATGTTATCTGTTGGTGATTCAGAGACTTGGGGTGATTTGATGATTCTTGATATGCTAGATTTTGATGTGATACTGGGCATGGACTGGTTATCCCCTCACCATGTGGTTTTGGATTGTTATGCCAAGACCATTACCATAGCTGTGCCCGGTGTATCCCCGGTTGTGTGGCAGGGTTCTGTTAGCCATGCACCATCTAGGATCATCTCTTGTCTTCGAGCTAGAAAGTTGATTTCCCGTGGGTGTTTAGCTTATCTAGCATATGTCTGAGATGTTAGTGCTGACCCTACTTCTCCTGAGTCTGTTCCTGTGGTTAGAGACTTCCTCGATGTGTTTCCTACCGACCTGCCAGGCCTTCCACCTGAGAGAGATATTGATTTCGCTATTGAGCTAGAGCCGGGCACCAGGCCCATTTCTATTTCTCCTTACCGTATGGCTCCTGCTGAGTTGAGGGAGCTTAAGGAGCAGCTCCAGGATCTGTTAGCTAAGGGGTTTATTAGACCTAGTGTGTCACCTTGGGGTGCTCCTGTTCTCTTCGTGAAGAAGAAGGATGGGTCGATGCGCATGTGTATTGATTATCGGCAGCTGAATAGGGTGACAGTGAAGAATAGGTATCCGTGCCGAGGATTGATGATTTGTTTGACCAGCTTCAGGGTTCAGTCGTGTTTTCGAAGATTGATCTGAGGTCTGGCTACCATCAGTTGAGGATTAGGGCGGAGGACATCCCTAAGACAGCATTCAGGACACGTTATGGCCATTATGAGTTCCTGGTGATGTCTTTTGGGTTGACTAATGCCCCCGCAGCTTTTATGAATTTGATGCACAGGGTTCTTGGCCCGTATTTGGACTCATTTGTGATAGTTTTTATAGACGACATCTTGGTATACTCGCATAGTAGAGATGAGCATGAGCAGTACTTGAGGGTTATACTCCAGACTTTGAGAGATCATCGGCTTTATGCCAAGTTCTCAAAGTGTGAGTTTTGGCTTGAGTCAGTTGCATTCCTAGGGCACGTGGTGTCTAAGGATGGGATTAGGGTTGATCCGGGAAAGATTTCAGCGGTTTGTGAGTGGCCTAGACCTACTACTGTTACTGAGGTTCGCAGCTTTATTGGGTTAGCAGGTTACTACAGATGGTTCGTTGAGGGATTTTCTTCCATAGCAACACCCTTGACTATGCTGACTAGGAAGGATATCCCATTTCAGTGGTCGGATCAGTGTGAGGATAGCTTCCAGAGGCTTAAGGCCTTATTGACTTCAGCTCCAGTTTTGACTTTGCCGGTTGAGGGTCAGAGCTTCTCTGTGTATTGTGATGCTTCTGGGGTTGGTCTTGGTTCTGTGTTGGTCCGGTCATTTACACATTTTCGCCTTTCTTGTATCATTAGAGCTTACTTGTAGCGGCCCAAGTCATTGATGGCTTGTCGGGACCGGTAGTTCGATGCCCGGGCCGTTTGTTTGGTCTTTATGGCCGTTCCTCATTTTAGAGATTCAGATTTTGAAATCATTGACTTCCGTCAACATTCTTGGTAATATCAAAGAATTAAACCAAGGTTCATGGTCAAAGGAATCCCTTACTCGAAAGTTCGAGTTAAAGAAATGTCTCGTGTAACACCTCGCCCGTTTGGAAGATTTAAAGTAACCCGTACCTTTGGGGTAAGACTAATAGTGTCTAATATACTAATAAGGATGTGTTATGAGGTATTGTAATCGCAAAATGGTCGTATGATAAGTTTTGAAGTCAAGCAAGTTGCGAAACAAAAGTCGGAAAAAGTTATTGTAAATTCCTTTAAGGAATTCTCTTCAAATGTGGGTTAATGTCTTGGGGTGTTTCTCCTTATCTATAATAATTTAGTGGGCCCCCAATATACCAACTCGAAGGTCTACAAGTCTATGTTTCCAACGCACTAAACCGTTAGTCCATACGACTTCAGAATAGAGAGATATTCATGTTTTTGTAAGACTGCGCAAGCAGACACATCAAAGCGGGGCCCACATCCTAAGTCGGTTTGCCTTTATAAATCAGCTTCTCCTTCATTTTAAACCCATAAAAACAGACCAAAACCATAGAAAAACAGATACAAACCTTAGAAATAATCCATGGACCTTGATCCTTTCAATTCGGAAGTTTAACGGAAGTTGCTCTAAGTCGCGAGCTCATCATCGTGGTACAGTTTTCTCGTCGTTTTGGCTCCGTTTGTTGCTACTGCAAGGAGTCAATTCGTGGAACTGATATTTTTATTCTATTATCATTTGATTATCGGAAGGTAAGGGTTCTAAATCCTTGACTCATTCTTAATTTGAGCTTTAGAATCAATTTCGAGGAGAAATTATCGTTATCGGCATGTTTATCGTGTTTTCT
The DNA here is from genome assembly GCA_003996215.1 of Jaltomata sinuosa. NCBI lineage: Eukaryota > Viridiplantae > Streptophyta > Magnoliopsida > Solanales > Solanaceae > Jaltomata > Jaltomata sinuosa. The sequence continues at coordinate 212,380 of QJPP01001735.1, read as the reverse complement.
TGCCGTATATTGTTACAGCTCGTGGTGTGTCCTTATAACATCATGTTTATCTTTGTATTTCAAAGTTTTTTGTTGAGGTAACCTTTCTCCTATGACCCTCCTTCGTTATTATATGTTCTAGTATTGTTTTATGGATTTCTGAGCCACGAAGTGGTATTTTGGATCTGTGGCTCTGGGCAGCCCCTTTGTCATATTAAATTGGGTTGTTATTAGTGTATGTTGATGGTGTTAAGGTGTTGGAGGTACTAGGAGTTGGTGTGATTCTTATTGGAGTCACGAACGATGGTTATTGGATTGAATGACATGAAGTACGCCTTGAAATAGTGCCTCGGGAGCTCGTCGCTCCTTGTAAAATGTGGTTAACATATTATTGTTGGATTTAGCTGCCATTTGTTATTGTTATTGGCCTCATTTTTATGCTTTGGAGTTGGCTGGTCGCCAGTGTGACATTAACACCTTATCAATTGGCTATGGCTCGTTCTTGCAGCCTTGTCGATTCTAGCAATTGTTCCATTACCTTGGTTGGTCAGGCTTCATAGAGAAGCCTTTGGGACTTCAGTTGAAAGTATTTGCTTTGTGTGATTCAGAGCTTCCTGGAGCTGTTCGAGTCTGGACGATGCCGTTCCCGCAGCTAGTCATCGGATGACAGGTAGGTTATGGTTTTCCCCTATCTAGACTCTGCGTATATAGGCTATAACTACATTAATTAGCATCCTTGGATGAGTTGTTATAGGTTGGTACCCCAGACCTTGTCTGCCTTTCGTCCGTCTATTTCATATGTTATTTGTAGTATTCGCGTAGTAATGTATATTATCTTTGTGGTCCTGTGTGGCCTTGTATTGAATCTGGAACATAGATGGAGGGCTATTTGGGAATGTCTGCGAGTCCTGGACATAGAGATTATCCTTTTAGGCTGGTTATGTATGCTGAGTAGCTATTTGGCTTGGGCAGGGCTGATAGGAATTGTTGTGAGCCGTTGGGCTACTTTTATATTTGTGTGCGAGCATATCATCCATGAAAAAGGTTTTCCCCTGCATGTTTTACTATAGTTTTGGCTGTGAGCCACTAATGACAGTTTTCCTAAATTTGCATGGCCCTGGGGGCCCATTTTTGGTACTGTTGTTGATAGAAAAGGGGATTTTTTGATGTTTTCGCACTGGTTTATTTACTGGTACTAGTCTCTACGGGGCAGAGCACCAGACTTGATTTTATTACTCATACTAGTCTTTGCGGGGCAAAGCACCAGACTTGATTTTATTACTGATACTAGTCTCTGCGGGGCAGAACACCAGACTTGATTTTATTACTGATACTAGTCTCTGTGGGGCGAAGCACTAGACTTGATTTACTACAGTTTTAGACCCGGTTACGCCCGGGCACCCTTGGAGGGGTTTTTGAGGCATTTTCTACTACTTTAGTCCTAGACGGGGTCTGGGCATGTATACTTGAGACTGGGTCTCTATTTTGATCTCGTACGTGCTTCCGAATGACATGTCTTGATACTTAGTTTTAGTATGGGTTCGGGGACCTCCATCGACCTTGCTGCTCCGGGCCTGGGGCTTCGGGCTGCGTGCACCGGAGGGAAGGGTATACGGTGGAGTAGAGGTATACAGGCTGAGTCCTTCCATGTAACCTGCCTGCTGGGCCGGATTGGCACCGGAGGAGGTACATACAGAGGTTCTATTTCATATCATATCATATCATGCATTGGATTCCACCCTTGTTTGTTGTGTATTCAGTGTACGCTCCGGTAGTATGGGATGCCGGAGGGTTTGCTTTCACTTGATTGTGTTCCTCCGTTGTATGGGCGGCCGTTGGGACTGTAGGTAGACTATATTTACTCCTGTTTTTACTTAGAGCTTGTCTTGGCACCCGGTTCTTGAAAGATTAGTGATAGCTAGCCTGTTGAGGCTTTGGTTGTGGGATTTTTGATTATTGAGAGGGCTTTAGAGTCCTATCTTATTGAGGCACTTTTGTGTGGCCTTCTGAGCAGAGTGTGAGACTCTGGTTTAATTCATGTGGGAAGCTGAGTGGTATCTCTCGATTATTGTGGCCTAGTTATTTCATCCTAGGGTTGTACTTGTGAGGTGATTCCCTGGTTATGCTATCACGTGATTGGATTGGTGTTATGACTTCATTATACTGGTTGATTCAATTTTAAGTATGTTAGACTGCTCTCCGTCTTTTCCTTCCACTTGAGGTTACCGGTATACCGCTATTTTCTCAACTCTCTCTCTCTACTTACTTATATTGTTGTGCAAGGAGTCCAGGTGCGTTCTCCTTTCCTTCACCTGTGATTCTGTGTAATTGTATCTCTGTGCTAGCATGTGTTACTTGAAGCTCTTAGTTATGGATGATCTGTGCTAGCTCCTTGTGCCTTGCTTATTGACTCAGTGACTGCTTTCTTGCTATTTGTTACTTACTGCTTTTATATCTTATATGCGCTTAGTCGGCCTATGATACCTACTGAGTACCCGTGGTTTTGGTGCTCATACTACACTTCTGCACTTTTTTGTGCAGATATTAGCTGAGCTTTCGCCGTTGATCACGTTGGACGCTCGTGCATATTTTGGATCTTTGAGACTAGGGTGAGCGCCTGACTGTCGGGGCTTGTCTATATCTCATCTGTTGTATTGTTGCTCCTTGTACTTTCGGAGGCAATTTATGTTGTATTTTGTTACTACTAGCACTTGTATCCTATTAGAAGCTTCTGTACTATTGATACCAAGTCTTGGGGTTGGTGTAGTATCCTTTATGTATTTATATTCGAGTTTTACTTTCGATTATTTCTGCTTGCTCGTGCGTTTTGGTTAGGTAGTAGCCCATTACTAACTGTTCTGGGCTACAGAAATTGGTTCGCCTACTGGGGATTGTAGGTGCCATCATGACTTGAGAAATCGGGTCGTGACAGCTTGGTATCAGAGCTCTAGGTTCACCGGTGTCATGGTACAGAAGTAAGTGTCTAAGTAGAGTCTCGTGGATCGGTACGATGATGTCTGTATCATATCTGCGGGAGGCTACAGGGCATTGTTAGGAAATATTTCATCTTCTTGGCTCCTCATCGTGCGTTCCTGGCTCTATTGAATTCTAAAACTTCAGTTGTTCATTCATTCTGAGATGCCTCAGACGAGTGCGATAGCGGTTGGTCCCGAGGCTTCTGTGCTTGTTGCTTCAGTGCTTCCATTAGCACCAAGACTTCAGAGTGAGAGTTTACCGCCTCAAATAGGGAGTGTGGGGTCAGCCCTGCCTTCATTTTGATTTATAGCTACCCCAGTTCTTCAGGACATAGTGGCTAGGACTCTGTGTCCTCCGGTGAGTGTTTCAGTACCTAGTTCTGTGAGTGGTGCTTCAGTTATAGCTGAGCTTCTTATTCTTCAGCAGGGTTGTCTGTTGGTATTGGAGTACGAGGCGAGATTTTTCCATCGGATTTCATCTGGTATAGGCTGTTTTTGGTGTGGTGAGCATGGGCACTTTGCTAAGAATTACCCTATGATTGTGTATCCCGAAAAGCCTAGTTGTTATCATTGTGGAGAGATTGGTCACCTTTATAGATCTTGTCCCCGGCGAGGGCCGGTTGGGCCTTTAGTTTCGACTACTCAGTCCAGAGTTATATCCCATCAGCTTGATATTCCTCTTTGTGGGCCAGAGGTAGAGGTTCATGATATCGTTGCTCCAAGTTAGGCTTTTGCTACCTTCGACTTGTGATAGTCCTGCTCACGTTGTGATTCTATCCCTTCTGTCGTTTATTTTCTTATATGCCTACCTTCTATTTGTTTAAGTTGTTTGGCTACCCGAATTGTAGTACCGATATGTTATTTTATTGGTAGTTTATTCTTTAGTAGTGGATGGGGGTAAGTTAGCCTTGAGAGGTGTTTTCCCGGAGTTGTAGCTCGTGGGTAGTTCTTGTTATTCTGTTTCTAGTTGTGTTACCCCTGTTTCATTGTGATTCTGGACTTTTAGTTGGGTTTCCCTTGTTGAGCGGTCCTAGATGGTTGTTTCCTAGGTCTTTATCTAGCGTGGCTAGAGATCCATGTGATGGTTTGGTGTATTACTGATAGTTGGGCCGGAGTTGAGATTTTTCCTCAGTTGGGAGGTATTGGTTAAGATAGTGTGCATAGATTGGTTTGGTCTCTCGAGTGTCTAGAGTCGACCCTCTTTGTTGATTAGTTTAGGAGTTTGGTAGGTATATGGGTTGTTCCCATAGTCTCCTCCACTTCCTGGTCCGTTGGGTGTTTTGTTGTATCTTTAGCTCCAGTTTGAATGAATCTTGATCGAAGTTCTTTCGATGAGCTCTGGATGATGGCATCGTGATCGGGTCTTGACTTTAAGTACTTCCGACTAAGTGTTGATCGTAACCTCGTGGTTAGGTTGTATTTGTAAGCATTTCGGGTGAGTTGGGCATCCGACCCATTCTTCTCATGCCTTATTGAATTGACGTGTAGCTATGAGTAGTAAGGTAATGACTTCAGGTTCTTATTCGAGAAAGGATTTGTAAGGTTCAGTATGTGCTAAGGAGGCATTTTTGTTTAGTTGAAAAAGAAGGGAGATAACTCTTTGTATGTGTTTATGTGTCCTCGTAGTTGCCTGAGGTGGCGATGAAGGTTTGCTTCTTTGGTTCTGTTCTATTGGGTGCCATCTGAACGCAGAGGTTACCCGGGTTGTCCGAGAGAGTAGTACGGGCGTGGTATCTGTTGTTCTTAAATCTCTGGTATTTTCTTCTTTCTTGACTTTCGGGGATGAAAGTCATATTAGTAGTGGATGATGTAATGACCCTTCCGGTCATTTACACATTTTCGCCTTTCTTGTACCATTAGAGCTTACTTGTAGCGGCCCATGTCATTTATGGCTTGTCGGGACCGGTAGTTCGGTGCTCGGGCCGTTTGTTTGGTCTTTATGGCCGTTCCTCATTTTAGAGCTTCAACTTTGGAAATCATTGACTTCCGTCAACATTCTTGGTAATATCAAAGAATTAAACCAAGGTTCTTGGTCAAAGGAATCCCTTGCTCGAAAGTTCGAGTTAAAGAAATGCCTCGTGTAACACCTCGCCCGTTTGGAAGATTTAAAGTAACCCGTGCTTTTGGGGTAAGACTAATAGTGTCTAATATACTAAGAAGGATGTGTTATGAGGTATTATAATCGCAAAATGGTCGTATGATAAGTTTTGAAGTCAAGCAAGTTGCGAAACAAAAGTCGGAAAAAGTTATTGTAAATTCCTTTAAGGAAATCTCTTCAAATTTGGGTTAAATGTCTTGGGGTGTTTCTCCCTATCTATAAAGATTTAGTGGGCCCCCAATATACCAAATCGAAGGTCTACAAGTCTAATTTCCAATGCACTAAACCGTTCGTCCATACGACTTCAGAATAGAGAGATATTCATGTTTTCGTAAGACTGCGCAAGCAGACACGTCAAAGCGGGGCCCACATCCTAAGTCGGTTTGCCTTTATAAATCAGCTTCTCCTTCGTTTTAAACCCATAAAAACAGACCAAAACCATAGAAAAACAGATACAAACCTTAGAAATAATCCATGGACCTTGATCCTTTCAATTCAGAAGTTTAACGGAAGTTGCTCTACGTCGCGAGCTCATCATCGTGGTACAGTTTTCTCGTCGTTTTGGCTCTGTTTGTTGCTACTGCAAGGAGGCAGTTCGTGGAACTGATATTTTTATTCTATTATCATTTGATTATCGGAAGGTAAGGGTTCTAAATCCTTGACTCATTCTTAATTTGAGCTTTAGAATCTATTCCGAGGAGAACTTATCGTTATCGGCATGTTTGTCGTGTTTTCTTGCCGTATATTGTTACAGTTCGTGGTGGGTCCTTATAACAGCATGTTTAGCTTGGTATTTCAAAGCTTTTTGTCAAGGTAACCTTCCTCCTATGACCCTCCTTCGTTATTATATGTTCTAGTATTGTTTTATGGATTTCTGAGCCACGAAGTGGTATTTTGGATCTGTGGCTCTGGGCAGCCCCTTTGTCATATTAAATTGGGTTGTTATTGTTGTATGTTGATGGTGTTAAGGTGTTAGAGGTACTGGGAGTTGGTGTAATTCTTATTGGAGTCACGAACGATGGTTATTGGATTGAATGACATGAAGTACGCCTTGAAATAGTGCCTCGGGAGCTCGTCGCTCCTTGGAGATGTGGTTAACGTATTGTTGTTGGATTTAGCAGCCATTTGTTATTGTTATTGGCCTCATTTTTATGCTTTGGAGTTGGCTGGTCGCCAGTGTGACATTAACACCTTATCAATTGGCTATGGCTCGTTCTTGCAACCTTGTCAATTCTAGCAATTGTTCCATTACCTTGGTAGGTCAGGCTTCATAGAGACGCCTTTGGGAATTCAGTTGAAAGTATTTGTTTTGTGTTATTCAGAGCTTCCTGGAGCTGTTCGAGTCTGGACGATGTCGTTCTCGCAGCTAGTCATCGGATGACAGGTAGGTTATGGTTTTCCCCTATCTAGACTCTGCGTATATAGGCTATAACTGCATTAATTAGCATCATTGGATGGGTTGTTATAGGTTAGTACCCCAGACCTTGTCCGCCTTTCGTCCGTCTATTTCATATGTTGTTTGTAGTATTCGCGTAGTAATGTATATTACCTTTGTGGTCCTGTGTGGCCTTGTATTGACTCTGGAACATAGATGGTGGGCTATTTGGGAATGTCTGCGAGTCCTGGACATAGAGATTATCCTTTTAGACTGGTTATGTCTGCTGAGTAGCTATTGGGCCTGTGCAGGGCTGATAGGAATTGTTGTGAGCCGTTGGGCTATTTTTATATTTGTGTGCGAGCATATCATCCATGAAAAAGGTTTTCCCCTGCATGTTTTACTACAGTTTTGGCTGTGAGCCACTACTGACAGTTTTCCTAAATTTGCATGGCCCTGGGGGCCCATTTTTGGTACTGTTGTTGATAGAAAAGGAGATTTTTGGATGTTTTCGCACTGGTTTATTTACTGGTACTATTCTCTGCGGGGCAAAGCACCAGACTTGATTTTATTACTGATACTAGTCTCTGCGGGGCAAAGCACCAGACTTGATTTTATTACTGATACTAGGCTCTACGGGGCAGAGCACCAGACTTGATTTTATTACTGATACTAGTCTCTGCGGGGCGGAGCACTACACTTGATTTACTACAGTTTTAGACCCAGTTACACCCGGACACCCTTTGAGGGGTTTTTGAGGCATTTTCTACCACTTTAGTCCTGGACGGGGTCTGGGCATGCATACTTGAGACTGGGTCTCTATCTTGATCCCGGACTTGCTTCCGGATGAAATGTCTTGATACTGAGTTTTAGTATGGGGTCGGGGACCTCCATGGACCTTGCCGCTCCGGGCCCGGGGCTTCGGGCTGCGTGCGCCGGAGGGAAGGGTATACGGTGGAGTAGAGGTATACAGGCTGAGTCCTTCCATGTAACCTGCCTGCTGGGCCCGATTGGCACCGGAGGAGGTACATATAGAGGTTCTATTTCATATCATATCATATCATGCATTGGATTCCACCCTTGTTTGCTGTGTGTTCAGTGTACGCTCCGGTAGTATGGGATGCCGGAGGTTTGCTTTCACTTGATTGTGTTCCTCGGTTGTATGGGCGGTCGCTGGGACTGTAGGTAGACTATATTTACTCTTGTTTTTACTTAGAGCTTGTCTTGGCACCCGGTTCTTGAAAGATTAGTGATGGCTAGCCTGTTGAGGCTTTGGTTGTGGGATTTTTGATTATTGAGAGGGCTTTAGAGTCCTATCTTATTGAGGCACTTTTGTGTGGCCTTCTGAGCAGTGTGTGAGACTCTGGTTCTATTCTTGTGGGAAGCTGAGTGGTATCTCTCGATTATTGTGGCCTAGTTATTTCATCCTAGGGTTATACTTGTGTGTTGATTCTCGGATTATGCTATCACGTGATTGGATTGGTGTTATGACTTCCTTATACTGGTTGATTCCGTTTTGAGTATGTTAGACTGCTCTCCGTCTTTTCCTTCCACTTGAGGTTACCGGTATACCGATATTTTCTCAACTCTATCTCTACTTACTTATATTGTTGTGCAACGAGTCCAGGTGCGTTCTCCTTTCCTTCACCTGTGATTCTGTGTAATTGTATCTCTGTGCTAGCATGTGTTACTTGAAGCTCTTGGTTATGGATGATCTGTGCTAGCTCCTTGTGCCTAGCTTATTGCCTCAGTGACTTCTTTCTTGCTATCTGTTACTTACTGCTTTTATATCTTATATGCGCTCAGTCGGCCTATGATATCTACTGAGTACCCGTGGTTTTGGTGCTCATACTACACTTCTGCACTTTTTTTGCAGATATTAGCTGAGCTTTCGCCGTTGATCACGTTGGAGACTCGTGCAGATTTAGGATCTTTGAGACTAGGGTGAGCGCCTGGCGGTCGGGGCTTGTCTACATCTCATCTGTTGTACTGTTGCTCCTTGTATTTTCGGAGGCAATTTATGTTGTATTTTGTTACTACTAGCACTTGTATCCTATTAGAAGCTTCTGTACTATTGATACCAAGTCCTGGGGTTGGTGTAGTTTCCTTTATGTATTTATATTCGAGTTTTGCTTTCGCTTATTTCTGCTTGCTAGTGCGTTTTGGTTAGGTAGTAGCCCATTACTAACTGTTCTGGGCTACGTGAATTGGTTCGCCTAATTGGGGATTGTAGGTGCCATCATAACTTGAGAAATCGGGTCGTGATAATAACCGGGTCAAAATTCGCGTCACAAGTAGACTCGTGGGCCCTATAACCCAAAATCGTAAACAAAAAACATCATGGTGTTCACCATATTCTCAGGAGAACATGATCAAAATTTGAGAGGAAATGGACCATAAGAAGGGCTCCAAACAGCCCAAGAATCATGAAATTTATGGAAATCAACGGAAATTATCAAGAGATTTTACCTATTCATGAGGCGAAGAAACACACCTAGATCAGCAACAATTATTCCTCCAAGCAATGGGGATGAGCAGGTGAAAATTTGGAGCAATTTAAATATATAATGGAGGAGAAATCGAAGGTTCAAGTTGACGACTTAAGCTGAAAATAAGGTGCCAACAGCTATATAAAGTGGCTAGCCAAGGCGCAGGGGCGGCCCATGGCGTGCAGGGACGCTGGTGCGCAGGAGGCCATGCTGGGAACTGAGGCGCAGGGGTTGCCCAAGCGGCGACCAGGCGCCACACCAGCAACTAGCAATTCTAATTTCACACTTTGGGTCCCCGAGAATGCATCTGGGGTCCTTCGAACAAAAATGAGCTGAGCTATTAGACTAGAAAAAACGTTCTGGATCTAATGGAATCAATGAAAATCCCATCGGAGGTCGATTTAATGAAAAGTGGGACCCGTGCCCAAAATCAACTGTTAGGCCAACTATTCCCAAAATGAAACTCAAGGGCCGAAATCAAGTTCGAAAGCCTCGGGACCGGAACCAATGGTCCCTCTAGCCTAAACTCGACGTTCCAGAGCTAACATCGCTGATGGAATTTTCATTCGAGGACGTATTCTCAACCAAAGTCAACCAAGAAAGGCTTAAATGACTTGGGGCCTCTACATGCAAGCTCTAATGGTACAAGAAAGGCAAAAATACATAAATAACCGAAAGGGTCATTACATCATCTACTACTAAAATGACTTTCATCCCCAAAAATTAGGAAAGAAGAAAACACTAGAGACTAAGAACAACGGATAAAAAGCCTGCACCATTCTCTCGTTAAAGCCGAGTAGCCTCCTCGACTTGAGACACCCAACAAAATGAGACCAAGGAAATCAACCAGGCCATAACTTCTTACTAGCTAAGCTAGATTCCAAACTCAACTCCAAAACTTCAAAGATTTGCCAACCCAAACTGAACCTCAAGAATCTTAATCGGAAAGCACCAACCCAACACCAAAACCATAGAACCAAGGCGATCAATACACAGAACCCGAATCCTCAAAACACAGACCAAGAGCACCAAGAAGGTCGTCCACCCATAACACTAACTCATGAACCCGCTTATCCGCAAAACCCTTCTATTTTGAACTGAATCCTTTTTCACCACAAACAGGAAGCTTCAGATAAGTCAAACACTCAAACAACCCTCGAAGTATCAACTAACACACCAGAGATCCATAGTTCTTGCTTATACTCTACCATGAGTGAAGCCACCCTTTTTACTCAAACTAATTCCAAACTAAGATATAGCCGACTAGCCTTTGCCATCCAAGATAACAATCCAAATCATATCAGCGAAAACTAGAGTTACATATCCCGACTGACCATCAACAAATGAATGAACACTTTGATAAAATCAAACTCAGTAATTGAACCTAATTGAACAACCCATCTGAACCCGATTGAAGTTTGCACAACAAGGTTAGGAAAAACATGTATGAATACGGTGTGTTGACGGAGAAACTTCCAAACTGTAGAACAAACCCAACCTTGCTAAACCATGCCAAGTATGAACCAACAAAGAATGGATAAACTAGGGCAACCTGCCCGACAGACCCAAACCAAAACTAAGCCCTTGCAAGGAGTGTGGTAAGCCTACCACAATGTCTGAAATCACCACCTAAGATCCAAACTCTAATAATACACAAACACCATTCAGATTTTAAATCTCCTTACTAAGCTCACCTCGAAAAGAAGTCTACCATAGCACAAATATCAAGGTCAGGACACCCCATAGGCAAAGGAAACAGGTGCCTGGGGATACCACCTACTCTGAAGCATACAACGTACCGATCTTCTAGTCCATACCGATCAAGTCTTAGAAATGACATTTCTTAGCACTACCTCCATAAGCCTCACGATATAAACCCTCAATAGCCCAAGCATGGTCGACCACCTGAAGAATGGTAGTCCCAAGGGTTACTAAGTGGTCGGTCGCTAATCGAATTGGTGAAATCAAACCTCCAACAAAGCTCTGAACCCTATCAAACTCTGAAGGCACAGTCTTAGCAGTACGCCTAACTATCTCATGAAATCTTGCCTCATAGTCCAACACCAACATACAACCCTGCTGAAGAACTTGAAACCCAACTCTAACTGAAGCACTTCTCAAAGAACAGGTAACTGCCCTACCTCGAGGCACTGAAACACATACTAGAGGAATCAGAAACCTAACCATAGTGTCCTGAAGAACTGGGGTATGTTGAAACCCTATTAGAGGCTGGGCTAACCCCACACCCCCTATCTGATGCAATCCGCTCTCACTCTGAAGTCTCGACATTGACGGAAGCACATAAGCAACAGGCACAGAAGACTCGACATAACCCACTATCGAACTCATCTTAGGCATCTGAGAAGGAATAAAACAACTGATGTTTTAGAAGCTAATAGAGCCACGAACGAACGATAAGGAGCTAAGAAGATAAAACTTTTCCTAACAATGTCATGTAGCCTCCCGCAGATAGGATATTGATGTCATCATACCAATCCACGAGACTCATTGTAGACACTTGCTTCTGTACCATGACACCAATGAACCTAGAGCTCTGATACAAAGCTATCAGTACCTAATTTCTCAGGACACGATGGCACCTACAACCCCTAGTAGGTGAACCAATTCCCATAGCCCGAAACGGTTAGTAATGGCTACTACCTAAATAATAAACATAGTAAGTGGAAAGTAAGCGGAAGTAGAATTAAAGATAAGACAACGAGAAAGCAATTAACCCGAATATATATGCAAAATAAAACTACACCAACCCAAGACTTTGTATCGATAGTGCATAATATCAATGCTAGAAGTAACAAAATGATAAGTACAACTATCTTCGAATATACAAAGAGTAACAGTACAATAAATGAGATACGGTCAAGCCCGATCGTCAGGCGCTCACCCTAGTCTCTAATATCCAAAAGATGCACGAGTATCCAACACGATCAATGGTGATAACTCAACTAATATCTGCACCAAAAAAATATGGAAGTGTAGTATGAGGACCAATTTCTAAGCAACGGGTATCCAGTAGGCATGAACGGCCAACTTAGCGCTTATATGATATAAAAACAGTAATATATAAAATAGCAAGAAAATAGTCACAAAAATAATAGAGAAAGCACAAGGAACTAGCACGGAGAATAATCAACCAAGAGTTATAAGCATACAATGCTCACATAAGAGATATATAATCACAGAAACACAGGTGAAAGAAAGAAGAACGCACCTGGAATCCTTGCAACAATATTATAAAAAGAATAGAGTTTAAAAACATGGTGGTATACCGGTAAGAAAGCAGTTTAATATATTCAAGATAGGATCAACATACACAAGGAAATCATATTACAAATTCAACTGCAAGAAGCAAAGACGGAGATCAACCCCACAAGTACAAACCTAAGATTGAATGACTAAGTCGCAAGAACCAAGAGTTACCACTCAAAATCATGCTAAAGAATAAAACCAGGAACTGACAATCTGCTCAGAAGACCACTCAATAGTGCCTCAATAATATAGGACTCACTAGCCCCTCAATTCTCAAAGTCCAATAATCAGAGCCTCAATAGGCTAACAATCGCTAATCCAACAAGAACTGGAAGTCGTAACAAGCTCTATAAAAAGACAGGAGTAAAATAATCTACCTAACGGCCGCTCACAAAACTGAGGAATGTAATCAAGTAAAAACAAACCCTTCGCCCGCCCATACAACTGGAGCGTACACTGAACACACATCAAACAAGGGTGGAATCCAAGTGAAATATGCATGATGATATGATAGGATGAATCTGGAACAAGGTGTGATTGCAGTGTCGTATGTTACCCCCTCCGGTTCCCCAATAGAGGCAGGATCTTGGAAGGACCTTTGCCGAGTACTTCTTTTATGCCATACACCCTCCCTACGGTCACTATTAGCACATAACACTTGGTCCGGAATGGTAGGGTCCATGGAGGTGTACTCATACACCATATACTAACAAAAAACTCAAAATATATCAATAATTGGGATCTCGTAGTATGTGCCTAGTTTTGATCTGAGTCTAAATCAGTAGTCAAATCTCAATAACCCTTATAAAGGGTGTCTAGAGTGTTTCTGGGTCTAAATCAGAAATCAAGTGTCAAAATTCTTAAACAGGGTGCCCAGTTTGTATCTGGGTCAAAATTCATAGATAATCTCTAGCGCTACTGCCCAGCCGAGCGTAGTATCAAAATAAAAACCAGTAATCAAATCATCATAATATCCTCTCTACTCTCAGATGTTTCATAAAATCTAGTTTCAAAGTCCTTTCAAAGTCACATTACTGAAAACTGGCTCTCGGGGCCATGCAAAGTTTAGAAAATCATTTATAATAGGCCCAAAGCCAAATCAGTAGTAAAATTTTTAGGGAAAACCTTTTTTCATGTATGATATGCTTGCAAATAATAGAGTAGCCCAAAATGGTTAACAAACATTCCTATCGGCCCTGCACAGGCTCAACAGCTCTAAACAGTCATAACCAGCCTAGAATAATATCTCTATGTTTGAGACTCGTGGACATTCCCAAATAACCCACCATCTATGTTCGAAAGTCAATACAAAACTAGAAGGGAAAAGCACCATGGTGTTCCGCATATTCTTAGGAGAACGTGCTTAAAATTTGAGCAGAAACATACCATAGAAAGGTCTCAAAATAACACAGGAATCGTGAAATTTATGGAAATCAATGAAAATTAATAAGAGATTTTACCTATTCATGAGGCCAAGAAACAAACCCGAATCGACATTAATTATTCCTCCAAGCAATGGGGATAAAAAGGTGAATATTTGGAGCTAATATGTAGTAGAAATCAAAGTTTGAAGATGAGGACTAAGGCTGAAAATAAACTGCCAATAGCTATACAAAGTGGCCCGCCAAGGCGCAGAAGTGGCCCATGGCACACAGGGAAGGGCGCGCAAGGGTGCTGGCATGGGCGCTGGTGCACAGGACGCCATGCTAGGCATTGAGGAGCAGGGGCGACCATGGGAGTGCAGGGGCACGCGCACAGGTGCACCGCACAGGGGCGGCCCAGTTGGCACCCTAGCGCCATACCAGCAACCAGCAATGCCAATTTCACACTTTGGGTCCGCAGGGATGCATCCGTGGTCCCGCAAACAAAAATGAGCTGAGCTATTCTACTAGAAACGGTGTTTTGGATCAAATAAAATCGATGAAAATCCTATTGGAGGAATATTTAATGAATAGTGGGCCCCGTGTGCAAAATATATCCTTAGTCTAATTATTTCCAAAATGGAACTGAAGGGCAAAAATCAAGTCTGTAAGCCTCGGGACCTGAACCAATAGTCCCTCTAGCCTAAACTCAATGTTCTGGAGCTATCAGCAGCGATGGAATTTTCATTCGAGGCTGTCTTCTCCAAATGTTGACCAAAGTCAACAAATCAAGACCAACTGGCCTAAAAACACAAAATGAGAGAGATTCCAAGCTAAAAAGCTCTCGAATCCTAACCAAAGGTCCTACTAGACCTAAGTCCACGTTTTGGAGCTAATAGAACTGTAAAAATTTAATTTTGAGCACGTTCACCAAGAATGTTGACCGAAGTCAATTATTTCAAAAGCCTAAAGCTCTAATACAAGGAACAGCCAAAAGATTAAACTACCAGCTCGAGCACCAAACTACCAGTCCTAGCAAGCCATAAATGACTTAGGGCCACTACAGGCAAGCTCTAACGGTACAAGAAAGGAAAAAAATGCATAAATGACCAGAAGGGTCATTACACCTTCCTTGTAGGGTAAAATATTGCAAATAACCGTGTACACTTTTCTCATTATTGAGAGGGTAGATTTGGACGATATCAATTTTTGTGCTTTTGCCGAGGAACAATTGGTGTATTGAGTTAGTTTGGAATTTAAGCTTACTTTCTTTAGTTCAAACTTGTGAATATGTGTTTGTGATTTTTTTGTGTTTCTTTGTGTTAGTTAGGTTTTATTTTTGTTATTTTTGGTCCCATAGAATCTTTGGATGAAAATGAGTTTGAACCAGTTCAAGATGTCGCTATTAAAGAGAGGAGACTATAGTTGCAAAGAATAGTTCAACCATTCATTTTTGAGAACTCTAGCTCAGTTATGGTGAAGATGTCAACGAGGAAGCAACTTTGAAAGTGAAGCAACTTAGATCATATTCCATTTATTTTTCGGCATTGTGCTTAGTTGAGGATATAGAAATGGAAACAATCAAGTTGATGAAGATTCTTGAGGAGGAGGATGAAAGTATTCATTTTGAATTTTACCATGCCAAGAAGACTAAATGATATCCCTCACTTCAAGGCCAAAAAGTGTAAGATGCGACATCGAGAATGTGGCCTATTTTCTTTGCTATCACCACCCCACGAGCATAGTCATGTTCTTGATTAAAAGTTTGGGTGAAGATTCATATCCTCCAAGTGGAGAGATAATTAGTAAGGCTACTTGCATGGTGCCGTGATGTTAAATCAAACGTTTGATGGGAGGGAACACATCATTTTAAAACTTTGAAGTCATTTTTCAAATTTATTTTTCTAGAATAATTTAGTTGACCATTTTTAGGTCATTCTATCAAGTTTGATGGTGTTTAAAGGTGATTGGTTCAGGTTTGGAAATGAATTAGCAAAGTTGCATAATGAAAAAATAAGAGAAGAATAATTTTGCCAGCGATAGATTGCAGCATTTTGACCCAAAAAATGGACTTTGCAGAAGTAGTAGGTGCCGTAATTATAGTTGTTTGACTGCATTTGTGGACGTTTGGATTTTCTTGAAGTCCGCAAATGCAAAACTTAACTGAAAAAGCAGCTTCTGAGGCTTAAAACTAGACTAGACATTTCAATTGGAACATAAACATAAAGAAACTATATGTTTCTCTACTCAAAGGCTTTCAAATTTCTATATCAATTTCACTCATCCTTGAAAGAGTCCAGGTATGAATTGCTAATCCCATTTACTCATCAATAATTGTAAGATTCTCTCTCTTCTTGCTATTTTTGCTCAATACATAGGGCATGGTTAATTATGAATATTGAGTTTTAATTGTGATAAATTCTTGTTGTTAGCTGGGTGAGATTTGTTGTAAGAGTGACTGTGCTTCTTGATCAAAAACTAGGGTAGTCTGAGTACCCATATCTTCCTCTAATAGTTTGAATAAAGTATACTCGTAAAGTGTTCAATGAATGGCTGAATGAAATTCTTGGACAAGGTCATGAACTTTTCTTGATTTGATGATGTATATGAAGTATATCTCATAATCTTAAGAGTAAAAATTGGATTTAAATTTTTATTAGAGGTGTTTGTGAAAAAAATTGATCAAAGAGCACAAGTTGGGAAAGACAAGTCCGCAATTGTGGAACTCTCTCTTTTTTGCGATTATCGCTTTTGCGGTGAAAGGTTTGCAATTGCGACAACCACTCTCACTTTTGGATTACCCATTTGAAGAGACTTTTCCTCTTTTATGTTTATCGAAATTGTGGCCATTTGACCACAAGTACGGTTCCTGAGGCCAAAATTCCTATAGGCCAAAAATAGTGACTTTGCACAAAACATCCCAATTTCAGTTTAAATAATTTATTTTCCTTAAATGAATAATAATGCATTGTATTACATGAGATTGAGTATTTATGCTTGTGTGCCACTTTTAGGTAATAAAAGTAAAACTAAATCCAAACCCCAGTGGACCAACACAAGATGATTGTTTGTCTATTGATAAAGAGTATGATAAAACCAGATTTCTATCTCCTGAGTGTCAGAGATGCTACTACTATGACTTGGCTAAGAATAAGTTGCTCCACAAAATAGGGATTGCACTTGAAAAGGTCTTTGATGCTCTTCATTTCTACTATCATAGATTGGAGACTACAGATTGATGTGGTTTGCAATTGAGCCTTGCAAGGCTAATAAGAAGTGGGTAAGAGAGTTCTATGCGAACCTCAAGGCCATTAGAATGGCTACCCCAGTTGTTAAAATAAGAGGCAAAATCATTAATTTAGTGGAATCAGCAATCAATAGGTTCTATAATTTTCAAGATCATGGCATTTCTTTGTTCAAGGTTAAAGAATGTGCTCCAGGTGTATGGTTGGTTTCCAAGTTGTGTTCGAGCAAGTGTGTATCTTGGTCCATCACAAAGAGAGGCATAACCTTTAAGGAATACACTGCTGAAGCAAAGAATTGGGTATGGATTATCTACAGTCGAGTCTCTCCATATAGAAATGTGTTTGATATACCACTATTGAGAGATCAAATAGTTAATAGCATTCTTTATGACAGTCATGTGAATATTGTTCACCTGATCATTTGTTATCTCAAGAAGTATTTGCTGCAAGATAGCCCCACGCTTATGTGTCCATCCCTCAATACTAAGTTATAGAAGTTGGCTAGGGTGGATGTATACCTGGGAAGTAATTGGGTGGATCCAATAAAGCTAAATTTTCCATTGAAAAAATGAGGAGAGGGTGGAGTTTGCAAGAGAAAGAAGAGGAAGATAGAAGTAGGAAATCATCACAGGCTGACTCTGATAGACCACAAAATATAGGACCATATGCATTGTTGCCATAAGAGATGAATAAAATTCATGAGTTAGTGAGTGGTTTTCATAGTGGACTTGGTGAGACATCTGAGGGACCCAATTTATATGTGCTAAAGAATTATTCTGGGAAATACATGGATGATCAAAAGTAACAGGGGTCCCACCTTGTGCAGCTTGAAAAATCATACAATGACTTAGCCAAGTCATATAGGGATTTGAGAGACTCGTATACAAAGATGTATAAAAGAAAAAAGAATATAGATAAGTTCTTTATTCGCATGTGAAAGGGTGTGCAAGGCTTGTGGAATGTTCTAAAGCCTGATGATCCACTTTCATAAGATAGGCAGGAGAATGACGGTGATGCCCCAGTCCAGTGGTCTGAGGAGGATGCAGAGGATGATGATGATTAAATCGAGAGTGACAGGATTGAATGATGTAGTTTCAGAGAGCACCGTCAACCATTTTATCTTATTTTTGTTTAGCTGCATTGGGGACATTGCAAATTGTTTAGTTGGAGTTCCTCTCTTGTGTTGTTTTGTTAGATCTCTAGGTTTTTTTGGTTATATTGGCAAACTTGGTAGATTGACTTTAGGTTTGGTTATGAAATTTTTATATTAGTATGAGTTGTTTTTCATTTATAACTTCTTTATCTTTTTATAGTTGTTTTGAGTTACTATTCCTGATGATTGATTTTCATAGGTTGTAAGTCTCAACATTGGGTGAAATGATCAAGCTTCATCACATTATTATCCTTCAACCACAACTTACGATCATCAGAATTGTTAATTTGCAATACTCCCATACCACAAGGAAACAATGGGTTACTCAGAGTTTATCCATGTTATATTCAACAAAATTGTTGGGAGTTTGGCGGGCAAAACAACCTTCGACTTTGTTTCCCAAAGTGACTTTTGGTCCTAGCCCTCCAACTCAATGGGTATGGCAAAAAAACCAATGTCACAATAGTTGTAGCACATGTATCCATCCCACAACTCCTAAACAACTACTCCACATGATCCACCCTGTTGAGTACAAGTTATATTCTCCAAAAATCAAAATTTCCAAACTTAGGGTTCCATACAATTCAATATTCACAAAAATCGAACCCATAGGCCTATACTTCAATGAAAAACATGAAAAAGTGATAATCATTGAAATCTAACCTTCTTGAAGAATTTCTTGATGATCAGAACTTAGTAGGGACTTATGTGTATGTGTGCACTGCTACTAATGGTTATGATGGTGAATAGTGAAACTCTCAACTTTTATAGAGATGGAAGAAGCATTGGTAATTGAAGTATTAGAATATGGAGGTGTGGTTTGTGGAGAGTGTTTTGAGGGAGTTTTGAATCGTGTGATGCTGGAAGTGTATTCTCACCTAGGTTTGACTTATATCTGCTGGGTAAACAATTTTAGGGCAAATTGGGTCAATAGGAAGAGAGTTGGGTCAAGTTAATTTTATTTAAGAATTCATGTACACAGAAGACCATGACCCAATTTACAGTTCATAAACCTTAGTTACGGTTAGCATATGAGTACAAACCTGGGATCGACGAGTCAAAAGACTATCATTTGTAAAAGTGAAATATAGACCATCATTCAACCCACGAATCTACAATGTTTCACTCTTTTGAAGTCAAGTTTCTAAGAATGACTTGATGGGTCATCTTTTGAAAGTACGGACCATCTTGTCACCCATGGAACTTAACCTGAGAGTTGACATCTTGGGATGAAAATGATGGTTGATTCTATGAACTATTGAAGCATTTCACAGTCCATAAAAGCAACCATAATCGCTATCACTCATTTTTTGTTTCCTCTCTAATTTTCCACGACGAAAACTATGAACCATCTAGGCACTTTAAATTTTGTCCTTCATTCTGCAGATGCACAAAAATTTCCATCTGCACCACTTTACTTCCAGTTAGATTTTTGTTACACTTGCACACTTTAGCAAACATTTATATTGTATAAACTAAAATTGAATAAAGCAAAAGTAAATACACCTTGGGTTACCTCCCAAGCAGCACTTGGTTTAACGTCATGGCTCGACGCAGGTACCTTAGACTTTATCAAGATACCCCTTGGGTTGCCTCCAAAGAAGTGGAATATTTAACATCACAGCACAATGCGGGCACCTTGATTACTCAGAGTTCATCAAGATACACCTCATGGATCAATTTTACCTACTAGCTATTCCCATTTATTGCTTAACCTATTATCCATTTACCTTGAACCTTTTTCCATCTAGATCCTTATGATAAAGTTTCACTTTCTCTTTATACAGAGTTTCACTCTTATATGCTCGAAGTTTGAACTCATCCATCTCATTCAACTGATCAAGCCTCAAGTTAGAGGCTTTGCTCCATTCAAGTTCAGATTCTTTAATGCCCATAACGCCTTTTGTTCAATTTCAACCATCAAGTAACAATCCTTAACAAAAATTAACTGATATGGACAAATTCCTATAGTAGTCTTGAAAGGAAGTCTATAAGCCCAAAGTGCATCATCTAACTTCTGATACTAATCTGTTCTATTAGCATTCATTGTCTTTTCTATGATGGTCTTTATCTTCCTATTAGAGACCTCAACTTATCAGCTGGTCTGAGGTTGATTGGGAGTGGAAACCTTGTGCTTGACCCCATACTTGTCTAAAAGTTCACTAAACAATCAATTGGAGAAGTGATAACTTCCATCAGTGATAATAACTCGTGGATTGCTAAACCTTGAGAAGATGTTCCTTTTCAGGAATGCAGTGACACTCTTAACTTCATTCTTGGGAATCTCCATGCCTTCCACAAACTTAGATACGTAATCAACACCTACCAAGATGTACTTTTTTCTATGTGTGCTAACAAAAGGACATAAGAAGTCTATCCAGCACATATAAAATAATTCTACTTCTAGAATCAGGGTAATTGACAACTCATGCTTTCTAGATATACCTCCATATCTCTGGCATTGATCACATGATTTCACAAAGTCATAGGGATCTTGATGGATGGTGGGACAATAGTAACCACTCTAAATAATTTTATAAGTTGTCCAGATAGCACCATGATGTCCTCTGATAGTAGAGGAATGGTATTCCTCCAGAACATCTATCATATTTGCCTCAAACACACATCTTTATATCATATTATCAGCATGTATTCGAAATTAATATGGCTCAGACCAATAAAATATCCTCATATAATTAAGGAACTTACTCTTCTGATTGAAGTTAATATTATCAAATATCAAGTTACTCACTAGAAAATTTGCATAATTGGCAAACCAAGGAATAAGATCATGAGAGGTTGTAAATACTTGCTCATCGGGGAAGGCTTCATTAATTACCACCTCATCTTTAGGCCTCCTTCCTTCCTATAACCATGACAAGTGATCAAGAACTTGGCTTTCAGTACCTTTTTGGTATTTAACCTCAAAATCAAATTCCTACAACAAAAGAACCCATCTGATCAACCTTCGCTTTGGATCTTTAATATCCATGAGATAGAGGATTTCTGCATGGTCGGTTTGATAAACAACATTATTGACCAAAAAGTAGGCTCTAATCTTCTCAAACATATACACCACCGCCAAAAACTCTTGCTCGCTCACATTATAGTTCTTCTAGGCCATATTCAACATTTTGCTTGCATAGTAGATCAAATGGAAGATCTTCTCTCTTCTCTACTGATAACTACACCTAGAGCCTCCTCACTAGCATCGCACATCACCTCAAATAGCTTAGACCAATCCGGTGTAATAATAATAGGAGTTGAGGAAAGCTTCTCTCTCAGGCAGTTGAATGACTCAAACACAAACTTTGTCTCCTTCTCAAGAAATATACCAAAGGGGCTTGCAATCTTCAAAAAGTCTTTGATAAATCTGCAGTAGAACCCAGCATGCCGAAGAAAAATACAAACACTTTTCACCAAAATCGGAGTAGGTAGCTTGGAAATAACTCTAATTTTAGCTTGGAATCTGTTTTGTTTCCTCAGATCATTTCAGTAACTTTTCCAAATGAGCTATGCAATCATTAAAAGAGTCACAAACTATAGATAAATCATCCATGAAGATCTCGATTGTGTCTTCAACCATGTACAAAAAGATGAACATCATGCACATTTAAAAAGTGATAGGTGCATTGCATATACCAAATGGCATCCTCTTGAATGCAAAAGTCCTATAAGGGCAAGTAAAAGTGGTCTTCTCCTGATCCTCTAGAGTAATTGAGATTTGATAATAGCATAAATAACTATCAAGCAAATAGTACCACACATTACTTGCGAGTCTATTGAAAATCTGGTCCATGAATGGCATGGGGAAGTGGTCCTTCTTGGTCCAAAGGTTCAACTCGCTATAGTCCATACACACCCACCAACCTATAATTGTGGGCATAGGGATCAACTCATTCTTATTGTTAGGGACAACAGTCATCCCACCTATCACCAGCACACATTAGATTAGACTTACCCACTTGCTGTAAGAGGTGGGATAAACAACACCTGCATCCAGCCATTTGATTATTTCTTTCATCACAACCTCTTTCATAGGTGGATTAATCTGCCTTTGGTTTTCAATTCTAGGTATAGAATCTTCTTCTAGCTGAATCTTATGAGAGAAAATACCTAAAGGGATCCCAGTAATATCAGTCATATTCCAACCAATAGAACTTTTGTATAACTACAAGATAGACACGGAAGGCCTCCACCTACTAGTCAAGTAACTTTCTAAAACAATCACAGACAACGTATCCCGTGGCCCCAAAAACATACTATAAGTGAGATGGGAGAGATTTGAGCTATAGGACTAGTGGCTGCTCAATAGAGGAATTTGATGGAGGACTCTCACGGTTTTTCAAATTAAGATCTGACTTTTTAAGAGCATAAGAATAAGATGATCTACCATATAAAGCATTTATCGTTTCGTCATAGTCATCCATGTCCTCAACATCTAAATTAATGATAACAACTCTAAAAGTATCAATGTAAAACTTCTCTTCAACTAACACATCAACAACATCATTAATAGTATCAATCATATAAATGACACTCATATCCCTTGGCTTCTTCACAGATTTATAGACATTGAACACAACATCCTCATCATTCAATCTAAACCTCAATTTGCCACACTCTATGTCAACAAGTTCTCTCCCACTGGCCTAAATTCGTCGCCTCAAGATGATTGGGACTTCAAAGTCAATTTCACAATCTAAAATAACAAAATTAGCATGAAAGATAAAATATGCCACCTTCACAAAAATATCATACACTATCCCAATCAGCTTTATAACAATACAATCAACCATCAATAGCCATATAGTCATTGGTCTAGGGTACCCAAAGCCTAACTTCTGGTAAATAGCAGGAAGCATCAAATTGATGCTTGCATCCAAATCACTCGGAGTCTTAGCAAAATTATAAGCCCCAAAGTACATGGAATAGTGAAAGCTCGGGGGTCTTTCTTCTTCTGGACTAAAGAACGTGATGCAATAGAACTACCCTGGTGCACATAATCTGTTGGCTCAAAACTCACTATTCATTTCTTGATCACCAAATCCTTCATGAACATAGTATAACCTATCATATTTTCTAGAGCCTCAACCAATAGAATATTGATAGACAATTGTTTTGACATAGAAATAAACTTATGGAACTTATTATCATTCACCTTTTTATTTAACCTATAGGGGAAAGGATGAGGTGGTCTTAGAATCGAAGAAAACACTTTAGAACCACCTTCACATTACCCTTTACTCTAGAGTTCTTATCTGCATCAACTAGAGACTTATTGGTCTCTTCATTATCAACCTCTATAACTATCGACTTGTCAATATTAACAGGCTTTTTCTTTTTTTCATTTTGCATTATTAACTACTACCTAAGATTATTCATGTGACTCTTCTCTCACCTTTAATAACCACTCCTGCCTCATCAACCATTACCTTACAACATCACATAGTAATCGTTATGCACTGACTATCATTTTTTTGTATTAGGTATGGTGTCACTTGGTAGTGTACCTCTCTGTCTAAGATTAAAGGTAATAGAGTTCTAGTTCATTTGCTTCTCTAACCACTTTATGGAAGTAGAATAAGAGTTGACTATACGACACATATTTGATAAATCACTCAAATTTCATTGATTTTGGAATCAGTAGACTCATCTCTGGTTAGCAACCTTTTTAGCATATCTTTAACTTTTGACCCAGCAGGGTCATTAGCTAATGGTTGACTATCTCTTCCCCTAGGAGGAACATATGCACCACTTTGTTTATTTTTTAGCCATCTCTATCTATATAGTTTCCATGATCTCTTTCACACCTCTTATAATTATTGTCTCTGTAATTGTTCGGCGTTAGGATGAGAAGCCATCACTAGATTATCCACATAGTTAGCCTTCTCCTCAAAATCAGAATAAAATTCTTCTGGTCATGGTGCCTTACCCTGAGAACCTATAACATTCACCTTCTTAGTTTTGCCCTCTATGAGATTCTTAGTGATTATCTCTATCTGTGTTTTAAGATGAGCCATGTCCAGATCATGAGCTTTTTCTCTTCGTAGCTATTCTGCAGACATGCATTAAAATTGACAACTTCTAACCACTTATGCCTCTCTAGTTTGCCATGCCCTGTTAGTCTTCATCATCCTATCAAGTAGCTTACTAACCTGAATAAAAGTGTGTTTCATAATAGTGCCTTCTGCAATGTTGTCAGCCACAGACTTGTTCACAGTATCCAATGACTTGAGAAAATCTTGTGTAGCACCTAATTTTGCAATTTATGATTTGGGCACTACTTGATCTTCTTTTTAAACCTCAACCAAGCCTTATGAGTGCTTCTCCTGGGAGCTGTCTGAAGTTGTTAATCTCATCTCTCAGTTTCAACATTCAATATGGAGGAAAGAATCTTTTGAGGAATATCTCGTCCAATTCAGCCCAAGTAGTAATCGACTTCTAGTGGAATATTTAACAAAGTAGTAGCTTTCCCTGTCAGGGAGTATAGGAAGAGTTTGCATCTGATGGCCTCTTGAGAAACACCCGGTAACCTGTATTATTTGCATACTTCAATGATTTTAAACAGATGTTGATTTAGATTTCTTACCTGGCAGTCCCCCAAAAGCT
This sequence comes from Jaltomata sinuosa, assembly GCA_003996215.1. Lineage (NCBI taxonomy): Eukaryota > Viridiplantae > Streptophyta > Magnoliopsida > Solanales > Solanaceae > Jaltomata > Jaltomata sinuosa. Next base: position 187,826 of record QJPP01001735.1, on the reverse strand, counting down.
CCCTTTACCGTCAGTAAATGTAACATTCATTTCAAGAAAATTAATGTATAACAATAGCACCTGAAAACCCTGCCAGCTCCAGATTTATATCATCCTCTTGTGGCACATTTTTCAAAGGCTGGAGGTGTAAATGAGCTCCCGCTAGAGTCAAACCTCTTGGATCTTGGGTTACTATGGCTGCAATATCAGCAAGACATTGATTTGCAGTCTCAGCTATAGCAGTATGGTATTAGTTCTCAGCTTTATCTATAGCAATATTAGTTGCATTAAGATCGGCTATAATAGTAGCAACAACAACATTAGTAGCGCATTGAGCCTCTATTAGCTCAACACCTTTCATGAGTCTATGTTGGTCCTCCATTGCTCTTAAAAACCCAAAAGACAAAAAAATAAATTAAGAAATAAGGACTATAAGTAGAAATAAACACTAAAAACAATTTCTAAACCTTATTCCCTTGCAATGACGCCAAAATTTCATTACACTTCTGAAAAGATATAAATTGGTCGCTGTTGAATATTAAAAACAAGGTTTGGGTTCAAATGCCTATGTTCTTAACCTTGGAGGTTCATGGGACCAGTTTGTGCCTTTGGCAGAGTTTGCTTATAATAATAATTTTCATTCGAGCATTGGCATGGCCCCTTTCGAGGCTTTTTATGGGAGGCATTATAGATCTCCAATTAGTTGGTTTAATAGTTTGGAGTCTAGGACTCAGAGTATAGATTTTCTTTGTGATTCTTTAGACAAAATCCGGGTGATTCAGAATAGACTTCGGGCAGCCCAGAGTAGGCAGAAGAGCTACGCTGATCATAGACTTCGTGCCTTAGAGTTCAGCATTGGTGACTTCATATTTTTTTTATGTCACCCATGAAGTGCGTGATGAGATTTTGTAGGTGGGGCAAGCTCATCCCTAGGTACATTAGGCCATTTAAGATTCTTCAGAGGGTTGGTAATGTTTCCTATATGCTAGCCTTGCCTATGATGTTTTAAGCTATACACCTAGTTTTCTATGTATCGATGTTGAGGAAGTATGTTCTATATAATTCTCATGTGTTGCAGTGGGATTCATTTCAGTTGGATGACTGTTTGACTTATGTTGAAGAGCTAGTTGCTATTTTGGCCAAAGATGTTAGGACGTTAAGATCTAGGGAGATTCTAATTATTAGAGTTCAGTAGAGGCACAACCCAGTCAAGAAAGATACGTGGGAGATTAAGAAGAGGTGCGGGCTCAGTATCCGCAACTGTTTAAGCATTCAGAAACTCCCTTCTTCTTGACTTTCGAGGATGAAAGTTTTTTTAGTAGTGTGTGATGTAATGACCCTTTCGATTATTTTTGCAATTATGCTTTCTCTGTACTATTAGATCTTGCATGTAGTGGCCCTAAGTCATTTATGGCTTGCTAAGACCGGTGGTTTGGTTCCTTGGCTGTTCATTTGGTCGTTATGGCCATTTCAAGGTTTTAGAGCTTAAACTTAGGAAATCATTGAATTTAATTAATATTCTTATCTAACATGCTCAGAATTGAATTCTGACAGTTCCATTAGCTCCGGAGCATAGAGTTTGGTTTAGTTAGACTTTTAGTCAAAGCCTGGGAACTTTCAGTATGAGTTTTATCTTGGTTTTTGTATTTTCAAGACATTTGGAGTTGGAAGTGTGACTTGGGTCAGGTTTTGATGATCAGAGAATCAAATTCGAAATCAAATAGTCCCATCAGCTTTGGAATGTTGAGTTTGAGTTAGGTAGGTGGTTGGTTTGGGTCTCGGGTGAGCCAGGCTTATTTTTGGTGTTCAGTTGATTTTAGTTAATGCTGACTTGGATCAACATTCCTCCAAAACGACCTCGTATGGAATTTTTATTGATTTCGTTGAGTCCGTACTGTCGTTTCCACTCTAATAGCATTATTGGTTTATGAGTATTGGGTTCTGATTGTGCCCGGAAGGCCCCGTAGAAGTTTTTAGCATTGCTGATATTTCTGCTGCGTCCAGCCCCTATAAAATCCCTCAACTTCGATTTTTCAGCCTTTTTCTCCAAGTTTTCTCACTCTAAACTTATTTTCTCTCAACCCAAATTGCTCCAAGATCAGTCCTTGGCCTTGAAGGTCCATAATTGGTGATTAGTCTCGCTCCTTCGTCATTTGGGTAAGCTCCTTCTTCCCCAACATTACTTCTTCTCCATTAGAAACCTCCATTGATGAACTCATAAGCTTGGGGAAATTTTTTCCTTGTACTGACTGCTCATTTTTTGTTGCATGCTTGTGGGTTCGGGGAATTCACTTTGTTGGCGTGCTTCATCTCATCGTGCTGGATAGCTTCTTCTTTTAATTTCCTGTTTTAGTCTTTGAAATTTCCCTCCTTAATTCATTACTTGAGTGGGCTGTTTTGGGCCCTTTCTCTTGGCCGAATTTTCTCAAATTTGGGGCATGCACTCACGAGAGTAGTATATTCATCCTGGTTCTTTTCTTTTTTTGATTTTGGGTTTTGGTCCCCGCAGGCCCGCTTTAAACCAGAATTTCAACCCGTCTATAATTATAGTAATTTGGGTATCGTTAGTCATATTTTAATATGTAGCTTGTGTTCTTGATAGTGTGATTGCAGTTTGGGGTTGGACATTGTCGTTCTAGCAGCTTGTCATCGAACGACAGGTATGTTATGGCTTAAGTCCTTTAGACTTTGCATATATAGGCTATAAGGGTACTAATTAGCATCCTTGGGTGAGTTTATTAGCTTGGTACCCCAGACTTTGTCTGTTCCTTGTTATCGTTATTATTTCATACTTTTGGTTGTTGAATTCGTTATAGTTATTAATATTACCCTTGTGGTCTTGTGTGGCCTTGTATTGACTCTGGAACATAGATGGTGGATTATTTGGGAATATCCATGAGTGCTGAACATCGTTATTATTATTATTGAGCTGGCTATCTTTGTTGTAGAACGATTGGAGTATGTGTAGGGCCGATAGGTTGATTATGAGCTGTTGGACTATTGATTGTAATTGAGCATGCCATTATCATGCATATAAAGGGATTTCTACATGATTTTACCACAATTTTGGCTTTGGGCCTACCTTATATGATTTTCTAGATCTTGCATAGCCTCGAGGGGCTTGTTTTCAGTAAAAATGGTTATAAAATGGTTTGGTACTATTTAAATGGATCTTCTAGGGTTAAGAAAAGTTAAATGAAAAAATTATCATAGTTTTTTCCTACTTATAGTAGACCTGATTGAGCCGAGGTACTATACTTGCTTTGTTAATTATGAGAAACGATATTAGACTCGGTAAAGGCGAACACCCGACTTGATTTACTACTTTTCTAGACTCGGATACGTTCGGGCACCCTTTATAGGGTTTTTGAGACTTATGTCACTGATTTAGACCTGGATGGAATCCAGGCATCCATTATCGAATTTTGGTTACTAGTTTGGGTCCGGTGGAACTCCAGACTGTTATATCGAGGATTGAGATTTAGTATTTCATCTACGAGTAGACCTCCATGGACCCTGTCATTCTGGACTAAGTGCTATGGGCTGAGGGTGACTGGAGGGGCGTGTACGACAGAGTTGAGGTACTTGGAGGAATCCCTTCCATGGATCCTGCATCTATTAGACTTTTAAGGTACCGGAGGGGGTAACATACGACACTACTATCACTTTGTTCAACATATCATATCATATCATCCATTTGTGTGAGATTCAAAACTTGTTTGGTATTTGTTGAGTGTAAGCTCCAGTAGTATGGGCTGTCTTGCTTGTGTTCCTAGGGTGTATGGGCGTCCGTGGGACTATAGGTAGACTTATTGTTACTCTTTTACGATATTGATTCCTATTATGGTTACTTATGAGATTGGATATTGAGGGTTATATTGTTTACACTTGGTGTTCTCGATAAAGTGTACTTGGGCTACCGGTTTATAGTTTTCTTGACTTGAGATTAGTATGCTTTGTTTGGTTATTAAATCTTGTTTTCGAGCATGATTATCATTATTCTTCTTCTTCCTTCTCTTTTCACTTGAGGTTACCGATATACCACCTATTTTCTAAATCTCTCCTTATATATTGTTATTGCGAGGATCCCAGGTGCATTATTTCCTTCCTTCACATGTGTATGTGATGTATAAACATATCTAGTAGCTAGCAAAGCATGTTGTTTGCTCTTGTATCCATCTGTGCTAGCTTTCAAGTACCTATTCATTGCTTCCGTGACTATTTGTTTTTATTCTGCTATATTACTGTCTTTATATCTTATTTGCGCTCAGTCAGCCTATGATGCCTACTGGGTACCCGTTGCTTTTAAATTGGTGCTCATACTACAGTTCTTCATCTTGTGGTGCAGATCCTAGTGTGGGCAATCACTGTTAGCTCGTGGAGACCCGTGCGAGGAGATTTTGGACCATTCCATACTGAGGGTGAGCTCTTGGTGACCGGATCTTAACTTTTAGTTTATCTTATTTATCATGTACTCTATTACTATTCAGATAAATTTGTATATATTGTTTTGGATATTTTGTACTCTGTTTATGTAGTTCCGGCTCTATACTATGATACCAGGTTCTGGGGTTTGGCTTAGCTTCCGTATACATTTTATATATTCTCGTTGCTTATTTCTTCATCTTGTTCCTCTGTGTGAACTATTTATACTGTTTCTTCTGCTTACTTGTTAGATAGTAGCCCATTACTAATCGTTCCGAGCTACAAGAATTGGTTCGCCTACTAGGGGGTTATAGGTGCCATAATGACCAAGAAATTGGGTCGTGACAAATGGTGACCTCGAACCAAGGTTGTCTTTAGGATACTCCTTTATTAGTCCTTGAGGAGGAATGAATGAATCAATTGAGAGTCAAAGGACATTGAAGGCAACATCATCAAAGATATACGTCTCTTCCATTTTGGTGATTGTCGTCCCTGCCTTTAAGTTGTCTCCAAATCTTGTGATAATCACGCTTGAACAACATGAATATGCAATCATCACGCTATCTGCTACCCGATAGTCCTCCACTTTTGTACCCATTGTCATTTCCCAATACGTTGGAGGGGAACCCAGAGACTGGATTCTTGTCAAGTATGAGTCTTCTACATAAACTAGTAATCCACTTCTTCGGTTGAAGTAACAAAACACGACATGCTTGATCATCTCTGCTATATTGTAATGACCCTTCCGGTCATTCTCGTGTCTTCTTCTTCTTTTTAGTGTTTGAGTTTGCTTGTAGTGGCCCAAGTCATTTATGGCTTGCTGGGATCGGTAGTCTGGTGCCCAGGTTGTCTATTTGGTCTTTTTGTCCGTTTCCTTATTTTAGAGCTTCAACTTTGGAAATCATTACCTTTGGTCAACATTCTTGGTAATCATGCTTGGAATCAAATTTTGACAGTTCTGTTAGCTTCGGAGCATGGACTTTGGTCTAGTTGGACCTTTGGTCGGGATTCAAGATATATTCAGCTTAGAATTCTCTCTCGTTCAGTATTTTCAGGCCAGTTGGGCTTGTTTGGTTGACTTTGGTCAACATTTGGAGAAGACAACCTCAGATTGAAATTCTGTCAGCGCTATTAGCTCCGGAATGTCGAGTTTAGGCTAGAGGGACCATTGGTTCAGGTCCCGAGGTTTTTGGACTTGATTTTGGCCCTTGGGTTCCATTTTGGGAATAGTTGGCCTAAAGGTTTATTTTTGGCGCAGGTCCCACTTTTTGTTAGTTTCACAACTTAAAAATGGGTTGTGATGGCGCCTACATACCCCCCCAGGTAGGCAAGCCAAACCCAATAATGCGGAAGATAAATAAAGCAATAAAATAAATAAAGTGGAGGAGGATATAAGGAAGACAAGAGCCGAAATGTATAGATACTTACCAACTGTAATAAATATACAAAATTGGGCCCTAAAGTGACCGAGAAGACAAATTTACACAAGAACCTACCCGGACCTGGTGTCACCGTTACAAGAGCATCTAGAGTACAAAGTAGCTATAAAACAAACTCTATACATCCAAAATAACAACACACAGACAGAATAGTAGAAGGAAAGTAGTAAAAGTCTCCAGAACACCGGGAGCTCACCACGATCTGAATAACAGCTGCCCTCGAACGATAAGAGGATCGATGAGGGTGGCTCGTACTAAGTACTGCATCAGAAAAAGATGCAGAGTGTAGTATGAGTACCAAGATATAAAACTTGGTACTCAGTAGGCATCATAAGCCGATCGTTACAGGAAATAAAGCAAAATATAGGGATCCACCTAAATCTAGTTATAAAACTGAAATAAAAGAAATAATCGAACCAAATAGAGGGCAACAATAATTAATATCAATATAGGAAACCGACAATCAGAGTGCACTCAAGTCAATTCAATGTGATGGGATATGATATGATGTATGAGTGCATAATATTATAAACCTGGAATACCGCATCAGGCGCCCGGAATACCACATCGGACTTTGCATATATATGTATGTAGGCATATAGGAAGTAAAAAACTGGAATAATGCGTCGGGGGTCTGGAATGCCGCATCGAACTATAAGTATTTATATTTGAAAATAAGACCCAGAATAACGCATCAGGTGTCCGGACTACCACATCAGACTATGAGTATTTATATTTGAAAATAAGACCTGGAATAACACATCGGATGTCCGGAATACCGCATCAGACTATGAATATATATATTTGAAAATAGCGGAGAAGAGGTCCGGGAATGACCTTTGGACCGGCATAAAAGTAGTACTTTTCCTTTCCTTTTCAAAATCAGTAGCAAACCCAGTATATATCTTCAAACATCCAAAAAACACATTAACCATAGTAAATCTCATGATTTTAAACAAAAAGCCTCGAAAACCTTTCTTTTTTGTACCGCTAGGCATGTGAATGCAATATGAGCATGAAAGTTCCATATTGAGAGAAAATAACACACCACAAGGCAAAATAGGTCAAGAATAACCTCCAACCAAGAGAACTGACCTGGAAACTCCGTCCAAATCGAAGTTATGGTCTTGGGCCCACAGTGAGACATAACCATCAATTAAATCAGAAAGTAGCAGAAAATAATTACGGAAATCACTACAACCATCTACTCTACCTCTAAAACCTCCTAAAAGCATACTAAGGATTCTAGGCTAGCCACGGTGATACTACAAGCTTCTAGGCTAACGATAATAGTAAAACTTCTAAGCTAATATTTGAAATGGCAAATTTAATGCAAGACACAACATTTAAGCCTAATACTACCTAAAGTCCAACCTAACATTCCAATACCATAGAATTTATAAAATCTAACAAAACTCAGTCTAGAAAGTAAACCGTACCCTATCTCGGGGCCAAACTGCAAACACGAACCATCACACATGTGTCTTTTCCTTCCGAAAAGCCTCATAAAGCTACGACGCTACAAAAAACGCAATCCATGTGTCAAGACAAGAAGGATGAAACCCATAATGCTATACGGAAAAATAAGCAAGAAATCAGGTCGGAAAATGACCCTCGGGGCCTGTGCAATGAACCAAAAAACAAAATTCACAATTATGTTCGCAACAGGTTAAAGAACCCATACCCAAAAGTTGAGTACAAATGGGACTCATTTCGGGGCCCAAAACAGCCTCGAAGTCCTACTAGTTAAAGGGAAATCACAAGGGGAAATAAACGGAATTTAATGGGATCTAACAAGAATTTACAATGGAAAAGAGGAGAGGAATAGAGGGGGACTTACCAGATGAAGTATGTTGAGATAATGAAACTGGAATCAGAGCTTAAATATGCAATAATGGAGAAGTTTCAAAAGTGTTGGAGGAGAAAATGAAGTTGGCAGCTTAAATAGTTGTCTAGGGTTCTTCATCACGATCGCGAGGTTCCCCACGTGATCGCGAGAAAATGTTGGCTAGACCATTGCTATCGCGAAGGTCGAGCCACACAATCGCATAGAGCAAGTTGGGCCGGGTCCCATCCTGCTTCATCATGGTCGCATGGAGAAACCCACGCAATCGCGATGGCCAAGAGACTAGACCATCGCAAACGCGATGGCCACCTCATGGTTGCGATGACCAAACTTGTCTGTAACTTTAAAGCAGCAAAAGACAAGGCTGAAAAAGCCACCCGATGGACCTTCAGAATTCATTTGGTACCCCGTGAACACAAACCAACCATGCTACCCTACCAGAAACAACATTATGGACTCAACGGAATAGATGAAACTCTCAACAAAGATCGTTTCAATGAAAAGTGGGCCCCATGCCCAAAGATAAACTCAGAACCCAATAACTAAAACAAGCCCATAAGCCTCGGGACCCAAACCCAAGTTCTTTCTAGTCCAAAGTCGATATTTTAGAGCTAACAACGCTGACATACTTTCTATCCGAGGTCGTCTTCTCCGAATGTTGACCAAAGTCAACCCTACCAGCCAAATTGGCTTGAAAACATAGAAAGCAACACAAAACCAAATCAAAAGTACTCAGACCCAGACCAATGGTCCGACTAGACCAAAATCTCCGTTTCGGAGCCAACAGAACTATCAAAATTCAATTCTGAGTACGTTTACCAAGAAAGTTAACCGATATCAAAGGTTTTTTGTGTTCAAGTTCTAAAATAGGAAAATGGTCATAACGACCTAAAATGGACCAAGCACTAAACCATTAGTCCCGGTAATTTAAAAATGACCTGAAGTCGCTATGGGAAAGCTCAAAACACAGAAATCTAGGATGATGGGGAAAGTACCTCACCCTATGGAAAACAAAGAATGACCTGGAGGGTCATTAAAACATCCACTAATTAAAGAACTTTCATCCGCAAAAGTTAAAGAAGGGAAACACCATGAGACTCAAACAACGATGGATACTAAGCCTGCACCACTCACTCGAGCCTCCCTGACTGGAAAACACACCACATAGCTAAACAAAAGGAAAACTACCTATCCCCAATGCCTCCAAAGCCAAACTAGACTCTAACCTTTAACTCTAAAAACTGCACAAGCCTTACAACTAAACCAAACCCCAAGAAACTCAATCGAAAAGCACCGACACAACACCAAAACTAGAAAAAAACCCACAGCGATTGACAAATGGAGCTTGAACCCTCGATACCCCAACTATGTTCACCTAGAGAGCCACCAACTAAACCTCTAATTTATGAATTCCTTGACCCACGGAACCCTTTTGTCTAACCTGAATCACCTTTATCATAACCAAGAAGCTTCAGACACACCGGTCACTCGAGTTGTCCTCAAATAATCATTTAACCCACCGAAGATCCATAGTTTTTGCTTAAATCCAACCTCGATAAAATTTACCTTTATACTCAACTCTATCCAAGTCAAGCCATTGACTACTAGTCTTTCGACATCTAAAATAACTACTCGAAGCACCTCTTTTAAAGCTATAGCAATCTGCCCTGACCGACCATCAACCAATGAATGGATACTTTTACTAAGATCAATCTCGACATCTTAACTCAACTGACCTAACTATCGAAACTCGACTAAACTAACATACCAGTTGTGAGAAGGAGATGGATGATCACCCTAAGTCGGGGAATTTCATAATGTAGAACAAAAGCAGCCTCACTGAACTCTGCCAAGACTAAATCAACTGAGAGTGAATGAACTAGGGAAACCTGCCCGAAAAGACCCACACACAAAAACCCAATCTCTGAAATGAGTGTGGAAAGCCTACCACAAAGTTTGTAGCCATCACTAAGCCCCAAACTTTAGATATATTAATGTTGGTCAAAATACTCGATTACCATTCGGATTTAAGATCACCTGACTAGCCTCGCTACTTAGGACGAAATCTACCAAGTCATGAATATCAAGTCAAAAACACCCTGTAGGCAAAATAAATGATGCCTGGAGTTCAAGGTCGCCACCTGGAATTTGCACATCCCAGAACTCTTAACTCACCCTCTGACTCAAAACACCCGCCCAAAACACTCGCTCTACTGCACCAGTATACAAACCACTAACTCTAAAAGCATTCAATCATGCTATACTCCTGGGCCATAATGGCAGAACCCAGTCAACGGTAGAACCCTATGCAACGAACAACCTCTTGGAGAATCCACTAGTTTAAACCTCCAACCCTTGGAACACAAGGGCGACCAATAATCTCAACGTATCATTAGAATCTAAAGTAGCCCTGTTGGATTCAACCCGAACAACCTAAACACCTATGATACACCACTGCTGACATTCGAACTTACGCCATTGAATCTATCCAACCAAGGTAGGATATACCATGAACTAATAATAACACCGCTAGGATCTGGCAAGTACAACCTAAATAAATAGTTAGTTAAGGACTGAATGTCCAAGGCCAATGACCATTTTGAAATTGAAATAGAGAAGCTAAGTGGTTTGCACTACTACCTTTCGGCCCAAAGAAGATGCAATCGAAGAGAACTTTCCATGAACTGCTCGAAGTAACCTGCTAGCCCACGATTCTAAAACCTGACTCCAATTGTTGACAAATACTCCTGTCGGATCGCTGGAAAGAGTCATACACTGCCAATGAATATTATAAAAACTAGAACTAACTAGACTCTGAATATATTGTTTGCTAAATCCGTAGATTCTACTAAAAATTGGGTCCTCCAAAGAATGCAATAGGGTAATCATAGCCGATGCAACAAGCCTCAAAAGGTAGTACAGGAAACGCCTACCACCTCAATCTCTACTAGAAGGAATCCTTCCCTGAATTTACCTAAGTACAATGCCACTGCACATTATAGTCGATCAAATCACGTATTATCCACACAGACCCAACCAAACCTTCAGTCGCCACCCTAATCAGCTACTAGTAACCCATACATATCTGCAAGAAGTCATCTTTCTCATTTTTCAAACCCAGCAAAACCTTTTCCAAAGATACACCGAACCTGATAGACTATGTCTCAAATAAAAACTGAAGCTATTCACTTATCTTCCACATCTATACTGTCAACACATAACAAGGCAGGAATAAAATAGGCCAAATACCCAACTCAACCACAATGATACAGTCCCAATCATGCTATAGTCAAAACTTAACCACCAGGAAATTAAGGAAAACCATGAAAACAACTCAAAAACCTGCCAACTTCTAACCCATCAAAATAAAATGGGTCGACTATAACCAATAGAGAAAAGAAAGGTCAACTGATGCTCACTATCATAACCAACACCACTCGCTTTAAGATGAAACAACCCTCCCAGACACAATGGTACCAGTACCAAACCACACCAATAAAAACTCCTAGCACATGATAGATAATGGCCTAGGAAACAACCACCCAAGACAGCTAGAAATAAGATACTCAACCTAATTCTAGAACCATGACAAAAACCAGAAATAAATCTAAAAAGACCTACTCACAAGTTAAAACCCCAAGTATTCACCTTCCAAGTTCAACACACCTCATCCACTACTAAAACAATTCAACCACTGAGAAAACAACATACACATACACACCAAACTCGCAAGCACTACCAAAGGATAGAATAATTAAATCCACAATTGATCAAAAGACTGCATTCCAACAATACAATAAGATTGCACACGTTACTCTACCTACAGTCCCAATGGGTGCCTATACACTTGAAGAATACACATAAGCACAAACAATCCCTTCGACATCTATAACACCCCAAAAATCGAACCAGCTTTCAAAGTTTAAACTGCTAAAAAATTTCATATTTCCAGGGATTACACGTTCAAACCAAGGACCGTGGTTAGAACCACAAGTCATGGAATGGAACCATAGTTTGACTCCTATAGTTCAACTTTTGGTCTGAGAACCATGGGTTGATTCTATGGACCGTAGTTTAGAAAACAGACCATGCTATAAACTCGTGAAACCTAAACCAAAGATCAGTACTTTACCCAGGAACTACGACTCAGGTCTACAAACCAAAGTTCATTCTACGGCCCGTCCTGTTGACTCATAGTTCCTCATCTGCAGCTTGAATACTGAGCCTAAAACTACGCTCTGGTCTATGAGTCGTAGTCCAATTGACGAGTCATCCTGTGGACTCGTGGATTGCCTTCTGCAACCTGACTCCATGGCCAGGAACCACGAGTGGATACCATGAGCCGTGGTTTGGTCTATGACTCGTGGAATCCGTCTTTAATTCCTGAAAGTTGATTTTTTTTAGCTTTTCTTAATTAAGTCCCAGGGGTATTTCGGTTATTAACCACACTTTTAACTTCTAAGTGAGGTAATTTTGGCCATTATTAGCATGATTTCTAAACCTATTAGCCTAAGTCCCTTCTCATTACTTCATTCATCTACAAAATTAGGTAAAGAACTCCTTCAAACTCCAAATCAAGCCTCTTTTTCTTTTCAATTTTAGTTTGGTTAGCATGAATCAAGGTATGTGGGTATTCATTAAGGGTTTCCTCTCACCCTTAAGCCCAAATCCCCAAATCTTTACTTTGATTTAGCAATTTATGAAATTAGGGTTCTTATCCAAATTGGGGAAAACTTATGGGTTTTATTTTAAAGCCTCAATTCATGATTTCTCATCAATTATCCATGCTTTAATTGAAGTTTTATAAGTGTTTTAAAAAGCCCATATGTTAAGTATGCATTTTAGCATGATTCTTTAGAATTGCATGTCTTCAAGTAAAAATTGGTATGATTAGATAGCATGACCTCAGTTTTCACGAAAATGCATGCCTAATTCTTGAAGCTATGATTTTAGAAAGAAAATTATATCTTGAATAATGGTATTATAAAGATTTAAGATTCATGATATGAATTTGCATGACATCAGATATGTGTCTACGATTTATGAACATATTTTACATTACATATGTCATTAGTTATGATTAGTTCTGCATCCAGATATGCATCAGTATTATATGACATATACATATTATTTTGAGAATAGTATTTAGCACCGAGTTGGACTGGGTGAGAGTACCCTTAGTCCCAAAACTACGTGCCTCCGTAGGTTCTAAGTCCCCTCAATTGGGCATCAGATTTAGTGATAACACCACAATCATGCCTCTATACCTTGGCAAGGTATATTGGGTCCTTTTGATGGGGCGTATACATCGGATTTCATGTAGCTCATATCGTCTATGTCGGTTAGAAAACCTCCCACAAAAACAATATTAGGTTTTAAAATGCATTGACTCTTTGAAATCAGACTTCAGAACTATTATGAATACTTATGATATTTTGTATATCTTTCTTTAGCATTGCATCGAGTCTCTTGCATTTTAGTTTTAGGCTAATAGCATGATTTCAGCTTTACAAGTTTATTTAGCATGTATATCTCAGATTCTTGTTTATCTCACATATTCAGTACATCCCATAGTACTAATGCATATCTTGTGTTGCATACTCTTGATGATGCATATTCAGGTACTCCTCATCAAACTCGTGGCTAGATGAAGCCGGGCATCAAAATTGTATTGGTGAGTCCTCATTCTTCTAGGACTAGTATTATCCTAGTTACGTTATCTATCTTTCTTCAAATTATTGAGTTAGTTAGAGGTTTTGTCCCATCAACTTTATTTGATAGTTTAGAGGCTTTGAAGACATAAACAGTATTCGAGTCTTCTTGGAATCATGTTCATCTTTATTTTGTCTTATGGATTGAGTTATATAGTTTCTATTATGCTTCTGCTATGCTTAATTGATATACCTGAGTTGTGCTATGACCAAGGGTTATTTTGGGGCACCTGTGGCCCCAGGTCCCGTGTTACATCTAGGGGGTAGCCTTGGGGCATGACAAACTTGGTATCAGAGCCTCGGGTTCAAGAGTCCTATGATGTCTGAAAGCTGCATCGAGTATAATCTCTTTCATGTGTGTGAAGTGCGCCACACTTATAAGAGGTAATCTATGAGATGTCTTAGAAAAGCTTCACTTTTTTCATGATCATATCGTGTGGTAGAGTTTAACTCTAACATCCCTCTTATCCTTTCCTTGTATATTTCAGATTATGCCTCAATGAGTTATGCCTCACCGATCTGCTCAGAATGCTGTTCCTCTAGTTCTGGCCCCCGAGATTATGAATGAAGAGTACAAGAACGCCATCTATATGCTAGCCTAGACCATGGCTGCTTAGGTCAACCAACCAGCTTCTATCCCATTCCATCCTTAAGGTGGGGTAGTAGCCCGAGTTCATGATTTTATCTGTATGAATCCACCAAAGTTCTGGGGTTCGAAAATGAATGAGGATCCACTAAATTTTTTTAATGAATTGAAGAAAGTCTTTGATGTGATATATGTGGGTGGTGTTGATAGTGTCGAGATAGCATCCTATCAACTCAAAGATATGGCTCATATATGGTTCACACAATGGATGGAAGCTAGGGCTAGGGATGTGGTCCCTATGACTTGAGAGTGTTTTGAGAGGGCTTTCCTTGACCGGTTCTTCCCGAGGGAGTTAAGGCAAGCAAAGGCCGAGGAGTTTATCAACTGGAGATAGGGATCCATGACAGATCAGGAGTATAGTTTGAAGTTCACTCAGCTCTTAAGATATGCTCCTGCTATGGTGGCTGACCCACAGGATCAGATGAGCAAGTATATCTATGGAGTCTCAGACTTAGTGAAAAAGGAGTGTAGATCTGCTATGCTATTATGTGACATGACTATATCCGGGCTTATGACTTATGCTCACCAGATCGAGGGAGACAAACTTAGGGAGATGGCTAAGGAGAACAAAAGAGTCAGATCTGACGGTTTAAGATTTATCCATCAGAAGTCCAGAGGAGGACATCGATCTTCCTTTCAGAAGAGCTCATCAGGATATCTGTATTCTACCACTAATGTCTCTTCTCAGGCCTCTAGGTCTCATCATGATCAGTTTCGTAGAGGTGCAGGATCTTATTCATAGGGGAGTGGTGCAAAGGGGCCTTCCTACCCTGTTTGTACCAAGTGTAGGAAGAATTATCCTGGTGAGTGCCTAGCCAGTAGAGAGGGTTGTTATGCATGTGGTAAGGTTGGTCACATGATTCAAGATTGCACTTCAGCTAAGAAGGGAGAGGCTGGTAACAGGACTCAACCTACCCCAGCAACATCAGGAGGTCAACTAGCTCAGTAGGGCACTGCTTCTAGTTCTAGCAGTCAGCACTAGAATCGTCTTTATGCCATATCCTCTCGACAGGACTAGGAGAGTTCACCGGACATTATTACTTGTATGCTAAAAGTCTTCTCTCTAGATGTGTATTCTTTGTTGCACCCCGGTGCCTCTTTATATTTTGTGACCACTTATGTAGCATGGAAATTTGAAACTCATCCTGAATTACTTTTAGAACCCTTTTGTGTTTCTACTCCTATTGGTGAGTCAGTCCTAGCCAAAAGAATCTACCGAAATTGCCCTATCTCAGTCCTTCATAGAGTAACTTTAGCGGATCTAGTAGAGTTGGAGATGGTTGATTTTGATGTTATTGATGGTATGGATTGGTTGTATGTTTGTTATGCCTCGGTTGATTGTCGTACTCGATTTGTCAGTTTCAAGTTTCCAAATAAACCTGTCTTAGAGTGGAAAGGTAGTCCTCTATCCTCGAAGGGTCATTTCATATCTTATAGTAAGGCTAGGAAGACGATTTCTAAGGGTTATGTTTATCATATAGTTTGGGTTATGGACACGAAGTCTGTAACCCTACCTCTTCAGTCTGTTTCTGTTGTGAATGAGCTCAAAGAAGAGTTTCCTGAAGATTTTCCTTGAGTCCCTCCCGAGCGAGAGAATGACTTTGGGATAGATCTTCTTCCATATACAAATCCCATCTCTATTCAACCCTATAGAATGGCTCCCACAGAACTTAATGAGTTAAAGGATCAGTTGAAAGACCTTCTTGATAAAGGGTTCATCAGGCCTAGCATTTCTCCATTGGGTGCCCTAGTTTTTTTTGTGCGGAAGAAGGATGGTTCCCTTAGGATGGGCATTGACTACCGTCAATTGAACAAGGTCACAATTAAGAATAAGTATCCCATTCATAGGATTGATGACTTGTTCGATCAGCTTCAGGATGCTAGTTTCTTCTCCAAGATTGGTGTTAGATCAGGTTATCATCAGCTTCGAATAAGATAGTGTAATATTCCAAAGACAGCCTTCAGAACTTGGTATAGGCATTATGAATTTGTTTTTAGGTCTTTTGGTCTAATGAATGCTCCTGCAGCCTTTATGGATTTGATGAACTATTTCTTCAAGTAGTATTTGGATATATTTGTGATTGTTTTCATTGATAATATTCTTATCTACACACGGAGAGAGAAGGAGCATGCAGACCATTTGAGAGTTATGTTGCAAACTCTCAAGGATTGACAATTATTTGCTAGGTTAAGCAAGTGTGAGTTGTGGATGCAATCTATTGATTTTCTGGGTCATATTGTGACTAGAGATGGTATTCGAGTTGATTCTCAAAAGATTGAGGCAGTGAATAACAAGCCTAGACCCACTTCCCCATCCGATATTAGAAGTTTTTGGATTTGGCTGGTTACTACACGAGATTTGTGGAAGTGTTTTCTTCCATTGCTTCTCCATTGACTCGGTTAACTCTGAAGAAGGTTAAATTTCAGTGGTATGACCTATGTGAGAAGAACTTTTAGGAATTGAAGACTAGGTTTACCACAGCTCCGTTGTTGACCTTACCCGAGGGTTCGGATGACTTTGTTGTGTATTGTGATGCTTCTAGAATTGTCTTGGGTTTTGTTTTAATGCAGCGTGGTAGAGTGATTTCTTAAAACTCATGAGAAGAACTACCCTACTCATGATCTTGAGTTAGCAGCCGTGGGCATTGCTTTGAAGATTTGGAGACACTATTTGTATGGTGTGCATGTGGATGTATTTACCGATCATAAGAGTCTACAGTATGTGTTCACTCAAAAAGAATTGAATCTGCGTGAAAGGAGATGGCTTGAGCTTCTTATGGATTATGATATGAGTGTGCTTTACCATTCAGGTAAGGCAAATTTTGAAGTGGATGCACTTAGTAGATTTTCTATGGGTAGTGTGTGTTATGTTGAAGATGGAAAGAAGGAATTGGTTAAGGAGGTTCATAGGCTTGCTCGGTTGGGAGTCCGCCTTATGAACTCGATAGAAGGTGGTGTTATTATTCAAAATGGTTCCAAATCATCTTTGGTAGCTGAAGTGAAGGAAAAGCAAAAATAGTGATCCTATTTTACTTCAGTTAAAGGGTGCAGTCCATCAACATAGAGTTGAGGTTTTCTCCCAAGGGGGAGATAGTGTGCTTCGTTATTAGGGTTGATTGTGTGTGCCATTCACAGAGGCTCATAGTTCCAGATATTTCATTCACCTTGGTGCCACTAATATGTACCGTGATCTATAGGAGGTCTATTGGTGGAATGGTATGAAGAGGGACATAGCCAGTTTTGTGGCTAAGTGTCCCAACTGTCAGCAAGTGAAGGTGGAGTATCAACGACCGGGTGGCATGACTCAGGATATTGACCTTCTTACTTGGAAGTGGGAAGCGATAAATATGGACTTCATTACAGGTTTGCCATCTACTCAAAGGCAACATGATTATATTTGGGAGATTGTTGATCGGATGACTAAGTCATCCCACTTCTTGGCTGTTAAGACTACAAATTCAGCAAACGATTATGCTAGGCTCTACATCCGCGAGATAGTATGATTGTATGGTGTTCCATTTTCCATCATTTCAGATTGAGGTACTCAGTTTACCTTCCAGTTTTGGAGATCGTTTCAGAGAGGTCTTGGTACTCAGGAAATCTTAGCACAACTTTTCACCCACAGATGGATGGCCAGGCAGAGCATACTAATCAGACCTTGGAGGATATGTTAAGAGCTTGTGTTACTGATTTCAAAGGTAATTGGGATGATCACTTACCTCTTATAGAGTTTGCCTACAACAACAACTTTCATTCTAGCATCCACATGGCTCCTTATGAAGCATTTTATGGTTGGAGGTGTAGATCTCCTATTGGTTGGTTTGAGGTAGGTGAGGTAGCCTTGATTGGTCCAGATTAGGTTCATGAGACTATGGATAAGGTTCAACTTATTAGGGAGAGGTTGACGACCGCTCAGAGTCGACAAAAATCATATGCGGATGTGAGGAGAAGGGAATTGGAATATGAAGTTGATGATTTGGTTTTTCTGAAGGTTTCACCTATGAATGGTGTAATGAGATTTGGCAAGAAAGGGAATCTTAGTCACAGTTTCTTAGGTCCCTATTGGATTCTTAGAAAAGTCGGTAGAATTGCTTATGTGTTGGATTTGCCAACAGAATTAGAAGTGGTTCATCTGGTTTTCCATATTTCCTTGTTGAAGAAGTGTGTTGGTGATCTGACCTTTATTAATCCTTTGGAGGATGTGGGTGTGAAGGATAGTCTCACTTATGAGGAGGTTCCCGTAGAGATCCTTGATCGTCAGATTCAGAGGCTGTGAAACAAAGAAGTCGCTTTGTTAAAAGTTCTTTGGAGAAATCAACTTGTTGAGGGAGCTACTTAGGAAGCAGAAACAACCATGAAAGCCAAGTACCCTCATCTCTTCCCTTCTGATCCTGTTTCCACTTAAGGTAGTAGTTTCCTCATTAATATGTCTATCCTACTCTATTCCATCAGTTCGCCTTCCTGCAAAATCTTATCACACCCTTCATGGGTGACACCTTTAGGAAAACCCAATCATCAACTTCAAATTCTAATTCCCTTTGCCTCACATCCGTGTATGATTTCTGTCACTCTGAGCGGTCTTCATGCTCTCCCTAATAAGCTGAACTTTTTCCATAGTCTCATGAACCAAATCTGGACTAATCAAGGCTGCCTCACCTTCCATAAACCAAAAAATAGGAGATCTACATCTCTGACCATAAAGTGCCTCATAAGGAACCATCTGGATGCTAGAGTGACAGCTGTTATTGTAGGCAAACTCGATAAGAGGTAAGTCATCATCCCAATTACCTTTGAAATCAATCACACAAGACCTCAACATATCCTCCAAAGTCTAAATAGTATGCTCTGCCTTACCATCTGCCTGAGGGTGAAAAGTTGTACTAAGCTTCATCTTAGTAGCAAGACCTCTCTGAAACGATCTCCAAAACTGAGAAGTAAACTTAGTACCCCTATCTGAAATGATGGTCAAAGGAACACCATGCAATCGAATTATCTCCTGGATGTAGAGTCTAGCATATTAATCTGCTAAATTCGTAGTCTTAACAACCAAGAAATGGGATGATTTAGTCATCAAGTAGACAATCACCCAAATCGAATCATGTTAACTTCGAGTACGAGGCAAACCCGTAATGAAGTCCATATTGATCGCTTCTCATTTCCAAGCGGGAAGGTTAATATCCTGAATCTTGCCAACCGGTCGCTGGTGCTCTACCTTCACCTACTGACAGTTGGGACACTTGGCCACAAAACCGGCTATGTCCCTCTTCATACCATTACACCAATAGACTTCCTGTAAATCACGGTACATCTTGGTGGCACCGGGGTTGATGGAATATCTGGAACTATGAGCCTCAGTCAAAATCTATTGTCTTAACCCATCTACATCTGGCACACATAGTCGACCCGGATAACAAAGTACACCATCTCCCCCTCAGGAGAACACCCCTTTGTTAATGGACTGCACGCTTAAGCTGAAGTAAAATGGGATCACTGTCTTGCTTTGCCTTCATTTCTGCTACCAAGGATGATTCAGAACCATTCTGAACAATAACACCACCTTTAGTCGAGTCCATAAGGAGAACTCCCAACCGAGCTAGCCTATGAACCTCCATAACCACCTCCTCCTTTCCTTTTTCAACTGAAGACACACTATCCATCGACAATATACTATGTGCATCCACCACAACATTGGCCTTACCCGGATGGTAAAACACACTCATGTCATAATCCTTAAGAAGCTCAAGCCATCTCCTTTGTCGCAAATTCAATTCCTTCTGAGTGAACACATACTGAATACTCTTATGATCAGTGAATACATCCACATGCACCCCATACAAATAATATCTCCAAATATTCAAAGCAAAGACCACGACTGCTAACTCAAGATCATGAGTAGGGTAGTTCTTCTCATGAGTCTAATGTTGTCTAGAGGCATAAGCTTCACCTAACCACGCTGCATCAAAACACAACCCAAACCAATCCTAGAAGTATCACAATACACAAAAAATCATGTGGGCCCTCGGGTAGAGCTAACACTGGAGCGGTGGTTAATCTAGTCTTCATTTACTGAAAGTTCTTCTCACATAAGTTGGACCACTGAAATTTTACCTTCTTCTGAGTCAATCGGGTCAAAGGGGTAGCAATGAAAGAAAATACCTCCACAAACCTTTTGTAGTAGCTAGCAAAATCCAAAAAGCTTCTAATATCAGATGGGGAAGTAGGTCTAGAGCAGTTCTTTACCACCTCAATCTTTTGAGAATCAACTCGAATACCATCCCTAGTCACTATATGACCCAAAAATGCAATGGACTGCATCCAGAACTCACACTTGCTAAACTTAGCAAATAACTGTCGGTCCTTGAAAGTTTGCAACATAACTCTCAAATGGTCCGCATGCTCCTCCTCACTCTGAGAGTAGATAAGGATATCATCAATGAAAACAATCATACATATCTAGATACTGCTTGAACATGCGTTTCATCAAATCCATAAAAGCTGCAGGAGCATTTGTTAGACCAAAAGACATCACAACTAATTCATAATGACCGTACAGCGTCCTGAAGGCTGTCTTCAGAAAATCACACTCTCTAACATGAAGCTGATGATAATCGGATATAAGGTCAATCTTGGAAAAGAAACTACCACCCTGAAGCTGATCAAACAAGTCATTAATCCTAGGAATGGGATATTTATTCTTGATCATGACCTTGTTCAACTGACGGTAGTCAATACACATTCTAAGAGAACCATTTTTCTTTCGCACGAATAAGACTGGAGCACCCCATGGAGAAATGTTAGGCCTGATGAAACCCTTATCAAGAAGATCCTTCAACTTATCCTTTAACTCCTTAAGTTCTGCAGGGGCCATTCTATATGGATGGATAGAGATAGGATTTGTATCTGGAAGAAGATCTATTTCACACTCGGGAGGGACTCCAGGTAAATCCTCGGGGAACACTTCTGGGAATTCATTCACAACCGGAACTGACTTAAGGGATGGGGTTTCGAACTCCGTGTCCATAACCCGAACTATATGGTAAACATACCCTTTTGAAATCATCTTCCTATCCTTAAGATAAGATATGAAACAATCTTTCAAGGATGGGGGACTACCTTTCCAATCTAAGACGGGTTCATTTGGAAACTTGAAACTTACAACCCGAGTACAACAATCAACAGAAGCATAACAAGTATGTAGCCAATCCATACCAAGAATAACATCAAAATTTTTCATCTCCAACTCTACTAAATCTGCTGAAGTGACTCTATGAAGGACTGAGATAGGGCAATATGAGTAGATTCTTTTGGCTAAGACTGAATCACAAAAAGGAGTAGAAACATAAAAAGATTCTAAAAGTAATTCAGGAAATACTCCAAATTTGCATGCTATATAAGGGGTCACATAATATAAGGAGGCACCAGGGTTCAACAAAGCCTACACATCTATAGAAAAGACTGCTAACATACTAGTAACCACATCGGGTGAGCTCTCCTAGTCCTGACGAGAGGACATGGCGTAATGACGGTTTTGGCGCTGACCACCAGAACTAGAAGTTGTGCCCTGCTGGGCTGGTCGACCTCCTAAAGCTGCTGGGGTAGACTGAGTCCTACCTCCCTGTCCCTTCCCAGCTGAAGGTCACTTCCTAATACAAATTTCAGTCTAACCAAAACCAAAACAACTACTTGAACCTGCTAGACACTTACCGGGATGACTCTTTTCAGACTTGGCACAAGAAGGGTAAGGGGCACCCTTTGCAACACACCCCTGCGGCTGAGAAGCAACTTTCCTGCCAGTATGATCATGATGAGGCCTGGAGGCCTGGGTAGGAGTACTAGCTGAAGAGTGAATGGGGCTTGATGATTTCTTTTGAAATGAGGAGCGATGTCCACCTCCGGACCTCTGATGACTGAAACCTAAATCTTCGGATCTAGCCCTCGTGTTCTCTCTAGCCATCTCCCTAAGCCTATCTCCCTCGATCTGGTGAGCATGGGTCATGAATAAGGAAATGTTCATATCACTCAGCAGCATAGCATTCCTCTTCATAATGTAAATATTATTTCATTTTTGCTTGAAAGTTTTGAAATATTATTTTTATCTGTTATTTTATGGAATTCTTCAAATAAATCTTCCTTGATTTTAACCATATCTTCCTTAATAATCAGATATTTGAAGATATCCCCAAAACAATCTCTGCTCCAAGAGGAAATAGCATATTTAGTCCCCTTCAGAATCCATTTCAAACTTATAAAGATATCGGTTTCATCCCCAGCCACTTCATTTTTCCTAACCACCTCCATAAAGGATTCATTTTATGTCCATGATCTCAAAAATTTGAATGGTCTAGAAAAATAAGTAGCATGCTCACCACAAAAGGAGAAGGACATGATCAGATCCAGCTCTAGGAAGATTCCACTACCACATGGCCAAAACAATTCTGAAACTATTGGTTAATGACCATCCTATATAATCTTTTAAATATGCACTCCTCATCAGTTATGTAATTCAACCAAGTAAAAGGATTTTCTTTGTAATTAATTTTAAATAACCTAGATGAGCTTATGCAGAAAATAAAACCTTAATACTTAGTAGGAAAAACTGGAAAATACCCAATCTTTTCCTCGTAATTTAAAATCACACTAAAATCTCCCCCACAAAGCTATGGAAGATTCATATTTCTGGCTAAAACATAAATGTTATCCCATATATCAAGTTTCTCTAGAGTATCACATTTAGTATATACAAGAGTAGTAATTAAAAACTTTTCGTACTCTTGTAAAAACAACTTTGTAGAGATCTGCTGCTCCAAATATAATAAAATCTCTACATAAACTGCTTCATCCACAAAAAACCAAAATTTTCCATTTTAATTGAAAAAGGCATTTCATTCCCAACCTTCTTTTGTATTTCTAAATTTGTTTTACATCTGGAAAAATCTCCATCAAAGAAATTAGAAAGAACTTATGATGTCCGTGTAAAATTTTCACTCTGTGAAAAAGTTGCTAAGAATTAATAAAATTGATGTTCCAGAAAAGTGTTTTAATCATCATTTAACTACTGATTTGGCACCCCTTTTTGGACTACTTCTTAGCCCTCTGAACTGATCAATATAGCCAAGTTTTATGTATTCTCCTACTTTAAGTTTCATAGTCTTGATTTGGTGGGTAACTGTCGATCTCCTCTTATTCTTTGCTTGCCTATTCTTCTTCACCCCTTGTTTTGTCACCCCTTTATGCCAAAATGTGATCTCGTTCACTTAGATTTTACCTCTGTCATGATCCAAAATCGCAATGGTTGTGATGCCACTAATGAAGTTCAAAATCACTCTCCTGAAGGAGGTGGTAATTATCACCAACCAAAATAAAAAGTAACCCAATGGATGTCGGGGTCAAATTCTCGAAGAATGAGATGATGAATTGCCACTAAATGTCTAATTTCAATTCACTAGCATAAGCAATTGTTTAAACAATCAAAAGTAAAATTGGGGGAAAAGGTTTAGGAAGTCTCAAGTAAAATTGCAATGTAACAAAAAGAATTTTAACACAATTTATTAAATCAAGAGAAGGAAGACTAGATGTGTGCTTACGATGGGGTCTTACAAAGGGATAGGGGTTGATTATTCGAAAAAAACATCCAATTAAGAGCATGGGTAGCTTGGTTTAAGCTATACTTAATAGTTTTTCTACCTACCAAGCATATTTACTATGGTCTTTGTTCAATCCCCATAGTTTAACATTAAATCAACCAATTAATGCTTGGGTGACTCAAACTATCTCTAGATTTGACTCTTAGATGACTATTTTCTATAATCAAGCTATTTCTAGCCTTAATTTATGGTGGAAATCTCAAATCCCCACTGTTGAAGTCTTACCCAATTTATGAAATCTTTCTTCAAACAAGTACAAGATTAGTAAACTAAATAAATATTTGCAACCATCAATTTTATAATTAAAACATGAAGAATTTAATAAACCATACTCAACAATCAATTATAAGCTTAAATAATCAACACCCATTTCTAATTTCAAACACCCATCATGCACACACCCCTAGAATAGAATTTAGTTACTCCTAGAAAAGTAATAAGACAAGATACCAAATGAGTTTCCCAAAATTCCATTTATTATCCAAACTAAGCTCAAATTACAAGCTCAAAATCATTTACAATGGTATTTCTACTAGAGAAGAAAAAGAGAGAAAGTGTAGTCTATCACCTATCTTCTTGGAAATGTAAAAACTAATGAATAATAAAGGTACAAATTCCAAAAAGGGCTTTATAACCTTTCTAATTATGTCATTGTACAATTGGACAAAATTTACTTTCGGGGCGAGTGTAAAGTATGGTGCGAAGGCCCCTACGATCGCACCGGGCATTGTGTGGCTCGCAGGTGCCCAACTTCCCCAGCAGTAATGTCCTTGTGAGATGCATCGTTGGGTGTGAAGTGAGGGGAGATCACCTTTTTGATGTGCAGATCACGTGTAGCTGATCACTCAAATAAAATATGATCATTCATGTGCATTAACACCTGTGAAACAAAGGTGTCCTCTTGCGACTTGCAATTTATTTCGCCCTTCATGATATAACATTTCCCTTCCGATCATCTTTGTACTTTAACTCCTTTTTAATCTCTTTTGGATTCAAAACCTTTTTTTCTTAATTTGACCGAGAGTACATGCATTTACGATAATAAAGTAAATAAGTTCCTTTAATTCTCATCAAAACATGGTAATAATTCATGAATAAAGGCTCAATAAGTTGGTAGATTACCAACTTATCAAACCCCTAAACTTGAACTATTGCTTGTCCTAAAGAAAGACACTCATAAGGTAAGGATTGAAATAGATTCTCAAAACATCAGGGCTGTACACAAGATTATATCAACTCAAAAACTCAAGAAAATAAGCAAACAAAAGACTCTAAAATGAAAAGACTTAAGGACAATGCTCATCTCAATTGGTATCACCATAATCTCATGGCAAGTACATATTTCAAAACTCTTATCAAAAGAATTCACTTTTCATTCAAAAGTAAGGGATTTTTCATTCAAAACAAGATTATCAAGATTCTCAAGTCATTGGCATTGACCTTCAAGGTTTGCCTGGAGATTTTCTACATAATCTTGTCTCATTCATTCTTGTCAATTGAAATTGAGAATTCATTATTCATTTCAAATGTGTGATGCCACTCACCACAAGAGTGTAATGACCCTCCCGGTTATTTTCCTATTGTTCGTGCATTTTCCATGTTTTGATCTTTCCCTTACCGGCTACAGGTTATTTATGACTTGCCAGAAATGACGGTTCGGTGCCCGAGCCATTCGTTAGGTCATTATAACCATTTCCCTGATTTAGAACTTGAACATAGAAAATCTTTGACTTCGGTAAACTTTCTTGGTAAACGTACTCAGAATCAAATTTTGATAGTTCTGTTGGCTCCAAAACAGGGATATTGGTCTAGTAGGACCATTGGTCTAGGTCTGAGTGCTTTCGGTTTGGTTTTGTGTTGCTTTCTATTTTTTCAAGCCAATTTGGTTGGTAGAGTTGACTTTGGTTAACATTCAGAGAAGACGGCTTCGGATGGAAATTTTGTCAGCGCTGTTATCTCCAGAATGTCGACTTTGGGCTAGAGGGACCCTTGGGTTGGGTCCTGTGACTTCCGGACTTGTTTTGGGGCATTGAGTTTATTGAGTTCCAATTTAGTTTTGTTTATAGGGCCCACTTTTCTTTCAAATGATATTTGTTGGGATATTTTATGATTCCATTGAGTTCAGAATGTCGTTTCCACCTTAATAGCAATATTGATTTATGAGTATCGGGTTCGAATTGTGCCTGGAATACCCCGTAGAAGATTTGAAATTGCTTATTTTTATTACAGGCACAGGCCTTCAACGCCATCGGCGCCCGGGCAGCATGATAGCCAACAACACCTCTTTAGCGCGATCGTGCACGTGGCTGCCTTCAACGCTAACGGCGCCTGGCCAGCGCCAATGGCGCCAGCCTGCGCCTCGGCCTATAAAATCCTTTTTCTTATTTTTTTCAGCTTTTTCTCCCATTTCTCTCATCTCCTACTTCAATTCTCTCGACACCAAGTTGGCTTGTGGAAATTCTTCAAGTTGACGTTTAATCTTGCTCCCTCGTCGTTTTGGTAAGCTTTTTCTTCCACAACTTGTTCTCCTTTTTATGCTTAAAACTCCATTAATGGAGTCCTTAGCTTGGGTTTTGCTTGGGTTGGAGCTGCTTTTTGGGTTTAGTTGCTTGTGGTAGCTGTAGATCCGGTCCGTGGTCGATTCTTGCTTCCTAATTGGTACATTTCTGCCCTTAAAAATTGTAAATTCTCCTTTTTTGTTTTCTTGAATTAGTAGCACTTCGAGGCTGTTGTGGGCCCCGAAATGAGCTTTGTTCGCAAATTTTGAGAATGGGTTTTTTAATCCACTACGAGCATAATTGTGAATTTTATTTTCTATTTCATTGTGCGGGCCTCGACGATTATTTTCTGACCCGATTTCTAGCTCGATTTTTTCATATAGCAATATTGGTGTCATTCTTCTCGTCTTGACACCTGGATTGTATTCTTGATAGCGTCACAGTTTTCTGAGGCTATTCGAAAGGGAAAGGCATATGAGTGACAACTTGTGTTTGCAGTTCGGCCCCGAGGTAGGTTACAGTTTACTTTCTAGACTAAGTTTAGTTAGATTTTATATATCATATGTTACTGGAATGTTAGGTTGGACTTTAGGTTGTATTAAGCTTAAACCTTGTGATTTATATTATTATGGTTATTTCGGATCATAGATTAGAATTTAGTTATGCTATTCTTAGTTTAGGAGCCCGTAGTATTGTTATGCCTAGCGTAGAATCCTTAGTATGCTTTTAGAAGATTTTAGAGGTAGAGTAAATGCTCGTAGTGGTCTCCATAATTATTTTCTACTATTTTTGCTGTAATTGTTGGTTGTGTGTAATTTTGGGCCCGAGGACATAGCCTGGATTTGGATGACGTTTCCAGGTCAGTTCTCTTATTTTGGGGGGGTATTTTGCCTTGTTTTGCCTTGTGGTGTGCTACTTTCTCTGATTATGGGTACTTCGTGCTCATACTACATTGCATATTATCGATACAAAAAATGGAGGGTTTTCGAGGCTTTTGGATTTAAAATCGGAGATTTACTATGGATATTGTGGTTCTTGTATGTTTGAAGAGTTATACTGGGCTTACTGCTGATTTTGGAAAGGAAAGGAAAAGTACTACTTTTATGCCGGTCCAAGGGATATACCCATACCTTTTCTCCGCAATTTTTAAATATGCATACTCATAGTCCGATGCGGTATTTCGGACACTCGATGCGTTATTCTGAGGCTTATTTTCATTCATATATAAACTTATAGTCTGATGCGGTATTCTGGACCACCGATGCATTATTCTGGGTTTTTACTTCCTATATGCACACATACATATATATATGCATAGTCCGATACGATATTCTGGGCTCCCGACGCTATATTTCAGGTTTATACTATTATGCATTCATACATTACATCATCTCTCATAGCATTGCATCGACTTGGGTGTACTTGGATTATCAGTTTCTTGTATTGATTTTATTATTATTGCCCTCTTGTTGGTTAGGATATTTCTGTTTTCAGTTTTATAACTAGATTTAGGTGGATCCTTCTATTTTGTGTACTTTCCTATAATTTATTTTGTATATTATCTTTTAGTGTTTGATTGGCCTATGATGCCTACTGGGTACCTGTTGTCTTGGTACTCATACAACACTCTGCATCTTTATCTGATGCAACACCTAGTACGATCCACCCTCATTGACCCTCCTGTCGTTCGAGGCCTGTTGAAGTTTGGATTGCGGTGAGCTCCCAGTGCTTTTGGAGACTTTACCTGCTTTCCATTTTGTATATTCTGTCTTTATTTTTGTATTTTGGATAGACATAGTCTGTTGTATAACTACTCCTTGCTTTAGTTGCTCTTGTACTAGTGACACCAGGTTCGGGAAGGTTCTACCATATGTTTTATCGATCTTGGTCACTTTAAGGATCTCTTTTGTATATTTTCTACAGTCAGTATGTATATATATGCTCTTAGCCCTATCTTTTCCTTTTATGTCTTCCGCTTTCCCTCATTTTAACTATTTTATTGTCTTCCGTATCGTTGGGTCTTGCCTATTGGGGGGTTATGTAGGCACCATCATGGTCCGGTGTCGGGCCGTGACAAAGAGAGAATCTCACTCACAACCATGCAAATTCATAATAGAGGAATTATATGAGAAAATGAATACTCTCTCTCACTCTCTCAAAGAAGTTTGAGTGCACACGCATTAAACCGTAGTCTTTCCCTTCATATAATTTTCCACTAATAGAGTTATCAAGCTAGGAATCACTATGGACATGCGAGCAATGTTGTTGGATAGGGTTAAGGTAAGGATTGCATTTGGCTCAAGTCACTAAACCTTCCTAATGTTATTTTTACTCATTCAAGCACCGCTTACATTTTAGAACATTAACTTTACCTTATTTCTCCCTCTCACAACTCAAGCTTACGTTTCAACTTATTCATTAAAATTCCATTTGTTAAACTCATTTGATAGCACCAACTTCTTTCTTTTTTTTCCATTCATTCTCTACATGGAATATTTTAGAGCATGTTTTATTTTAAGCATAAGATTCTACCTTGCATTGGAGAACAACTCCTTTCTTTCTCCATATTTTATGCATACTCCCCCAAACATAAGCTTTTGCCTATGTCAACATTTCGATTCCCTCCCCCCCTCCCCAAACTTAGGCTTTTGGCATACATCTCACTTTCTAGAGGGTCCAAAAAGGGTTAAGATGTCTAACAAGGTGTCAAAGAAAAGTTACAAGCTTAAAGGGGCTTCCTACGATCAATGTTAAGGGAAGCCAATTTGGGTGAAGTGGCTATTCAAAAAAGGCCTAAGGTCATCTTCCAAGGCTTGACAAGGGCAATAAAGACACTATCTCAAAGCCCGATAAGGGCAAAAACCACAAATCAAATAAAGAAATGCACCCTCCCCCACATAAAATAAAGAATGGCCTTGAATATTTAAGCAAAAAATAAGTAGAGGAAAGATGCAAAAACTCCTTGTACTAGGTAATCCTCCTCTTTCTCATGCTTAACTGCTTCTGAATTGTTGCCCGCTCTTCCCTGGCAAGAATGTGTGGTGTACTAGGACTCTAATATCACCTGCTAGAACATTGTATTCTCCGCATCATCAGGCTCCTCATTATCTCCACCTAAGACAACAAAAAAATCATCCACAAGGCTAGGAATGTGGTGGGGTGAAACCATGGCATCATCAAAAGCACTTAAATCTACAGCAGCCATTGGTGCTTTCCCTTTAGCCTTGTCAACATCCTTCCTGATAGCAGTCAAAACATTCTCCACAACCTCCTGCCTTTTGCACAGTTTGGACACACTATCCGCAACATCTTTCATAGCAGTTTTTACAGCTTTCTGAATCATACCTAGCAGCTTATGAGCCAATGTATTCAATTGGTTCTCATGGGAGTAGGTCATGTTTACCAGCTTTTGAAAACTTGACAGGGTTGAGGGTGATAAAGAAGGTGAAGGCCTAAAAGGGGCATCAGTTGAATGATTGCCAGTCTCTACAAGAATAGGAGTATCAGATGCAGACCCAGTTATGGTAGAGGCACTAAGCTCAAAATCAGTACCGGAGACATCCATATTGGCCATGCCTTGTAACTTTTGCTTCGTTATTTTAGGGGCATAGACATTAGTCTTCTTCTCAATATCAATCACTCAACTAGCAGGGGTAGCTTTATCAAAATTAAAGTAAGGAATCCCAGCCTTGGCACATAGCTTGCTGATGAGGACTGGTTAGGGAAGTAAGGCCCCAGGTTAATGAGCATCCCTTTTAATTACCACTACAAAAATCTGCGCAAATTTAATATGCACTCCAGATATGATGCAAGCAACAAAGATAGCCTCCTCATGGATAATCTTTTAATCATTCTTAGAAGGCAAGAAAAGGGAGTGAATGAAGTGATACCATAGTCGTGCTTCAAAGTGGACATCCTAACACAGGATCACGCCTCTCATTGTGGCCCAAAGAGGTGTCCCATGGGCAATAAATAGTGCAGCCCAGTCTATAGGCTTATTCTTTGGGGCGACCTTTGCTGCATACTAAGGTGCTGGAGCAATTGGTGTTTTCTATTAGATTGAATTATTAGCCTCAATAGTAATGTCAACCTCCTTATCCCTAATCGTCACAAAATCCAAGCATGGAAAATCATTGACATTGCCTGTATATTTCATTAAATCGTGCTTGGCTTGGTAGAATGCGAAGAATTCCAAAACCACCTCAAAGTAGTATTCTCCTAGCAGTTCTAAAAATGCAGACCACTCTCTTTTAGTATGTTGATGGTGGAAATTTGGCAGGCCATTCCCAATAACAGCAAGGTTGAAATTGCGCTCTGGAGTGAATAAATTTTTAGCTTTGTATGTGTTGTTAAGGTCCTTCATGCCCTCAACACCAAAAGCACTTTTGATGATGTTCAAATGAACTTTCACAACAGAAGTCGTAATGATCGCCAAGCAAAACAATGAGTAACCCAACAGATGTCGAGGTTGAATCCTCGGATAATGGGATGATGACTTGCAACTAAATGTCTAATTTACATTCACTAGCGTGAGCAACTGTTCGACAAAAGAAAAAGTAAAATTGTGGGAAAAGGTTTGGGATGTCTCAACTCAATCGCAATGTAACAAGAGAGAATTTAAACACAATTGATTAAATCAAGAGAAGGAAGACTAGGGGTGTTCTTCTGATGGAATCTTACAAAGAGATAGGGGGTGATTATTCAAACAAACTTTAAATTAAGAGCACAAGTATCTTGGTTTAAGCTATAATTAATAGTTTTTCAACCTACCAAGCATATTTATTATGGTCTTTGTTCAAGCCTTCTAGTTTACCATCAAACCAACCAATTAATGCTTGGGTGAGTCAAACTATCTCTAGATTTGACTCTTAGACGAGTATTTCCTATAATCAATTTATTTCTATCCTTAATTTGTGGTGGAAATCTCAAATT
The DNA here is from genome assembly GCA_003996215.1 of Jaltomata sinuosa. Classification (NCBI taxonomy): domain Eukaryota; kingdom Viridiplantae; phylum Streptophyta; class Magnoliopsida; order Solanales; family Solanaceae; genus Jaltomata; species Jaltomata sinuosa. The sequence goes on along the minus strand of QJPP01001735.1, from coordinate 156,706 downwards.
CCCACTATTGAATTTTTACCCAATTTATGAATTCCTTCTTCAAGCAAGTACAAAATTAGTATACTAAATCAATGTTTGCAACCATCAATTTTATAATTAAATAATAAAGAATTCACTAGATCCATACTCAATAATCAATTACAAGCTTAAATAATCAACACTCATTCCCAAATTCAAACACACATCATACACACACCCCTAAGTAGAATTTACCTACTCATAGTAAAGGAATAAGAAAGGATACCAAATGAGTTTCCCAAAATTCTATTCATTATGCAAGCTAAGCTCATATTTCAAGCTCAAAATTATTTTCATTGGTGTTTCTACTAGAGAATAAGAAGAGAGAAAGTGTACTCTATCAACTATCTTCTTGGGAAAGTAAAAACTCATGAATAATCAAGATACAGATGCCAAAAAAGGTTTTAGAACCTTCCCAATTGCGTCATTGTACAATTGAAAAAATTTCCCAACAGGGCAAATGCGAAGCAAGGTGCGAAGGCACCTGCGATCTCATCTGGCATTGTGTGGCTCATTGGTGACCAACTTCCCAGACAATGATGTCCTTGTGGGATGCATCACTGATGCGCCCAAATTACACCTCTAAAAGAAGTATAAAGCGGTCGATGTTCAAATATAGAACCCAACTGAAGGTTGAGGTCGATCCCACAGGGAATATGGTAGGACTAGGGTCAATCAGTGTTTACTCAGTCTTTTAGTCATTTATTTCCCGCAAGGGGGGGGGGTTGAAGTAACAAATAATTGTAATTCAAACGTAACAAGTAACAAAGATCAATTCTAACAGTTATTATCAATAATATAAGTGACTAGGGTAGTGCTCCCCATGAGATCATAAAATAGTAAGGATTTTGTACTTGGTAAACTAGTTTGGTGCTTAGCATGCAGAATCGGTAAGTTAGGTTCACCTAATTACTTAGTCCGGCAACTAGGTGAATTTCACCACACGCCTTGGTCTGGCCGCGGGTGTCGCTTTACTAACCCTTACCCTTGATCCTAGATTAGATATTCTCGGATAAGGTCAAGCTATTAGATGAGGGTTGATAGCCTCAAATCTCATTGTTAACACCCCTTTTCCCATCTGTTACCTCCTTGGTCTGGCAAGTAAGGATAAGGCGAGTTCTAACGTTGCGTACCGTTAAAAAGCAATCAAAGCGAAGGGATGAACAATACATGCATAAACACCACCCTAGATTACCTAAGTATCTAACCTACTTCATTAATCCTTCATGGTTCCCACAACCCTAGTTGTGGATTTAGCTACTCATGTTCATAAGCAAGCAATTAATGTTTGTTTGATCAATCATCAAGATATACTTACAAATAAGAATAAAGAAAACTAGAATCTTGAAGAACAATCTCAAGAACACTCCAATACCAAGAACTTGTGTCAAAAATCAATACCAAAATCAAAGTAACAAAATATCTGAAAGTAGTCTCAAAGTATCGTGTAACAACAGAGTAACAACCGCAAATAAAACCTAAGGGAAAGTATTTTTAGACAAAAGGAAATCATGTTCTAATCAAACTAAGAAACTGGGCTCGGCAGGGACCACGGGTTGGAGGATGATCCGTCATTTGGAATGACGGTCTGTAGTCTTCTATGGTCAACCGTGGTCCTGCTGGTCAAAGTCTTCTGCCTTCAAAAACTACGGCTGGAACCACGAGTCATTCTTCTGAATGACGGATCATCCTTGGACTCGTGGTTTCTTATCCCACTTGGGTACCTTCTCTTCTTCAGTGATGACGACTCTTAGAGACGTACATTCTTTTGGACGTACGGTCCATTCTTCAATCCGTAATTCCTGCTTCCACTTTTCACCTCTGCGAAACCTCAATTTACGTGTCATCAGGACGGGCCCATACTTGGAAAGTATAGACTGTAGTTTGAGTCATCCTTTCCTCCACACTTAGCATATCTTCTTCACTTTGGATGACGAGTCAACAGGACCGGTCCGTACTTTTAAACTATGGACCATCAACCCAATCGTGCATTCTTTCCAGCCTTGCACCATTTCAGGACTTTGGATTATGAGTGACAGTGACAGGTCCATCATTTGAAAGCACGGCCCATCAACCTAATCGTCTTCACTGTAATGACCCAACTTCTGCTCAACTTCCAACATTTAGCTCAAGAACCCATTTTGCCTGCACACTTAACCAAAAGCATTAAATCCACAGATAAAATGCTAAAGAACTTGCGAAAATCCTAACTATTAAGCGTCGAAAGGGCCGTATTTCTACGGCACATCAACACCCTCAACTTAGGACTGTTGCTTGTCCTCAAGCGACAATAGAAGACCAATCTACAATGATGCTATAGCAAAATAAAGTGTCATATTTCTACGGCACATCAACACCCTCAACTTAGGACTGTTGCCGTATTTTATTTTCTTTTTCTTTGTTTTTCTCTTTCTTTTTTTCTTTTTCTTTTCTTTAACAAGCATGTCGCACTCGTTATTTCGCTTTTTTGTTACTAACCTTTTTTTTCATACCCCTACTCTTCACTCACCTATACAGTATCCACCCTCAACTTAGGCGATTTGCCTGAGTTGAGGTACACGATGTCCAAGGAGGGACTAGGGCCAAACTAAAGGTTCGTAAACAAATGGGGAAGGTGAATAGGCTAATAACAAAATGGGTCAATTTAGGCTCAAAATCAGGGATCAAAAAGGGTGTTTACATCATTTGGTCGGTCATTTGGGATATAGTGGACTAATTCAAAGATGGCCTATGATCCTTTCCTAAACAACTATCCTACGACCAAAGCAAGACTAACCGGGCAAGTTTTAGATTGGCACACAAAGCAAGAACAAAACAAATCAAGATCACACACACATGGCACAGAGTCAATGGTTACATGCTAACTATCAGGTTCTTGCTCTAGCTTAATCCATTCATCAAGTCTATTAAATCCTAACGTCATGCACGGATCCATAGCGGTTAGTCTATCAAGTACATCTACAATCATGTCGCATAAAATTTAGAGAGGGTCTCCATTTTTGGTGCATAAGTGTATGATCCCAACCCTGTAAGTGCGTAACCATTTCGTCATACTCATCAATGTCATAACCTTCAAAATTCATAATGATTGCTGCAAGGGATTCGACACCAAGTCTCTCCTCAACAGGTACAACCAGCTGATCCTCATCAACAACATCAAAAACTGACACCACTTTCATTTCATCATGGTGCTTCATCGACTTGCACATATTGAAAGTCACCTCCTCATTATTTAGCCTGAACTTCATCTGACCCATTTTCAAGTCAATCAAAGCACGCCTAGTAGCCAAGAATTGTCTCCCCAAGATGATGGGCACCTCTAAGTTAACCTCGCAATCTATAGTAACAAAATCTGCAGGAAAAATAAACGTGTTAACCTTTACCAATACATCATACAGAATTCCCACAGGCCTCATCACCGTGCGATCTGCCATAAGTTATCGCATTGTATTCGGAGAGGGGGCTCCCAAGACCAACTGATTATAAACTGCAAGTGGCATCAGATTTATAGTATCACCCAGACCACACAAAGCTTTGGCGAAATAGAATGCTCCAATAGTGCACATAATGGTGAAGGCTCCAAGATATTTCTTCTTTTGTACCATCAAACGGGATGCTATTGAACGACAGTGGTGCAAATTATTTGCTGGTTTAAAGCTAACCATCCTCCTCCTCATAACCAGATCATTCATGAATATTGCGTAGCTAGGCATTTGCTCCAATGCTTCAACCGAAGGGATATTCACTGACAGCTGCTTCAGCATGGAGATGAACTTGTGAAATTTATCGTCCTCAACCTTATTTTTCAACCTCTAGGGGTAAGGTGGGGGCGGCAATGGCATGGGTTTCAAGACCGATGCAATCTCTTGGCTTTTTTCTTTCAGCTAAAAGGACTTCTTCTCATATGACCCTTCACCACTGTCTTTCTCTTCAGATTCAGCTACAAACTCAGCATCATCCTTCACAATCTCAGCCGGCTCATTAACAACAATAGGCAAGGGTGGATCAATAGTCTAGTTTCCACTCTGAGTAGTCACCGCCATAACCTGTTGATCATTTTTCAGATTCAGAACTGTGTCACTTGGGAGAGTTCCATTTTGGCGCGGATTCATGGTTGTTGACAACTGATGCATCTTTGTCTCAAGTTTCTTGATGGAGACAGCGTGGGACTCTACCATCTGATTAATACTTGAAAGTTTAGCTTTTATATCCTTCATACTCGCGTCTGTGGAGTAAACCTTTTGGAACACTTTGTTGATCAACTCTCTCATGGTGGGTTATCCAGCCTGCTCTTCATGAGTTGCAGGCGTAACGTAGAGACAACTTCTCTCATTCTTATACCCATCCTTTTTCTGCTAGTCGCCATCTCTATCTCTATCTCTTTAACTGGCCCGATTGTAGTAGTCATCTCTATCTCTTTAACCTGCCCGATTGTAGTAGTCATCTCTATCTCTATTTCGACCTTGATTTCCTTTGACAGAGGCCTAGAAACCCGTCCCTTGATCATTCAGATAACTTACTTCTTCTTTGGATGAGTAACCATCTAACCTTGGTGCTTTACCTTAAGAACCTATGGCTTTAACTTTCTTTACTCCCTCAGCTAGGAATTTCTTTGCCAGCAACCCCAGTGTCGTGTTTATCTCAGCCTATGTCTGCTTAATGTCTTCTATTTCATTCGGATCTATAGACTTGCTGACTGCATAAGTACCTTCTAGAATTTCTGCCTCTCTCATATTCCATGCTCGATTTGTCTTTACAACCCTATCCAGCATCTCTGCAACCTCTGGATATGTGTTTTCCATGAATGCACCTCCAGTAACAGTATCAGCTACAACTTTAGTATTTGCATTCAGGGCCTTATATAATATCTCCATCATATGCCTGGAAGGAATTCCATGTCTCGGAACTTGCTTTAACTTTTTCTTGAACCTTAGTTATGCCTCATATAGTGCTTCTGCAGGTAGCTGCCTGAAGTTGTATATCTCCTATTTCAGCTACAACATCCTCTATGGTGGAAAGAACTACTCCAGGAACTGACTCTTTAGCTCATACCAAGTGTATATGGAATTTTCAGGCAGTTCTGAGAGCCATGCATTTGCCTCATCAGTAAATGAGAATGGGAATAGCCTAAGCCTGATAGCAACCTGTCCCACTCCTGGAATGTTGTATTATTTACTAATTCTCACAAAGTTATTCACATGTAGGATTGCATCTTCCATGGGCTTCCCTAAATAAAGTCCTTTCAGGTTCAACAGCTGGATCATGGCGCTAGTGATATCAAACTTCATCCCATCAGCCAGTGGTGGGAGCACTATGGGTTCAGTGGTGCCATATTCCTCCTTATTATAGTACAGAGGGGCGTGCCTTTGCTGCTGCATTGTCGGCCCCTATTATATGGCACACGTCAAGGTATTGCCTTGTCCCGGACACCCTGTTCTCTTCCTTGCCTTGCTTGCTTAGCTGCAGCATTTCGAGCTACAAGATCTTTTGCAATTTTAGCATCTTTGGCAGCAAGGGCATCTTCGCCTTCCTTTAAGCGTGTTGATTCTTCCTTTCTCTTCTGCTCGGCTTTAGCTAGTAACCGACCTGTAATCTGCTCTTGGGTTTCATGCTCTCCATCTTTTGCCATATTTGTTAGCATTTTGGAAAGCTCCGAATCGTAAGGCATCAAGGGATTGCCTTGACTCCTTTTACTTGGAATGCACAAGTGTGCTACTTGTATCAAAACAAAAACAATAGAAAAAGTAAAATCAGGAAATAAGGACTAATAGTGAATTAACCATAATCTCTCTTAATCCTAAACCATATTCCCCGACAATGGCGCCAAAATTTGATGCGCCCAAATTACACCTCCAAAAGAAGTATAAAGCGGTCGCTGTTCAAATATATAACCCAACTTAAGTTTGAGTTCGATCCCACAGGTAATATGGAAGGACTAGGGTCAATCAGTGTTTACTCAGTCTTTTAGTTGTTTATTTCCCGCAAGGGGGGAAGAGGGTTTGAAGTAACAAATAATTGTAATTCAAATGTAACAAGTAACATAAATCAATTCTAACAGTTATTATTAATAAGAGAAGTTAGTAGGGTAGTGTTCCCCATGAGATCATAACTTAGTAAGGCTTTTATACTTTGTAAACTAGTTTGGTGATGAGCATGCAGAATCAGTAAGTTAGGTTTACCTAATTCTTTGGTCCATCAACTAGGTGAATTTCACCACACGCCTTGGTCTGGCCGCGGGTGTCGCTTTACTAACCCTTACCCTTGATCACATATTAGCTATTCTCGGATAAGGTAAAGCTATTAGATGAGGGTTGATAGCCTTAAATCTCGTTATTAACACCCCTTTTCCCATCCCTTACCTCCTTGGTCTGGCAAGTAAGGATAAGGCGAGTTCTAACATTGCACACCATTATAAAGCAATCAAAGCGAAGGGAAGAACAATACATGCATAAACACCTCCCTAGATTACCTAAGTATCTCACCTACTTTGTTAATCCGTCATGGTTCCCACAACCCTAGTTGCGGATTTAGCTACTCATGTTCATAAGCATGCAATTAATATTTGTTTGAGCAATCATCAAGAGATACTTACAAATAAGAATAAAGTAAACCAGAATCTTGAAGAACAATCTCAAGAACACTCAAATACCAAGAACTTGTATCCGTAATCAATACGAATATCAAAGTAAAAAAATATCTGAAAGTAGTCTCAAAGTATCATGTAACAACTGAGTAACAACCGCAAATAAAACCTAGGGGGAAGTATTTATAGACAAAAGGAAATCCTGTCCTAATCAAACTCTGAAACTGGGCTTGATAGGGACCACGAGTCAGAGGACGGTCCGTAGTCTTCTAAAGTCAACCGTGGTCCTATTGGTCGGAGTCTTCTGCCTTAAAAAACTTATGGGTGGAACCTCGAGTCATTTTTCTGAATGATGGCTCGTCCTTTGACTCGTGGTTTCTTGGCCCACTTTGGTACCTTCTCTGCTTCAGTGATGAAGACTCTCAGAGATGGACCATCTTTTGGAAGTACGGCCCGTTCTTTAATCGATAATTCCTGCTACCACTTTTCACCTCTGTGAAACCTTAGTTTATGTGTCATCAGGATGGGCCCATACTTGGAAAATATGGACCATGGTTTGAGTCATCCTTTCCTCCACACATAGAATTTCTTCTGCACTTTGGACGATGAGTCAATAGGACGGGTTCGTACTTTGAAAGTATAGACCATCAACCCAATCATGCATTCTTTCCAGCCTTGCACTATTTCAAGACTTTAGTTTATGAGTGACAGTGATGGGTGCGTTACTTGAAAGCATGGCCCGTCAACTGACTCATCTTCACTGTAATGACCCAACTTCTGCTCAACTTCTAACATTTAACTCAAGGACCCATTTTTCCTACACACTTAACTAAAGGCATCAAATACACAGATAAAATGCTAAAGAACTTGCAAAAATCCTAAGTATTAAGCATCGAAAGTGTCGTATTTCTATGGCACATCAATCACCAGGTGCGAAGGGAGGGGCAATCACCCTTAGTGATATGCAACTCACATGCAGCTGATCACTTAAATAGAGTATGATCCTTTATGTGTGATGACACTTGTAAAACGTAAGTATCCTCTTGCGGCTCGCAATTCATTTCACCCTTCATGACAGAACTATTCCCTTCTGATGATCTTTGTACATTAACTCCATTTTAAGATCTTTTGGGTTAAATCCTTTTCTTTCTTCATTTGACCATGAGTACCTGCACTTACAATAATATAGGTTATAAGATTCTTTAATTCTCATCAAAACATGGAAATAATTCATGAATAAAGGCATAATTAGTAGGCAGATTACCAACTTATCAAGCACCTAACCCAACCCAACCATGGTATGTAAGCCTAACTCAACAAATGCTATAAACTCAAAATAAGGAAAATTAGCGAAAAAACATTGTAATGACCCTTCCGGTTATTATCATGTCCTTATCTTCTTTGTACTATTAGAGTTTTCCTATAGTGGCCCCAAGTCATTTATGGCTTGCTGGGATCGGTAGTCTGATGCTCAAGCCTTCTGTTTGGTCTTTTTGGACATTTTCTTTTTTTAGAGCTTCAACTCTGGAAATCATTGACTTTGGTAAATATTCTTGGTAATCATGCTTTGAATCAAATTCTGATAGATCTGTTAGTTATGGAGCATGGACTTTGGTCTATTTGGACCTTTAGTCGAGATTCGGGAGCTATTCAGGTTGGAATTCTCTCTTGTTTTATGGTTTTAGGCTAGTTGGTCTTGTTTGGTTGAATTTGGTCAACATTTGGAGAAAACAACCTTAGATGGAAATTATGTTATGGCTATTAGCTCTGAAATGTCTAGTTAGGCTAGAGAGACCATTAATTTGGGTCCCGAGGCTTCCGAACTTGAATTTTGCCCTTGGGTTTCATTTTGGGAATAGTTGGACTGAAGATTAATTTTGGGCGCAGGGTCTACTTTTAATAAAATCAACCTTTGATGGGATCTTTGTCGATTTCATTGGATCCAAAATGCCATTTCTGATTGAATAACTCAGCATATTTTTGTTCGCGAGACCCCATATGCATTACTGAGGGCCCACAACTTAAAAATCTTACCTTGGCATATTGTTTTTGCTGTTAGTTATTTGTGTGGCGCCAGCGTTCCACCTACGTTGTGCCTAAATCTGTGCACCTGCACCTATGCCAGCACGCCTGCATGCCAGCCCGCATCAGTAACCAACACTCTTACGGCAGCGACAGGACCTTAGCGCCTGCGTGCATGTGCCCAGGCCAGCGCCCCTACATGTCGCCCATCTCAGCATGCCAGCACTGTGGTGCCTATGCCTGTGCTGAGACTCTTGTATGCCTGCGCCAGCCGGGTTGCACCTATGCCTAGGCTGACAGCTTTTAAGTTGTTGTTCTCTCTTTCTCCCTTCATTTCTCCTTAACCCAAAAGACATTATCCCCCATTGTTGAGCTCCAAAATGTGATGATCCTTCCGGTCATCTTCGCGTTTACGCTTGTTGTGACCGACATTTTGGTGCCTTGGTCATTCGTTTGGTCATTTTGCCTTTATCCTGTTTTAGAGCTTTAACTTAGAATATAGTTGACTTTAGTCAACATTCTTAGTTAACGTACTCAGAATTGAATTCTGACAATTTTGTTAGCTCCAAAACATTGAATTTGGTCTAATTGGACCTTCAGTTGAGGCCTGAGAACTTCCGGTATGGGTTTTATGTTGTTTTCTTTTTTTTTTCAAGCCATTTGGAGTTAAAAGTGTAACTTTGGGTGGCTTTCGATGATTAGGGTGTCAAATTTGAAATCCTATGATTCCATCAGCTCCAGAATAATGAATTTGGGTTAGGAAGGTAGTTGGTTCTGGTCTCGGGTAAGCCGAGCTCATTTTGAGCCTTTGGGTTCTTATTTGTTATTGTTGACTTAGGTTAACATTTCTCTGAAATGACCTCGTATGGATGTTTCATCGATTCCGTTGAGTTGGGAACGTCATTTCCACTCTGCTTGAATTATTAGTTTTTGAATATCAATTTCCAATTATGCCTGGAATGCCCCATCGAGATTTGGGAAAGTTGTAGATTTTTGTTCATTGGAGGTGCAGACCTCAATCCTTAATTGCAATCTCGAGACCCCTTGTCGCGACCACGATGAAATGCATGGTTCACTGTGCTTCGCAATCACAATGTCTCCTATTACGACTGCGATGATGTCCCTTCCCCTTTGTTCTTCACGACCACATGGCTAGCCTTGCCCATCACGATGGTCTAGCCAGCGTGGTCTTCAGGACTGCAAGAGGTCCCTTCGCGATCGTGGTGAAGGATCCCTGAGCAGTATATAAGTTTTCCAACTTTGTCTCTTTCATTAAAAACTCATTTTCTCCATTGTTGACAGCTCCAAAGTCGTACAAACTCGGTAATTGACCAATTTTGGGTGTTGGGTTTCTAATTCCTAGGCCCTGATCGTTCCTCCTTTAATTCCCAAATTATTCCTTGTGTGGGCTGGATGGTTTGAGCCAATTCCTTGGCTAATTTCCCTCTAAAATCTGAGCATGCACACCTTGGAGGGTTGTGATCATCGGACTCCTTTTCCTTTTTGATTTTAGATTGTGGGCCTTGCGGGCCTACTTTTGACCCAGAATTTAACCCGGCTACTATTGTAGCGATATGGGTATTGTTAGACTCATTTTAACATATTATTTATGTTTGTGATAGTTTGATTATCATTCGGGGTCTCTCGGAGCAATTCAGGCTTGGACGTGTTATTCGGGTAGCTTGTTGTCAGACGACAGGTAGGTTATGGTCTAAACTCCCTAGACTTTGAATATATTAGGTAAAATTGTACTAGCTGGCATCCTTGGGTTGAGTTATTAGGTTGGTACCACAGACTTTGACTGCTTTCCATGATTCGCTTCGTTTCTTTCCTCCGCGGTGTGTAGTATTCTTTATAGTTCATAATATCACCCTTACGGTCCTTTGTGGCCTTATTTGACTCTGGACCATAGATGGTGGGTTATTCGGGGGTTCCCCTGAGTCTCGGGCATCCTTATCATGATATTATGCTGGCTATCTGTGCTATAGAGCGATTGGAGCCTATGCAGGGCCGATAAGTTATTTGTGGGCCAGGGGCCACTGTTGTGATTGTGTATGTCGTTCACCATGCATATAGATAGAGGGGATTTCTGCTTGATTTTTTTAATATGGTTTTGGCTTTGGGCCTACTAGGACTGATTTTCTAAACCTTGCATGGCCCGTGGGTCCCATTTTTGGTAAAAATGATCTAAAAAGGGTTTGGTAATGTTTTAATGGGTCTTCTTGGGGTAAGGGAGTTTTAAAGGATATTTTATCACTAGCTCGACTTATACTGGAATCGATGGGGTCGAGTGCTAGACTAATTTACTACAGCTTCCGGGATGATGCTAGACCAGGCAGGGGCATGTGCTAGAACTTTTGGACTTACTGTTTTAGACCTGGATACCCTCCAAGAAGCTTTACTTGGGGATTGATTTGAGATTGAGGGGAATCTAGTATGTTGGTCAGGGGCCTCCATGGACTTTGTCATTCTGGACCAGAGGCTGCGAGTTGCGGGTACCGGAGAGAAGGTATACAATGTAGTAGGGGTATACAGGTGTGACCTTTCATGGATCCTGTCTTCTGGGACACATAGGTCTCCAAAAGCGGGTAACATATGGTACTACTATCACTCTTGACTTAGCATGGCATCATATCATTCATCTGTTTGAGGTATCACCCTTGTTTGTTGGTTGTTAATTGTACGCTCCGATAGTATGGGATGCCAGAGGGTTTTGTTTTCACTTGTTTGCATTCCTCGGTTGTATGGACGGCTGGGGGACAGTAGGTAGACTCTTGTTACATTATCATGATACTACCCCCTATCATAGTTTTGATTTTGAGATATTATAATGCAACATTGTTAGTTTTGGTTTTGAGAGTGATATGATTAGTTTGGTTATTGATTCCTGTTTTTCAAGCATGTCTATCGTTACTACTCTCTCCCATTCCTGATACTTGAGGTTACCGGTATACCATCCATTTTTTAAAACTTGTATATATATATACTATTTTTGCGAGGATCCCAGGTGCATCATCTCTTACTATGACATGTGCCTGTTATGTATATATTCGACTTGCTAGCCTTGCATGTTGTTTCTGTTGTCTTCCCTCTAGGTTAGTTCCTGTGTACTTTTTCACTGATTTCTATTACTACTTGCTTCTATTCTTTCTGTTACTATGCTTTTATCGTATATGTGCCCAGTCAGCTTATGATACCTACTGGGTACCTTATGCTTCACATTTGGTGCTCATACTACACTCTACATCTTCTAGTGCAGATCCTAGTGTGGGCCATCATTGTTAGCAAATGGAGACTCGTGCGAGGAGCTTCGTTTGTGATATTGTGGACTGAGGGTGAGCTCTTGGCGATCAGAGTTTGACTTTATTTTGTGTTTTGTATATTTATATTCTCTTAGCTTCGGAGACATGATGTATATGTTATTTTGGACCCTTGTACTCCTTATGTAGATTCGACTCTTATCCACTTTGATACCAGGTTTTGGGTTTGGTTTAGCTTCCGCATTGTACATATTATTCTTGTTATCTATTTTCTTTATCTTGTTCCCTTCCTTCCGCTTATTAATCTATTCTTCCTATTATATTGTTAGATAGTAGCCTATTACTGACTAATCTGGCTACGTGGGTTGGTTTGCCCATTGGGGGGAGGGGTTGTCGGTGCCATCATGATCGAGAAATTGGGTCGTGACAGCTTGGTATCAGAGCTCTAGGTTAACCGGTGTCATTGATATAGGAGCCAATATCTAGTAGAGTCCTGCCGATTGGAGCAGAGATGTCCGTTCTCAATCTTCATGAGGCTATAGTGACATCTTAGGAAAAATTAGACTTTTCTTATTTCTATCTCGTGCATCGTATCCTTGAAAGTTTTTGGAAATCTAACTTACTCTTGTTCACTATTACACAGATGGTTCATACGAGATCTTTAGCTTCTGTCAGAGGAGAGCCTCTTGCCCCCGCACCTTCGACTCCAGCTAGGGGTTGGGGTGGTTGCAAGGGTAGAGGTAAGGGTCGTGGACGCCCCAGAGAAGCGGAACCTGCTAGAGTTTCTAGAGTTGAGGTGGAGACCGAGTATGACTATGAGCTCGAGTTTATTCTTGAGCAGCAGCACATGGACTCGGTGACTGCCCAGGTACCACCAGCTCCAATGCCAGTTCCAGCGCTTGTTTTTGTGCCAGATTCAGCCTCAGCTCAGTCCTCATATATTAGGGGCTTACTCATTCAGCTTCTGGGTATGATTGGGGAGAGACCTTATGAGGTAGCACCTACTTCCGCTCAGGGGGCAGCCCTGGGTGTTCAGAGTTCAGGAGCGTAGCTTGCCACTGCGACTCCCCGTGCCAAGGTTATTCCAGTCCCTTCTATTACATAACCTCTTGCTTCTCGCCCAGCTATGACATATGGGGGGCAGAAGGCGTTGGGTATTTTCTTGATATTGGCACCAACAAGATTTGCTGGTACGCCAAGTCAGGTCCCACATGACTTCATTACTACCTGTGAGGAGATGTTACACCTTCTGGGATTACTAGAGACTCACGGAGTGGGATATACTACATATCAGCTGGAGGGTCCAGCTAATTTATAGTTGAGGGCTCATGTTGCTTGTAGACCTTCTATATCACCTCAGTTGACTTGGTCCGAGTTCTTTGAGGCCTTTATGGCCAAGTTCTTGCCATAGAGCAATAGGGAGTGTTGGAGAGAGAAGTTCACTAGGTATGCTCAGGATACTATGATTGTCTTAGAGTATGAGACTCGTTTCCATCAGCTTGCTCCCTTTGGTGCCATGAATATACCTACTGAGGCTGACAAGATCCGTAGATTTGTTTGGAGACTACGGAGAGAGTTTAGAGAGCCCGTAGAGATATTGATTGCTACTGATCGGTCTTTCCAGGCTATTGTGGACTATTCTTGTACTATAAATGATTCGCGTCTTCATGATACCAGGGCCGGAGATAAGAGGCCTCGATATCAGGGTGGCTATAGTGGTTCCAGACACGATGGTAGAGGTTCAGCTTAGTAGGACCGTGGTTATCAGCCACAACAGCATCAGGGTCAGACCAGCCAACTGGTCCATACATCTCTTCAGGCTTATGGTTCTTAGTTTGAGCAGGGTCCGAGCAGTCAGCATGGTCAGTCTACGAGAGGGACTACTTTTGGGGCATCAGGCCGAGGTGGCCACATAGGTTCAGTGGGTTCGTCTCGATAGCGTGTGCCATTAAGGCCGTTATATTAGTGTGGGGTAAACTTTTAGTTTGCCATAGATTGCCCCCAGTTGGGTAGAACCTATTATGAGTGCAGAGTTAGTGGCCATTTTGCTAGAGATTGCCCCCAGCAGGGTACAGTTCATCCAGCCGCTCCACCAGCTCAGCCTATTCACTCAGTTCAGCCACTGTCTCGAGGAGGTGGTGGTCATGGTAGAGGTGGTGCTCCATGTGGTCGGGAAGGTGGTAGGGATGGCGGTCGGACAGGTGGAGGTCATCGCCAGTTCTATGCGGTCCCTGGGAGACCATAGGCAGAGGCCTCGAATGCCGTGATTATAGGTACAATTTCTGTGTGCCATCAGTATGCTACGGCTTTATTTGATCCTAGATACACTTGTTTATAGGTATCGGCCTACTTTCTGCTTTGTCTGGGGTTGGCTAGTGAGCCCTTATATGTGCTTATTTCTGTTTTGACCCCTGTAGGAGATTCTTTAGTAGTGGATCGGATTGTGAGATCTTTTGTGATATCTCTTTGTAATTTGGAGACTTGGGGTAATTTGATGATCCTTGATATGTTAGATTTTAATGTGATACTGGGCATGGACTGGTTATCCCCTCACCGTATGGTTTTGGATTGTTATGCCAAGACCATTACCATAGACGTGCCTGGTGTATCCCCGGTGGTGTGGCATGGTTTTTTTAGCCATGCACCACCTGGGATCATGTCTTGTCTTTGAGCTACGAAGTTGATTTCCCGTGGGTGTTTAGCTTATCTAGCATATGTCCGAGATAATAGTGCTGACCCTTCATCTCATGAGTCTGTTCCTGTGGTTAGAGACTTCCTAGATCTATTTTCTACCGACCTGCTAGGCCTTCCACCTGAGAGAGATGTTGATTCTGCCATTGGGTTAGAGCTGGGCACCAGGCGTATGTCTATTAGTCTTTACCATATGGCTCTTGCTGAGTTGAGAGAGCTTAAGGAGTAGCTCCAGGATTTGTTATCTTAAGGGGTTCATTAGACCGAGTGTGTTGCCTTAGGGTGCTCCTGTTCTATTTGTGAAGAAGAAGGATGGGTCGATGCGGAAGTGTACTGACTATCGGCAGTTGAAAAAGGTGAAAATGAAGAATAGGTATCCAATGTCGAGGATTGATGACTTGTTTGATCAGCTTTTGAAGATTGATTTGAGGTACGACTACCATCAGTTGAGGAAATCCCTAAGACAGCATTCAGGACACGTTATAGCCACCATGAGTTCCTGGTGATGTATTTTGGGTTGACTAATGCCCTCGCAGCCTTAATGAATTTGATGAATAGGGTGCTTAGCCCATACTTGGATATGTTCGTGATAGTCTTCATTGATGACATTCTGATATACTAGAGGAGTAGGGACGAGCATGAGCAACACTTGAGGACTGTATTTTAGACTTTGAGAGATCATAGGCTTTATGCCAAGTTCTCAAAGTGTGTGTTTTGGCTTGAGTCAGTTGAATTCCTAAGACACGTGGTGTCTAAGGATAGGATTAGGGTTGATTCGGGTAAGATTTATGTGGTTCGTGATTGTCCTAGACCTACTACTCCTACCAAGGTTTGCAACTTTGTTGGTTTAGTCGGGTACTACAAAAGGTTTATTGAGGGATTTTCTTCCATAGCAGCACCCTTTACTATGCTGACTAGGAAGGATGTCCCATTCCAGTGGTCGATCAGTGCGAGGAGAACTTTCAGAGGCTTAAGGCCTTATGGACTTCATCACCAATTTTGACTTTTTTGGTTGAGGGTCAGAGTTTCTCCATGTATTTTGATGCTTCAGGGGTGGGTCTTGGTTGTGTCTCGATGCAGAAGGGTCGAGTGATAGCATATGCATCGAGACACCTGAAGGTTCGTGAGTGAAACTACCCCACTCATGACTTAGAGTTGGCAGCGGTAGTCTTCGCGCTCAAGATCTGGAGACACTACTTATATGGTGTTCACTGTGAGATATTCACCGATCAGCATAGTCTTTAGTACATTACGAGTCAGTAGGAGCTGAACTCGAGGCAAAGGAGATGGATTGAGCTACTGAAGGACTACAATTTCAATATTCTATACCATCCGTGCAAGGAAAATATGGTAGCGGATGCCTTAAGTCAAAAGGTGGTGAGTATAGGTAGCCTAGCTTTACTTTCAGTTTCTGAGCAACCATTAGCCTTGGACATCCAGTCCTTGGCTAATCAATTGGTTAGGCTTGATTTGTCGGATCCAAGCAGAGTTCTTGCCAGTGTTGAGGTTCGTTCTACTCTAGTTGATCAAATTCAGAGCCAACAGTTTGAGGATCATAGTCTGTGTGACCTTCGTGATCAGGTAGTTTGGGGGGAGGCCAGCCAGGCTACTTTCGGTTCTGATGGTATTCTGATATTTGATGGTTGACTTTGTGTTCAGAGGGTTGGTGATTTGATTCAGTTGATACTCTGTGAGGCACATTGATCTAGATACTCCATTCATCCTGGCGTGGAGAAGATGTTTAGATATTTGAGACAGCTTTACAGGTGGTGTTGTATGATGAGAGACGTAGTAGAGTTTGTATCTAGGCGCTTGAACTGTCAGCATGTGAAGTTTGAGCACATGAGACCGGGTGGCTTGATGCAGCGACTTCCCATTCCTGAGTGGAAGTGGGAAGGTATTACTATGGACTTCATTGTTGGGTTACTTCATACTTCTCGGGGTTTTGATTCTATTTGGGTGATTGTGGATCGGCTGACTAAGTCAGCCCACTTCTTGCCGGTTCAGACTTCCTACGGTGCTAAGTGGTTAGCTCAGATTTACATTTGTGAGGTTGTTCGGTTCCACGTGGTCCCAGCTTCTATCATTTCAGATCACGGCACTTAGTTCACATCTCACTTTTGGAGTGCTATTCAGTGGGATTTGGGTACAAAGTTTCAGCTTAGTACTGCTTTCCAGCCTCAGATAGATGGCCAGTCCGAGAGGACTATTCAGATCCTGGAGGACATGTTTCGGGCTTGTGTTCTTGACTTTGGATGTTCATGGGATCAGTTTGTGCCATTGGCCGAGTTTGCTTATAATAATAGCTTCCATTCGAGCATCGGCATGGCACCTTTCAAGGCCTTGTATGGTAGGCGTTGAAGATCGCCGATTGGTTGGTTTGATGGTTTAGAGTCTAGACCGCAAAGTACACACTTGCTTAGAGGTTCATTAGACCGTGTCCGTTTGATTCAGGATAGCCTTAGAGCAGACTAGAGTAGGTAAAAGAGCTACGCTGGTCATAGACTTCGTGCCTTGGAGTTCAGTGTTGGTGACTTGGTTTCCTTCGAGTATCGCCCGTGAAGGGCGAGATGAGGTTTGGGCGGCGGGGAAAACTTAGCACCAGGTTTATTTGGCCGTTTGAGATTCTACAAAGGGTTGGTAGTATTTCCTACATGTTATCTTTGCCTCCGATGTATTCAGCTGTTCACCCAGTCTTTCATGTCTCGATGTTGTGTCGGTATGTGCCAGATGAGTCTCATGTGTTGCATTGGGATTCAGTTCAGTTAGATGAGCGTTTATCATTTGTTGAGGAGTGATAACGCTAAAATCATGCTCTCCAAGTAGGAGGTCACAACGATCATCAGAGCAAAACAAAATTTATAATTCTCAACGACTGTTGGGGTCGTACCCAAGGGAAAAATATAGTCACGATCGAACTAATAGAGAATTCAAGTAACTTATTGAAGTTCAATTAACAAAAGAGGGGAAAAAGATATCTAAAAGGGGGGGGGGTTAACTAAGAACTAAAAGATAAAAGAAAATCAAATAAAAGATAAATTGATCAATGGCTTTCCCCTTGCTTTTGCCAAGCAAGGACAACAAGGAAGATTTGGGAATGGGAACTCAATTCACAAAACTTGCACCCGATTAACACTTGGGTAGTCTTGGCTAAAGGTGTAGTTTACCACCATTAGACCAATCAACACACAACTTGTGTTCTCTCGAATCACCACGAGTAAACAATAACCAAATTTTCACTTGGGTGGGTTGGGTTATCTCTAACCCCAATTCTTAGATGGGAGTTTCGGGCAACAAAACTATCTCTAGACTTGGTCTAGAGTGGAAATCCCAAATCTCCACTATCAAACCTTCCCGAATTTAGGGTAATCCATTCTCAAGCAAAACCCCAAATTAGAAAGCTAAGTCAATATTTGCAACCATTGACTATAAATTCAAGCATGGAAGATTCAAGACCCCAAATAATCAAAAAAGAACAAAATATATATATGAAATCAATAACCCAACAATTATTATCTCTAATACAAACCCAAAATCTCAATTCAACAATTACACCAATAAATATAGCAATTAAGAACAAGAGTTTGAAGAATGGAACTTAAGATTTTACAATACAAAGCATCCAAATCTTCACTCCTATGGTGTTGGTTGATGAACTTTCTCTCCAAGCTTGCCAAAAGTTGTGAGAATAGGCAAAGATCCAGCCAAAGATGATTTCCAAAATGGCTTGGAGGTATTTTATGTGAATTGGGGTTTCCAAAAGTGCGAATTTCAAAATCTGTCCTGCAGCTGATGACGCCTTATTCGCGGTCGCATGAACATGCTTCACAATTGTGAGGCTTTATCTTTTCCTTCCATGCGGTCGCGTGGATTAACTCTCGTGGTTGCGTGGCTTTAATTCCATATGCATCGCGGTCGCGTGACTTGTAGCTCGCGGTTGCGATAGCTTGCTTGTTTCCTTGTGCATTGCGGTCGCGATAAGTACTTTGGTATCAGTGATCAACATCTCCTTTTAGCTACCATTTGACTTGTTTTCACTCGAATCTTTCCCGAACACTTCTAAAACACAGAAACCTGTAAAATAGAAGGAATTCGTGTCAAATTTCACTATTTATCCACTTTATACTAGCAAAGGTGTAAGATTAGAAGTTAAACAAGTAGGTAGAATACAAACTTATCAAACCCTCAAACTTTAACTATTGCTTGTCCTCAAGCAACTTAAAAATTCTAACTCAAGAGGCATACAACACAAGTGCAAATGACAATACCACAAGCCAAGGAAAACCTATTTCAAGCACCAATCATGACTTCGGTTGGTACTAATGATGAGTCAATCACATGATAACTTGCTCTAAGTATTCCCCTCATTTCAAAAACAATTCAATGAAGCAATGGCACAATAAGAATAAGCAAGTTACAACAACCAATCCTCGAGATGTGACTCAAACTACTAGCTTACCAAAACATACTCATTTGACTTATTTTTGGAGTTTATCAATGTCACCAACTATCCTAATTCGCATGCCGTCACATGAACGAAAGTCCCAAGAACACATTATGTACAAATATAATCACAAGGGATAAATACAAACACTCACACTCACAAAGAATTTCAAGTACCAAAAAGTATCAACCATAGGCTTGCCCTTATTTTCATTCGCCGTAAGCTCAAATAAAATCGGTCGGAGATCTCAAAGGGATTTTCTAAGCTTGTAATGTAGGCTCAAGGACGGGTAGGACATGCATTTGGATCCAAGTGACTACATCCTCCTCAAACTCTACACAACTTTTTCAATTCGAAACCAAGTCCATTCCTTTCATTTTCATTCAACACGAGGAACCATTTCACTTCTTTTTATTTGAAGCCCCAATTCTTTTATCATTTTCATCACCTTGGAGTATTCATTTCTTTTCATTACTTCCCTCTTTTCCTTTCATTTTTCTTTTTTTCTCCCTTCTTTTCGGCAATTCTTATTAAGCAACAAACCATGATTTAGTCATTTAGCACTCCTCCAAGGTACCTTTAGCAACCCCCAAACATAGGATTTTAGTCTCGATTTCACACTTGTAGAGTTCAAGGAGGGACGGGTTCAAGAGAGGAACTCATGTTCAAAAATGGTTTAAGGCTGGTATCATGGTTGCCAAAGAAAAGGTATTAGGCTCAAGAGGGGTGACTAATGATTCAATTTAAGTGCAATGGTGGATTTTAAGGCTAAATAGGCTTTGATAATCACAAAGAAGGCCTAAGATCATTTCTCCAACCAAAAGTAATCAAGACTAGCTTTAAAGTCTAACCGGGAAAGTTCTAGTTAACACAAGCAAGCACAAGAATTATTCAACTAGACCTCACCACACATGGCATGCGAATCATTCAAGAAGGATCAATTTTAACTTTCTAAAAAAGAATAAGGAGGAGCCATTCCATGTTATCACCACTAATAGGCTGAGAGTCACAAAAAGATTAAAGGGGTTGTCACACATTAATCTTTACCATGCCCTTTTCACAAATTTTTTGGAAGGGTATGCTTATTTCACTTAACATGCAAGACTACTTCATTAGTACCAAACAAGTCAATTGCAACCAAAAACTCAAAAGACGATGATTTGCCCTTAAGAATTGTGTCACTCAGTCTATCATTGGGCCAATTCATCTGTCTAAATTGGTATGTATACACAAAGTGGATCAACCCAACCATCACAATCAACAGGCACATGCGATTTGCACATGCTAAAGTGCGGGTCGCACGTGCAATGCACAAGACAATAGTGGGCATGTGCGAAGCTCATGCGGTTTGCACATTAACATATGCAATGCTGTGTCCCAACTCCGACAAGCTCTATCTAGCCTAACAGGTAATCATACTTCCTCTGGCTCCAAAACATCTAACACACTTGCTATAAACATAAAAATGAAGAAGCTACAAGAAAATAACTAACAACTTAAACAATCAACTCCAGCAATATCAACAAACAAACCTGACGAGGGCACATCAATATCCAACAATAAAAATAAAACAAGGCCTGACAAGGGCACAATATCCAAAATAAAACAACATGCTAGGAAGAGTGCTAGCCACCCCCAACTAACAAAGTGCAATGCCCTCACTGCAGCAAAATAAGATAGGAGTTTGAGTGGGCTCCCTGAAGGGTGTATCACTCAGAACTAGAATTGCTAGGTACAGAAAATACCCAGTCTCCCTCATCAGCATCCTCCTCAGCGTCAGACCCATATAGCTTTCTCAGAGTGTTATTTACCTTCATGAGGAACTTTCTTTGCTTCCTATCATGGTCCCTCCACTTTTTCTGTCACCTTTCCACCTTAGCCAACCTCTCCTTGATGTGCTGTTGTTGGCTTGCTACCCTAGCTAGTGTAGGGTTACTAGGAGTAGTGGAGTATGGCGGCCTTGATGCTGGTGCAGTGGAAGTCTCACCCGGACCCGAAGGTAAGCCTGCTACAATCTGACGAAGATGGGCATCAATGCCATAGACCTAGCTGGAGATGTGCTGGAGTGTCGGAGACCTAATTCTGTGAGGACCAATAGTCTCAGCAGCAGCGGCTAACTCACGTGCCTCGCTAGACTCAGAAAATAAACCAAATTATGGTGAATCCACGTCTATCTTCCTCTTCTTTGATGCTTGAATAAGGCCTCTCTTCTTTAGATGGTGAATCAATTTTTCAGGCTTCCTCTTACTTTCACCATCCCTCTTTGAAACCCCATCTTCATAGCATAAGTGAGTGATCAATAAAGGAAAGAGAAGACTCTTGCTACCATCAAGGACCACTTGTTGAATTTATTGCACGATCAGTTGCCCTACATTCACCGGCAGACCTTCCATCATAGCAGAAATGACCTTTGCTTTATCAGGGGTCACATCAGATTCATTCGTTGAAGGCGTGACTTGAGCAAAAATGATCAAAATCCAAGTGCAGGCCTAAGGGTTAAACTCCGAGGACTCAATCCTCATATTGAACGCTATCCATTGCGGTACTGTGCTATCATGTAAGTGTTCCACAAACCAATCGGTCCCTATTTTTGTAGCACGGGCTTTGTATGTGACATTGTCGACATTTAGGAGGTGGTAGTATCCATTGATCAACTCTAGATCAAACTGAACCAATTTACCCTGCACCTGCACCATCAAGTTATTTACGAAGTCCGTCTCGGCCACATTAGCATAAAATTCATGAACTACAGCAAAGTTTGCCTGATAGGCTCAACGGTGAAACACAACCACCTACTAGTAACTAACTTTCCATGGAAGTCGGCCCATTTCTCCTCTAATCCGTCTAACATGATACCTCGCTCACTCGTGATTGGCTTTGTCAAAAGACGACCATATAGTTGGGAGAACTTGAGGGAGATGAAGGTTCCTTGGTCAAAGTACTCTTTATCGGTCACTTTTTTGTCATCTTCATGTTCAATTTCGGCCATTTTCAAGCTTAAATTACCTACACAAGGAACGAAGTTGTCAAACAATGATATAGACATGTAAAGAAATGTATTGGGACATGATTAGGCCAAATAAATGAGCCGAAACAAGCCCGGACAGAGCTGGGCATAGTTGCTATTTTGGGGACTGTTAAAATTGGTCATCGTGATCGCTGGTTGTTGCATCGCAATTGCAAAGACCAATTTAATTTTTTCAGAATTTTAAGTCATCACGATCGTGGAATGTGACATCGCGATTGCGATGCTTAGTGACGTTGGTCATCGCGATTGCTGTATTGGGCATTGCAATCGCGATGATCATATTTTTTCCCAAAAAATATCTTTCAGTCTTTTCGTCAAATAGGTGCTATGCACCCTTTTGCACACAATTTTTTCAACACATGGGGGTCACTTTTTACCCCTAAAATCAGCAAACCAATAGATTACTAACCCCAAATAGATTTCACTCATAATTTCATACCACAACACCCAATTTATACATTATGAAGGAAGTAAAGATTGACACCCACTTGGGTGTTTAAAGCACTTACTTTAGCACAATGAGGGTGAATAAAACAAGAGAGAACAAATATCATACCTGAGGATTTGCAAACGGAATTAAAGTTGATGGTGGATTTTTATTTTTGTTGCCTTGGAAGAGAGAAAAACCAAGTTTCAAAGCAGTTTTTTCTTTTAAAATGGCTTAATTGAACTTTTAATAACTGGAAACTGTTTGTTGTCTCGCGATCGAGTGGACTTCTCAAGAAATCATGATGAGTTAAGATCCCATAACTCTACGCAATCACGAAGTGACTCACGCGATCGCGAAGAGTTACTAAAATTTTATCTTATCGCGATCGCGATGGTCAAGGGTCGCGATCACGATGCCTTAGCATCGACTGAGTTTTCTGAATTTTTTCATAGGGAAATACTTTGACATATGATGCCAGGTGTGACATGCACATTGGGAGGTGCGAAATGCACCACTTTCGCATATGACACTATTTTTGTTCAGTTCACTATTTGATTGTACGATGGCATGTGCGACGGGCACTCTTCCAGGTGCGAAAAGCACATTTTCAGAGGTATTTTTGGGTGCTTTTTAACGCCATGTTCCTCTTCTCATTCCTTGAGGCACCTAAAAAAACCAAAAAAGAATCAAAAAGTGAAGTAAAGAATAAAAACTATGGGTTGCCTCCAATCAAGCGCACAATTTAATGTCGTGGTGCGACGCCAGCTACCTCACCATCGAGATTTCCACTTGAAAGATTTGAACCTTCGACCCAAACTCGAATCAAACTTCCGGTGACAATCCTGGGGTAAAGGTTTGAACATGAGAAGGCCATTTTCGTTGTTTTGCATTTTGCACTTTTTTGCCTTCAAGTGAGGAAGGTCGCTTTGCCCCCTTGGAACAACAAACTTGAAACCGGTTAAACTTCGATCCATTCTCCTTCCAAGGTCCTACAAGATCTTGATTACTTCACCTTTTGTCAATTCAACCAAACTCAAGGTCGACGAGTGGTTGGAGTCAGATTTGGCCATCTCCACCTTCAATCTTGTTTCATTCATCATTTTCTCACACTCGAATGTACTAGAGTCTTTCAAGATGAATCATTGGACTTTGCCTTGCAACTCTAGTATTATTTGTTTAATCTCGGAATCATGAGTCATATATGAGGTAGTTGGCTGCCTCAATACCTTCAATTCATGAGCATCCCTTGTGTCTTCCTCTTCAATAGGTAACAACTCAAAATCACTATCCACGTCCGTGTATATGTCAATTTGAGCATTGATGTTAGTGTTTATGTTTCCAAAAGCAATTTCAAGTTGCCCTTCTTTTTGCTTTCTTTTGACATGCCTTTTCAACAATATCTCAAACATTTGTAGCATTCTTTCACGTTGTTCCCTATAGGCCTCAAGTTGGCGAGTTAGTTCCAATATCCATTCTAGGCTGACCACCTCACCTAACAAAAACAATTCCTCTTGTTGGGGTTCAACCACCACCTGTACAAACTCACTGTCGGGGGATGTCATATTTTGCAAATCTTCATCATCATCCTCAAAGTGAATTTGATGGAGTTAATGTTCGATTTTTTTTTCATTTGCTTGGCTCAGAGGGTTTTCTTTAACAATATGGCTACAAGGAGTAGACAATACCACCATGGGTTGCGAAGCACATTTTCTCTCCTCTTCTTCTTTAGCTCTTGCATCCACAAAGTCTTGCTTTATGGATTGCACACACTCCTCTGTGATATCTTTCTTGGCAAAGAGATTTTGATCCATGGCATATAGGGTTTTTGGTTAGGTGTCTTCTTCATCAACTTGAGCAAAAGGCGTGGACAAATCTACCATGGATTGCTTGGCATGATTTATCTCCTCGCCTTCCTTTATTCTCATTTCCACCAAACCTTGCTTTATGGATTTCATACCCTCCTCTTGGGTTTCTAGCGAGGTTAGGAGGGTTTGGAGCTTAGCCCATATGCGTTCTTCGTTTAATAATTCATGGTCCTATTAAGATCACAAGCACCACTAGCAACATGGTTAGTATAAGAAGGGGGAGGAGGATGGTCATTAGGGTAATTGCTCGAATGTCCATCATGACCACCACACCAATAGGAATTTCACCCATCATAGGAACATGAAGGTGAATACCTCCCTCTCCTAGGGCCAATCTTACATTTCTGCCAAAGGTGGGGTCTTTTACAATAACAACAAGGATCAATATAACAAGGGTTGAAACCACCAACACCTCTATCATTTCGAGATGCCATAAAATCAATCAACAAAATAAAACAAAATAAAAGAAAAACAATTATTCACAAAATTGAACTAGAGTAAGTAAACTCAAATTCTAAACTAACTCAATAAGCCAAATTGTTCCCCGGCAATGGCACCATTTTTTATGACGCTCAAATCATGCTCTCCAAGTAGGAGATCACGGCGATCGTAAGAGAAAAACAAAATTTATAATTCCCAATGAGTGTCAGGGTCATACCCAAGGGAACAATATAGTCGTGATTGAGATAATAGAGAATTCAAGCAACTTATTGAAGTTCAATTAACAAAAAAGAGGAAAAAGATTCACCACGAGTAAACAATATTGTGTAGTTGACCATATTTTGACCAATCAACACACAACTTTTGTGTTCTCTCGAATCACCACGAGTAAACAATAACCAAATTTTCACTTTGGCGTGTTGGGTTATCTCTAATTCCAATTCTTAAATGGGAGTTTTCGGCAACCAAACTATCTCTAGCCTTCGTCTAGAGTTGAAATCCAAAATTCCCACTATCAAACCTTCCCGAATTTAGGGTAATCCATTCTCAAGCAAAAACCCAAATTAGAAAGCTAAGTCAATGTTTACAACCATTGACTATAAATTCTAGCATAAAAGATTCAAGAGTCCCAAATAATCAAACAAGAACAAAATCTAATTATGAAATCAATAACCCAAGAAGTATTATCTCTAATACAAACCCAATATCTCAATTCAACAATTACACCAATAAAAATAGCAGTTAAGAACAAGAGTTTGAAGAATGGAACTTAATATTTTATAATACAAAGCATCTAAATTTTCACTCCTATGGTGTTGGTTGATGAACTTACTCTCCAAGATTGCCAAAAGTTGTGAGAATAGGAAAACATCCAGCCAAAGATGATTTCCAAAATGTCTTGGAGGTGTTTTCTGTGAATTTGGGTTTCCAAAAGTGGGAATTTCAGAATATGTCCTGCAACTGATGGCACCTTCTTTGCGGTCGCGTGATCATGCTTCGCGATTGCAAGGCTTTATCTTTTACTTCTACGCGGTCGCATGATTCACTCTCGCAGTCACGTGGCTTTAATTCCCTATGCATCGCGGTTGCGTGACTTATAGCTCGTAGTCGCGATAACTTGTTTTTTCCTTGTGCATCGTGGTCACGTGATTTACTCTCGCGGTCGCGATGAGTACTTTGGTGTCAGTGATCACCAGATTATTTTAGCTCGCATTTGACTTATTTTCACTATAATCTTTCCCGGACACTTCTAAAACACAGAAACCTATAAAATCGAAGGAATTTGTGTCAAATTTCACTATTTATCCACTTTATACTAGCAAAGGTATAAGATTAGAAGCTAAATAAGTAGGTAGAATACCAACTTATCAAGGAGCCAATAGCTATTCTGGCCAGAGATATCACGAGATTGAGATCTAGGGGGATTTCGATTGTGAATGTTCAGTGGAGGCATCGTTTGGTCGAGGAGGCTACATGGGAGACTGAGAGTGAGTTGTGTGCTCATTATACTCCTGTCTTTATTTAGAGCTTGCCTTGGCACCCGGTTCTTGAAAGATTAGTGATGCTAGCCTTTTGAGGCTTTGGTTGTGGGATTTTTGATTATTGAGAGGCTTTGGAGTCCTATCTTATTGAGGCACTTTTATGTGGCCTTCTGAGCAGAGTGTGAGACTCTGGTTCTATTCTTGTGGGAGGCTGAGTGGTATCTCTCGGTTATTGTGGCCTAGTTATTTTATCGTCGGGTTGTACTTGTGAGGTGATTCACTGGTTATGCTATCATATGATTGGATTGGTGTTATGATTTCCTTATACTGGTTGATTCCATTTTGAGTATATTAGACTACTCTCCGTCTTTTCCTTCCACTTGAGGTTACCGGTATAGCGCCATTTTCTCAACTCTCTCTCTACTTACTTATATTGTTGTGCAAGGACTCCAGGTGCGTTCTCCTTTCCTTCACCTGTGATTCTGTGTAATTGTATCTCTGTGCTAGCATGTGTTACTTGAATCTCTTGGTTATGGATGATCTGTGCTAGCTCCTTGTGCCTTGCTTATGGCTTCAGTGACTGCTTTCTTTCTATCTGTTACTTACTGCTTTTATATCTTATATGCTCTCAGTCGGCCTATGATACCTACTGAGTACCCGTGGTTTTGGTGCTCATACTACACTTCTGCACTTTTTTGTGCAGATATTAGCTGAGCTTTCGCCGTTGATCACGTTGGAGACTCGTGCAGCTTTTGGATCTTTGAAACTAGGGTGAGCGCCTGACGGTCGGGGCTTGTCTACATCTCATCTGTTGTACTGTTGCTCCTTGTACTTTCGGAGGTAATTTATGTTGTATTTTGTTACTACTGGCACTTGTATCCTATTAGAAGCTTATGTACTATTGATACCGAGTCTTGGGGTTGGTGTAGTTTCCTTTATGTATTTATATTCGAGTTTTGATTTCGCTTATTTCTGCTTGCTGGTGCGTTTTGGTTAGGTAGTATCCCATTACTAACCGTTCTGGGCTACGAGAATTGGTTCGCCTACTGAGGGATTGTAGGTGCCATCATGACTTGAGAAATCGGGTCGCGACAGCTTGGTATAAGAGCTCTAGGTTCACCGGTGTCATGGTACAGAAGCAAGTTTCTAAGTAGAGTCTTGTGGAACGGTACGATGACATCTGTATCCTATCTGCGGGAGGCTACAGGGCATTGTTAGGAAAAGTTTCATCTTCTTGGCTCCTCCTCGTGTGTTCTTGGCTCTATTGACTTCTAAACTTCGGTTGTTCATTCATTCTGAGATGCCTCATACTAGTGCGATAGCGGTTGGTGCCAAGGCTTCTGTGCCTGTTTCTTCAATGCTTCCCTCAGTGCCAGGAATCCAGAGTGAGGGTTTACTCCACTAGATAGGGGGTGTGGGGTCAGCCCAACCACCGACTGGATTTATAGCGACCTCAGCACTTCAGGACACCATGGCTAGGACTCTGAGCCCTCCGGTGAGTGTTTCAGTACCTAGTTCTGTGAGTGGTTCTTCAGTTACAATTGAGCTTCTAGTTCTTCAGTAGGGTTGTCTGTCAGTATTGGAGTATGAGGTGAGATTTTCCCATCGGATTTCATCTGGTATAGTCTATTTTTGGTGGGTTGAGTATTGGCACTTTGCTAGGAATTGCCTCAGGATTGTGTATCCCAGACAGCCTGGTTGTTATCATTGTGGAGAGATTGGTTACCGTTATAGATATTGTCCCCGGCGAGGGCCGGTTGGGCCTTTAGTTTGGACTACTCAGTCCAGAGTTATATCCCATCAGCTTGATACTCCTCTTGGTGGGACAGAGGTAGAGGTTCCTGATATTATTGCTCCAGGTTAGGCTTTTGCTACCTTCGACTTATGTTAGTCCCGCTCGTGTTGCGACTCTATCCCTTCTATCGTGTAATTGCTTATATGTCTACCTGCTACTTATTTAAGTTGTTTGGATACCCGAATTGTAGTAGCTATGTGTTATTTTATTGGTAGTTTATTCTTTAGTAGTGGATGGGGGTACGTTAGCCTTGAGAGGTGTTTTCCCGGAGTTGTAGCTCGTGGGTAGTTCTTGTTATTCCATTTCTAGTTGGGTTACCCCTGTTTCATTGTGATTCTGGACTTTTAGTTGGGTTTCCCTTGTTGAGCGGTCCTAGATGGTTGTTGCCTAGGCCGTTATCTAGCGTGGCTAGAGATCCGTGTGATGGTTCCGTGTATTACCCATAGTTGGGCCGGAGTTGAGATTTTGCCTTAGTTGGGAGATATTGATTATGCTAGTGTTCTTAGATTGGTTTGGCCTCCCGAGTGTCTAGAGTCGACCCTCTTTGTTGATTAGTTTAGGAGGTTTGTAGGTATGTGGGTTGTTCCCATAGTCTCCTCCACTTCCTGGTCCATTGGGTGTTTTGTTGTATCCCTAGCTCCAGATGGAACGAATCTTGATCGTAGTTCTTTCGATGAGCTCTGGATGTTGGCATCGTGATTGGGTCTTGACTTTAAGCACTTCTGACTAAGTGTTGATCGTAACCTCATGGTAAGGCTTGTATTTGTAGGCATTTCTGGTGAGTTGGGCATCTGGCCCATTCTTCTCCTGCCTTATTGAATTTGACGTGTAGCTATGAGTAGTAAGGTAATGGCTTCAGGTTCTTATTCGAGAAAGGATTTGTAATGTTTAATATGTGCTAAGGAAGGATTTTTGTTTAGTTGAAAAAAAAGGGAGATGACGTTTTTTTTGTGTTTATGTGTCCTCGTAGTTGCCTGAGGTGGCGATGAAAGTTTGCTTTGGGATTGTGTGTCGGTGATTCGATTCAGCCGTCTACACATTGTCGTGGGTTTTCCGTCGATTGGTTTTGTTTTAGTAGCAACTGCGGTGTTGGCAACTTGCATATTCAGGCCTATTTGGCTTGGGTTCTTACGGGTTCATTGGCAGCATCCTGGTTCGACCAAGGCTTTAGTTGGTAGTTTTGAAAGTTGGGGTTCAGAATCATGGCTTGGCAGGTTACATCGGATGGTTTGTGGCAGTTTCTATTTGGTTGCAGCATCCTAGTGCCGGGAGGCAATGGGTGCGGGCAACTTAGCTTCTTTACTTCAGTTGTGGATGCGCCTATTGGCCTTGGACACCTAGTCCTTGTCTAACCTCTGCAAGAGGCGGGATATTTTAGATTTTAGCAGTGTTCTAGTTAGTACGAGGTCCTTCAACCATGGTTGGACAGACTCAGCGGCGTAAGTTTGAGCTTCAGTAGTGGTGTATGCTTTATGTGGTCAACTTGTACGTATTGAGACTAGCGAGGCTATTTTCAGCTCTAATGATATGTAGAGACTGATAATAGCCATTCGTTTGCCCAGGATTTGAAAGCTTGTTTAATTGATTCCTCCGGAGTTATTGTTTATGTGGGGTTCTAGTGTTGGTTAAACTCGGCCAATATGGACGAGAAGTTCGTTAGGGTATATGCTTCGAAGTTGTTGGTTGTTTGCAGAACCAATAGAGCGGTTGATTCGAGCCAAAGGTATGAATTGAAAGTATATGCAAAAATTTCTATGGCTAGATGGTAACTTTGAACCCCAGGTACCTTTTTACTTTGCCTTCGGGGTGTTTTGACTTGATATTCGTGGCACAATGGACTTCTTCCTGAGGTGAGATTTGTAAGGCAATTTCACATTCAAATGGTATTCAAGTGTTCAGAGTAGAAGCAGTGTTTTCTAAAGTTGAGAGCTTGGCTCATGGTTACAGACTTCGTGGTATGCTTACCACACTTCTTGCAGGATCATGGTTTTTGTTTGGGTCTTTTGGGCAGATTGCCCTGGTTCATTCACTTTCAGCTTATTCAGACCTGGCACAGTTCAGTTAGCGAATTTGATGTTAGAAAAAATGTTCGTTCGTTGGTTGGTGGTCAGTCAAGGCAAATAACTTTAATTTCAATGATATGCTACGGGTTGTTATCTTGGATGTCAAAGGCTAGTAGCCTATATCTTGGCTTAAAACGAGTTTGAATAAAGTGGGTGACTTCGTTCATGGTAAAGTATAAGCAAGAACTATGGATCTCCGGTGTGTCTGTTGATGCTCCAGGGTGGTTTGAGTGTTCAACTTGTATGCAGCTTCCTTTTTGTGGTACTGAAGGATTCAGCTCAGAATTTAAAAAAAAGAAAAAAAAAGGGCTTTTGCGGAAAAGTGGGTTCATGAGTTAGAGTTTTGGGTTGATGGATCTTCTGGTAAACTTGGTATGGCTTTGAGGATTCGAGTTTTGTGTGTTCATCGCCTTGGTGCTCTGGTTTCATTGTTGTGTCAGTGATTTTCGGTTAAGATTCTCGAGGTTTAGTTTGCGCTGACAGATCTTTGGAGATTTAAATCTAGCTTGGCTAGTAAGAAATTAAGGCTTGGTTGCTTTCTTTGGTTCTGTTATATTGGGTGCTGTCTGGTCGCGGAGGTTACCCGGGTTGTCTGAGAGAGTAGTGCGGGCGTTGTATATGCTATTCTTAAATCTCTTGTATTTTCTTCCTTCCTGACTTTCGGGGACGAAAGTCTTTTTAGTAGTGGATGATGTAATGACCCTTCCGGTCATTTACACGTTTTCGCCTTTCCTGTACCATTAGAGCTTACTTGTAGCGGCCCAAGTCATTTATGGCTTGTCGGGACCGGTAGTTCGATGCCCGGGCCATTTATTTGGTCTTTATGGTCGTTCCTCGTTTTAGAGCTCAACTTTGGAAATCGTTAACTTTCGACAATATTCTTGGTAATATCAAAGAATTAAACCAAGGTTCTAGGTCAAAGGAATCCCTTACTTAAAAGTACGAGTTAAAGAAATGCCTCATGTAACACCTCGCCCGTTTGGAAGGTTTAAAGTAACCCGTGCCTTTGGGGTAAGACTAATAGTGTCTAATATACTAAGAAGGATGTGTTATGAGGTATTGTAATGGCAAAATGGTCGTATGATGAGTTTTGAAGTTAAGCAACTTGCGAAACAAAAGTCGGAAAAAGTTATTGTAAATTCCTTTAAGGAATTCTCTTCAAATTTGGGTTAAATGTCTTGGGGTGTTTCTCCCTATCTATAAAGAGTTAGTGGGACCCCAATATATCAAATATAAGGTCTACGAGTCTAGTTTCTAACTCACTAAACCGTTCGTCCATACGACTTCATAATAGAGAGATATTCACATTTTCGTAAGACTGCGCAAGCAGACACGTCAAGGCAGGGCCCACATCCTAAGTCTGTTTGCCTTTATAAATCAGCTTCTCCTTCATTTTAAGACCATAAAAACAGACCAAAACCTTAAAAAATCAGATATAAACCTTAGATATAATCCATGGACCTTGATCCTTTCAATTCGGAAGTTTAACGGAAGTTGCTCTACGTCGCGAGCTCATCGTCGTGGTATAGTTTTCTCGTCGTTTTGGCTCATTTGGTTGCTACTGCAAGGAGGCAGTTCGTGGAACTGATATTTTTATGGTATTATCATTTGATTATCGGAAGGTAAGGGTTCTAAATCCTCGACTCATTCTTAATTTGAGCTTTAAGATCAATTCCGAGGAGAACTTATCGTTATCGGCATGTTTGTCGTGTTTTCTTGCCGTATATTGTTACAGCTCGTGGTGGGCCCTTATAACAGCATGTTTAGATTGGTATTTCAAAGCTTTTTGTTAAGGTAATCTTCCTCCTATGACTCTCCTTCATTATTATATGTTCTAGTATTGTTTAATGGATTTCTGAGCCACGAAGTGGTATTTTTGATCTATGGCTCTGGGCAGCCCCTTTGTCATATTGAATGGGTTGTTATTGTTGTATGTTGATGGGGTTAAGGTGTTGGAAGTATTGGGAATTGATGTGATTCTTATTGGAGTCACGTACGATAGTTATTGGATTGAATGGCATAAAATACGCCTTTAAATAGTGCCTCGGGAGCTCGTCGCTCCTTTGAGATGTGGGTTGCATATTATTGTTGGATTTAGCTACCATTTATTATTGTTATTAGCCTCATTTTATGTTTTGGAGTTGGCTGGTCGCGAGTGTGACATTAACACCTTATCAAAGGGCTATGGCTCGTTCTTGCAGCCTCGTCGATTCTAGAAATTGTTCCATTACCTTGGTTGGTCAGCCTTCATAGAGACGTATTTGGGGCTTCAGTTGGAAGTATTTGTTTTGTGTGATTCAGAGCTTCCCGGAGCAGTTTGAGTGTGGACGATGTCATTTTCGCAGCTAGTCATCGGATGACAGGTAGGTTATTGTTTTTCCCCATATAGACTCTGCGTATGTAGGCTATAACTGCATTAATTAGCATCCTTGGATGGGTTGTTATAGATTGGTACCCCAGACCTTGTCCACCTTGTTCGTCTGTTATTTCATGCGTTGTTTGTAGTATTCTTGTAGTATTGTATATTACCCTTGTGGTCCTGTATGGCCTTGTATTGACTCTGGAACATAGATGGTGGGCTATTTGGGAATGTCCGCGAGTCCCGGACATAGAGATTATCCATTTAGGCTGGTTTTGTCTGTTGAATAGCTATTGGGCCTGTGCAGGGCTGATAGGAATTGTTGTGAGCCGTTTGGCTACTTTTATATTTGTGTGCGAGCATATCATCCATGAAAAAGGTTTTCCCCTACATGTTTTACTACAGTTTTGGCTGCGAGCCACTACTGACAGTTTTTCTAAATCTGCATGGCTCTGGGGCCCTTTTTTGTACTGTTGATGATAAACAAGGGGATTTTTGGAGGTTTTTGCACTGATTTTATTACTGGTACTAGTCTCTGCGGGGCAGAGCACCAGACTTGATTTTATTATTGATACTAGTCTCTGCGGGGCAGAGCACCAGACTTGATTTTATTACTGATACTAGTCTCTGCGGGGCGGAGCACTAGACTTGATTTACTACTGTTTTAGACCCGATTACGCCCGGGCACCCTTGGAGGGGTTTTTGAGGCATTTTATACTACTTTAGTCCTGGACAGGGTCTGGGCATGCATATTTGAGACAGGGTCTCTATCTTGATCCCGGACTTGCTTCCAGATGACATGTCCTGATACTGAGTTTTAGTATGGGGTCGGGGACCTCCATGGACCTTGCCGCTCTGGGCCTGGGGCTCCGGGATGGGTGCGCTAGAGGGAAGGGTATACGGTGGAGTAGAGGTATACAGGCTGAGTCCTTCCATGGAACCTGCCTGCTGGGCCCGATTGGCACCAGAGGAGGTACATACAGAGGTTCTATTTCATATCATAACATATCATGCATTGGATTCCACCCTTGTTTACTGTGTGTTCAGTGTACGCTCCGGTAGTATGGGATGTCGGAGGGTTTGCTTTCACTTGATTGTGTTCCTCGATTGTATGGGTAGCCGTTGGGACTGTAGGTAGACTATATTTACTCCTGTCTTTATTTAGAGCTTGTCTTGGCACCCGGTTCTTGAAAGATTAGTGATGCTAGCCAGTTGAGGCTTTGGTTATGGGATTTTTGATAATTGAGAGGCTTTGGAGTCCTATCTTATTGAGGCACTTTTATGTGGCCTTCTGAGCAGAGTGTGAGACTCTGGTTCTATTCTTGTGGGAAGCTGAGTGGTATCTCTCGGTTATTGTGGCCTAGTTATTTCATCCTAGGGTTGTACTTGTGAGGTGATTCCCTGGTTATGCTATCATATGATTGGATTGGTGTTATGATTTCCTTATACTGGTTGATTCCATTTTGAGTATGTTAGACTACTCTCCGTCTTTTCCTTCCACTTGAGGTTTAGGGTATACCGCCATTTTCTCAACTCTCTCACTACTTACTTATATTGTTGTGCAAGGACTCCAGGTGCATTCTCCTTTCCTTCACCTATGATTCTGTGTAATTGTATCTCTGTGCTAGCATGTGTTACTTGAAGCTCTTGGTTATGGATGATCTGTGCTAGCTCCTTGTGCCTTGCTTATGGCTTCAGTGACTGCTTTCTTTCTATCTGTTACTTACTGCTTTTATATCTTATATGCTCTCAGTCGGCCTATGATACCTACTGAGTACCCATGGTTTTGGTGCTCATACTACACTTCTGTTCTTTTTTGTTCAGATATTAGCTGAGCTTTCGCGATTGATCACGTTGGAGACTCGTGCAGCTTTTGGATCTTTGAGACTAGGGTGAGCGCCTGACGATCAGGGCTTGTCTACATCTCATCTATTGTACTGTTGCTCCTTGTACTTTCGGAGGCAATTTATGTTGTATTTTGTTACTACTAGCACTTGTATCCTATTAGAAGCTTCTTTACTATTGATACCAAGTCTTGGGGTTTGTGTAGTTTCCTTTATGTATTTATATTCGAGTTTCGCTTTTGCTTATTTCTCCTTGTTGGTGCGTTTTGGTTAGGTAGTAGACCATTACTAACCGTTCTGGGCTACGAGAATTGGTTCGCCTACTGGGGATTGTAGGTGCCATCATGACTTGAGAAATCGGGTCGCGACATACCTGTAGTAGCCTCAAGTGAATTATGGCTTGCTGGGACTAGTAGTTTGATGCCCTGGTTATTCGTTTGGTTGTTTTTCCCTTTTCTTGTTTTAAAGCCTTAACTTAGAATTTTGTTGACTTTAGTCAACA
Source organism: Jaltomata sinuosa (assembly GCA_003996215.1). Classification (NCBI taxonomy): domain Eukaryota; kingdom Viridiplantae; phylum Streptophyta; class Magnoliopsida; order Solanales; family Solanaceae; genus Jaltomata; species Jaltomata sinuosa. Next base: position 121,880 of record QJPP01001735.1, on the reverse strand, counting down.
TTCTTAGCTAACGTGCTCGGAATTGAATTCTGACAATTCTGTTAGCTCCAAATCATTGATTTTGTTCTATATGGACATTCAATTGAGGCCTGAGAACTTCTGGTGTGGGTTTTGTGTTGTTTTCAGGCCATTTGGAGTTGAAAGTTTAACTTTGGGTGGCTTTCGATGATAAGAGTGTCGGATTCAAAATCTGACAATTCCATCATCTCTAAAATGATGAGTTTAGGTAAGGAAGGTGGTTGGTTTGGGTACCAGGTAATCTGGGCTCATTTTGAGTCTTTTAGTTCTTATTCATTAGTGTTGACTTGGGTCAACATTTCTCTGAAACAACCTCGTATGGAAGTTTCATTGATTCGGTTGAGTCCAGAACATCATTTCCACTCTGCTTGCATTGTTGGTTTTTGAATATCGGTTTCCGATTGTGCCCAAAATGCCCCGTCGAGTTTTGGGAAAGTTACAGATTTCTGGTTGTTGCAGGTGTTGGCCTCAGGCCTTAATCGCGATCACGAGACTCCTTGTCACGATTGCGATGAAGTGCCTGGTTCACTGTGCTTCGCGATCACGACATCCTCTGTCGCGACCGTGATAAAGTCCCTTCTCCTTTATTTTTCGCGACCGCGTGGCTAACCTTTGTGAACGCGATGGTCTAGCCAGCATGGTCTTCTCAACAGTTAGGGGTACCTTCATGACTGCAAGGGGTCCCTTCGCGATTGCGTTGAAGGACTCCTGAGCAGTATATAAGTTTTCCAACTTCATCTCTTTCATTCAAAACTCATTTTCTCCATTGTTGACAGCTCCAAACTCGTACAAACTCGGTAATTGACACAATTTTGGGTGTTGGGTTGTTGATTCCTTGGCCTTGATCGTTCCTCCATCATAATTGCTATGTTTTATCTGCTTTAATCCATCAAATTATCTCCTTTGATTCCCAAATTGTTCCTTGTGTGGGCTAACTGGTTTGAGCCAATTCCTTAGCCAATTTCCCCTCTATATCTGAGCATGCACACCTTGGAGGGTTTTGATCATCGTGTTCCTTTTCGTTTTTGGTTTTGGGTTATGGGCCTCGCGGGCCCACTTTTGACCCAGATTTTGACCCGGATACAATTGTAGTGATATGGGTATCGTTAGACTCATTTTAATGTATTACTTATGTTTGTGATAGATTGATTATCATTCGGGATTTCTCGTAGTGATTCGGGCTTGGACATTTTTTTTGGGCAGCTTGTCATCGGATGACGGGTAGGTTATAGTCTACACTTCCTAGACTTAGCATATATCAGATAAAATTGTACTAGTTGGCTTCCTTGGGTTGGATTATTAGGTTGGTACCACAGACTTTGACTGCTTTCCATGATTCACTTCGTTTCTTTCCTCCGTTGTGTGTAGTATTCTTCGTAGTTGATAGTATCACCTTTACGGTCCTGTGTGGCCTTGTTTTACTCTGGAACATAGATGGTGGGTTATTCGGGGGTGCCAGTGAGTCTCGGGCATCGTTATCGTGATATTATGCTGGCTATCTGTGTTGTAGAGCGATTGGAGCCTGTGCAGGGCTGAGAGGTTATTTGTGGGTCGGGGGCCACTTTTGTGATTGTGTATGTATTTCACCATGCATATAGATCGAGGGGATTTCTTCTTGATTTTCTTACTATGGTTTTGGCTTTTGGCCTACTAGGACTGATTTTCTAAACCTTGCATGGCCCGTATGGCCTGTTTTTGGTAAAAATGATCTAAAAAGAGTTTGGTAACATTTTAATGGGTCTTCTTGGGGTAAGGGAGTTTTAAAGGGTATTTTATCACTAGCTCCACTTAAACTGGACTCGACGGGGTCTAGTGCTATAGTTATTTACTATAGCTTCTCGGGTGATGCTGGACCAGGCGGGGTCATGTGCTAGAACTATTGGACTTACTATTTTAGACTTTGATACCTTCCAGGCATCTTTACTTGGTGATTGATTTGAGATTGTGGGGCATCTATTATGTTTGTCGGGTGCCTCCACGGACCTTGCCATTCCGTACCAGAGGCTGTAAGATGCGGGTGCCGAAGGGAGGGTATACGGTGTAGTAGGGGTATACGTGTGTGACCTTGCATGGATCCTTTCTATTGGCCTCATAGGTTGACGGAAGTGGGTAACATACGGTACTACTATCACTCTTGAGATAGCATGGCATCATATCATTTATTTGTGTGAGGTACCACCCTTGTTTGCTGGTTGTTGATTGTACGCTACGATAGTATGGGTTGCCGGAGAGTTTTGTTTTCACTTGATTGAGTTCCTTAGTTGCATGAGAGGCCAGGGGACTGTAGGTAGACTCTTGTTTCTTTATCATGATACTACCCCCTGTCACGATTTTGAGATATTATATTACAACGTTGTTAGTTCTGGTTTTGAGAGTGATATGATTAGTTTGGTTTTTTATTCCTATTTTCTGAGCATATCTATCTTTACTCTTCTCTCCTATTCCTTATACTTAAGGTTACATGTATACCGTCAACTTCTTAAAACTTGTATATATATATACTATTTTTGCGAGGATCCCAGGTGCCTCATCTCTACTATGACCTATGCCTGTTGTGTAGATATTCTACTTGCTAGCCTTGCATTTTGTTTTCGTTGTCTTCCCTCTGGGCTAGTTCCTATGTACTTTTTCATTGATTTCCTTGACTACTTACTTCCATGTTGTCTGTTACTACGCTTTTATCTTATATGTGCCTAGTCGTCCTATGATACCTAACGGGTACCTTATGCTTCGCATTTGGTGCTCATACTACACTCTGAATCTTCTGGTGCAGATCCTAGTGTGAACCATCATCGTTAGCTCATGGAGACTCGTGCGAGGAGCTGCGTTTGTGATATTCTAGACTGAGGGTGAGATCTTGGCGACTGGAGCTTGACTTTAGTTTGTTTTTGTATATTTGTACTCTCTTAGCTTCGGAGACATGATGTATATGATATTTTGGACCCTTGTACTCCTTATGTAGATCCGACTCTTATTCGCTGATACCAGGTTTTGGGTTTGGTCTAGCTTCCGCATCGTACATATTATTCTTGTTATCTATTTTCTTCATCTTGTTCCCTTGCTTTTGCTTATTAAACATTTCTTCCACTTAGATTGTTAGATAGTAGCCCATTACTGACCGTTCTGGGCTCGGGGATTGGTTCGCCTACTGGGGGATTGTAAGTGCTATCATGACCGAGAAATAAGGTCGTGACACAAAACCTCCATAAATTCCCCTTGTTTATCCCAATAGCTTAGAGGCTTGAATAATTTCAATCCTTGATTTTTGTGGACCATTAATTCGGTAAGATGTAACCTAAAATTCCATAATTTCCATTTGAATTCACTCTTTGTTTTTTTTTTGAGTTTGTGAACTATTTTGGAGCCCTTCCTGTAGTCCAATTCTGCTCAACTTTTGAGCATGTTCTTCTGGGAATTTGGGGAACACATGGGTGTTGTTCATTATCAGCTTCGGGTTGCAAGGCCTACGGGCTACTTGTGACCTAGATTTTGACACGGTTATATTTATAACATTATTGGTGTTGTTGGTTTTGTTTTGATCCGTAGATTATTGGGTTGATAGTGTTTTCATGAATTAGAGTTTCCCGGAGCAGTTTAAGCTTGGATGACATCATTTATATAGGTAGTCATCGGACGACAAGTAGGTTATGGTTTTTCCTACCTAGACTCTGTGTAAATAGGCTATAACAGCTTTAATTAGCTTCATTAGGTTAGTTTTTTAGGTTGGTACCCTCAGACCTTGTCCGTATTTTATGTTCCTTTACTTTATGTGTTGTTGGTAGTATTCATTGTAGTGTTATAATATTATCCTTATAGCCCCGTGTGTCATTGTATATGCCTCTGGACCATAGATGGTGGGATATTTGGGAGTGTCTGTGAGTCCCAGACATGTAGATGTTGCTTTAGGCTGGATATCTGTATTGTAGAGCTGATTGTGCCTTTGTAGGGCCGATAGGAATATTTGTGAGCCATTGGGATAATATATATTATCTGCGAGCATATCATTCATGTAAAATGAATTTCCTGTATATTTTAGTACTGTTTTAGCTTTGGGCATACTTTAAAATGGTATTCTAAACTTTGGATGGCCCTGAGGGCCCGGTTTCGGTAATATGACTATAAAAGGGTTTGGGAACTGACTTTTATGAAACCTCTTGGAGTAAAGAGGATACTATGATGATGTTATCACCCTATTTCACACTGATACTAGACTCGGTGAGGCCAGGTGCTAGATCCATAATTAGACCTGGAAACGCTCTAGGCACCCTTTATAAGGGTTATTGAAACATGATCACTCATTTAGACATAGATACACTACGGGCACCCTTTGATGGGATTTTGAGATTACTACTACTAATTTAGACCTGGACCAAATCTGGGCATGTACTACGAGATTCTGATTATTGATTGACATTTGGACACACTCTAGGAAATTATACTTTGAGATTCACGATAAGTTTGTGGTCACGGACCTGCATGGACCATGTCGTTACTGAACCAAGAGCTATTGGATGAGGTTGCCAGGAGGAGGGGTGTACGGTAGAGTTAAAGTTCTCGAGGGAATCCCTTCCATGGATGCTGCCTCTGTTGGGCCTTTTAGGTACTTAGGGGGTGGGTAACATATGGGTTACTATCACACTGGTTCCATCATCATCATCATTATGCATCTAGTATTCGGATTCCACCCTTGTTTTCTATTTGCTCAGTGTACGCTTTGGTAGTATGGGATGCCGGATTTTTTTTCACTTTATTGTGTTCCTCGGTTTTATGGGCGGTTGTTGGGGACTGTAGGTAGATATTATTGCTTATTTTGTGTCATAGAACTTGTTTTCCTTTAATACTTGGTGATTTAGTAGGTTCTAGCCTGCTGAGACTCTGATTGATGGATATTTTGATCATTGATGGATTATTGGGTCCCTTAATGATTTGAGGCTCTTTTTATGTGGCCTTCTTTGTGGTTGTGAGCTAGGGAGTTCTATCCATTATTGTGGTTTTGAGTAGTGGCTTTTGATGCTTTGTGGCGTAGTTTATTCCATCCTAGGTTTGAAATTGGGAAGTGGTTATTTGTTTCTCTTATCTTGAATGGTGTTTTAAGCATGATTCTATTAGTGTATTGCTTCTGTCTTTAATATGCTGGCTTACTTTTATTCATTACCCTGTTAATTTGAGGTTGCCAGTATACTGCCCTTCTCCTTAAACTTTCTCCATATTTATATTGTTATTGCAAGGACCCCAGGTGCGTTCTTCCTTCTCTCACTTGTGTTTATGTTATATTTATTTTATGTGGCTAGCATAGCTTGATTGCAATTCTTGTTGGCTTCTATCCGTGCTAGTTTTCAAGTGCTTTCTCTATTGTTTTTGTGAATTCTTTTTTGATATCTGCTTATTACTGTTTTTATATCTTATATGCGCTCAGTCGACCAATGATGCCTATTGGGTTCCTGTTGCTTAGAAATTGGTGCTCATACTACACTTCTGCATCTTTTTGGTACTGATATTAGTGTGAGCCTTCGTTGTTGATCGCATAGAGACTAATATCTTTGATATTCAAGAGTAGTGTGAGCTCTTTTTGACCGGGGCTTGACCACATCTCATCTTTTGTACTGTTACACTTTATTTATTTAGAGATAGTTGTGTATTAGATTTTGTTACTTCTAGCTCTTGTATTCTATTAGAAGCTCATGTACTATGGATACCAAGTCTTGGGGTTGGTGTAGTTTCCTTTTTTATATATTCAGGTTATTTTCTTCTGTGTTGTCTTTAGATTATATCTGCTTTTGCTTATTTGTTCTTGCTATGTGTATTGGTTAGGTAGTAGCCCATTATTAACTGTTTTGAGCTATGGGAATTGGTTCACCTATTTAGGGGTTGTAGGTGCCATCAGGACCTGAGAAATTGGTTCGTGACAGCTTGGTTTCAGAGCTCTAGGTTCTCCATTGACAAAGTACAAGAGAAAATGTGTAAGTAAAGTCTCGCGGATTGATACGATGACATCTGTATCCTATCTGTAGGAGGCTACAGGGAATGGTTAGGTAAAGTTCCATCTTCTTGGCTCCTTATCGTGTATTCTTGGCTATATTGACTTCTAAACATGAGTACGACAACGAGTGATGTCGAGGCTTTTGTGCCTGTTACCTCGTGCTTCCGTCAGTGCCAGGATTTTAGAGTAGGAGCATACTGAATTAGATAGGGGGTATGGGGATAGCCCAGCCTTCGATTGGATTTATGGCTACCCCAGTTCTTCAGGACACTGTGGCTAGGACTCTGATTCCTCCAGTGGGTGTTATAGTATTCTAGGTTAAGGCAGTACCCGATTTTTCGAGCGGTGCTTCATTTAGACTTGAGATCGCAGTACTTCAGTAGGGGTTATAAGTTAGTACTAGAGTATGAGGTGAGGTTTCACGAGCTGGTTAGGTATACAATTAGGGCTGTGCCTACAGAGTTTTAGAGGGTTTAGAGTTTCATTGGGGGTTTGATTTCACCGCTCTCTTTCGTGATCGAGCACTTGGTTACATTTGGGATGACCTTTCTTCAGGTAATTGACCATGCCTTGACTGTTGAGGGTTTATGTCATAAGGTATATGAAGGTAGTCATAAGAAGTATCTTTGTCAGAGCCGTTTCTGATGTTCCAAAACTTGAGGTAGAGGTTTATCTACTAGGTATCAGTTTTATTGCTTCTTATCTAGCAAACAAGTTTCAGTTGCTCTATAAGTTTTAGATGGTAGTTGTACAAATCATGTCAAGCAGAGTTGACATGGTACTGGTTAGGTTCTTTGAAGTTTGCATTCAGGGTGTGCAGACCATGTTAGCCGGTCAGGTTCAGTAAGACCTTCCCATCAGACTTTATCAGGTAAAGGTTTTGATCGGTGCAGTGAGCGTGGGAACTATGCTAGGGATTGCCCCACAAATGACTCCTTAGTAGTGGGACAAGGAGTGAGATAACTCCTTGTTTGTTTATATATGTTCTAGTAGCTGTCTGAGGTGAGGACTGAGGGTTTGCTTGGGCTTGTGTGTTGGTTATTCGTGTCGATCGCGTAGAGATTGCAGTGGCATTTCCTTCCATAGGTTCGAGGTCAAATTTTCTTCTAATAAGGGTTCGAGGTAGTGGCCATTTCCAGTACTACCATTTGGAGCATGTTGCATCGACTATGGTTTTCTTGTTATATTCTTGGAGGAACCAAGTTCCAATAGCATCTACGAATTGGGCAACTTGCATATTGAGAGCCAAGTTGTCTCTGGTTCCTAAGTGCTCATCGGCAGCATATGGGTTTACTCATGGGTTAGACAGAGGCATTGATTGGAAATTGGAGTTGGATTTCAAAATCGTTAGCTAGCAGGTTACATCGGATAGTTGTGGAAGTTTCTCTTCAATTACAGCTTCTTGGGTTAGAAGGTAGTAAGATCGGATATCTTAGCTTCCATATTTTAGTTTTGGAGTGGTAGTTGGCCTTGGACATTCTGTCCTTGGCTAACCAGTTGATCAGGCTGAACATTCTAGCTCCCAGCAGTGTTCATATTGGTACGAGGTCTATTCCACCTTGGTTGGACCAATTCATTAGCATAAGTTCGAGAATCAGCGGTGGTGTAATATGTGTAATCATATTGTGCAGGTTGAAGTCGGCAGGGCTACTTTATGTCCCAATGGTACATTGAGTTTTATGGTCAACTTTGTATTCCGAGAGTTGAACGCTTGATTTGGTGGACTCTCTGAGTGGTGGTTTGTTGTGTGGGATTCTAGCATTGGTTAGACTCGGCCAGTGTGGACCAGAAGCTTTGTATGTTGTATTCTTTCGAGTGATTTGTTTGTGTGCTGATGCAATAGAGAAGTTGTTTCAAGCAAAACGGGTGAGTTAGAAGGTTAAGAAATTTCCAATAGCTAGGTGGCGACCTTGGACTTCAGACACCCTTCCTTTGCCTACAGGGTGTTTGGACTTGATATTTGTGGAATAGTGGACTTCTTCCTGAGGTGAGACTAGTAAGGTGATCTTATAATCTGAATAGTGTTTGAGTGTTTAGGGAAGCAGTGGTATTTCTTACAGTTTGTAGCTTAGTTGATGGTTGTGGACTTCATGGTAGGCTTACCACACTCCTTGTGGGGATTGGGTTTTGGTTTGTGTATTTTGGGCAGGTTTCCCTTGTTCATTCATTTTCAGTCAAATTCGGTCTTGGAACAGTTCAGCGAGGTTAGTTTCGTTCTTCAGTTGGGAAGTTCTTTGTTGACACAGGGTGTTTATGCATGTCTTTCCCCACCTTGGTGTGAAGGTTTCAGTTGACTTCTGATGCTTGGTTTAGTTAGGTTCAGATATAAAGATTGAGGTTAACGAAAGTATTCGTCTGTTGGTTGGTGGTCAGTCGGGGTAAAACTACTATAGTTTTCAAAGATATGCTTTGGGTTAGTATTTCGGATGTCAAAGGATAGTAGGCTATAGCTTGGTTTTTATAGAATTTGAGTATAAAGATAGCTTTATTCGAGGTTGTGTGCGAGCGAGAACTATAGATCTTTGATCGGTTAGTTGATGGTTCAAGGGTGGCTCGAGTATACTTCTTATTTGAATATTTATGTTTATGTTGCAAAAGGATTTAGGTCATAATAATAGGGTTTTTGCGGATCAAGGGGTTCATGAGTTAGAGTTTTGGTTGGTGACTTTGTGAGTGGACTTGGTTATGGTATTGAGGGTTCGGGTTCTATATGTAGATTGCCTTGGTTCTTTGGTTTTGGTGTTATGTCGGTGCTTTTCGGTTGAGATTCTTGAGGTTCAGATTGGTTGATAGATCTTTGGAGCTATGGAGTTAAAGGTGGAAATCTAGCTTGGCTAGAGCGACGTGAAGGCTTTCTTTCTTTTCTTGGTTTGATTCTGTTGGGTGTCGTCCGATCGAGGAGGCTACCTGGGTTTTCTGAGAGTGCAGCGTGGTCATTGTATCCACAGTTGTTAAGCCTCTGCTCTTCCCTTCTTTTTGACTTTCGGGGATGAAATTCCTTTTTAGTAGTGGATGATGTAGTGACCCTTTTTGTCATTCTCGTGTCTTCATCTTCTGTGTACTATTAGAGCTTGCGTGTAGAAGTTTTTTATGGATTACTACGACTGGTAGTCTGGTGCCTGGGCTATCTATCTGGTCTTTTTGGCCGTTTCCTTATTTTAGAGCTTCAACTTTTGAAATTGTTGACTTTGGTCAACATTCTTGGTAATCATGCTCATAATCAAATTCTGACAGTTTCGTTAGCTCTGAAGCGTGGACTTTGATCCAGTTAGACATTTGGTCAGGATCCGGGAGCTATTCAGCTTGGAATTCTCTCTCGTTTAGTATTTTCAAGCAAGTTGGGCTTGTTTGGTTGACTTTGGTCAACATTTGGAGAAGACGGCCTCGGATAGAAATTATGTCAGCACTATTAGCTCCGGAATGTCGAGTTTCGGCTAGAGGGACCATTGGTATTCGTCATGAGGCTTCTAGACTTGATTTTGACCCTTGGGTTCTATTTTGGGAATAGTTAGCCTAAAGGTTGATTTTGGGTCTGGGGCCCACTTTTCATAAAATCAACTTCCGATAGGATTTTTGTCGATTCCATTGGATCAAAAATGACATTTTTAGTCGAATATCTCAACTGCTTTTTGTTTGTGGGACCTTGGATGCATTCCCGGGGGCCCACCGCTTGAAAATCTTGCCTTGGCATATTGCTGTTGTTGTTGACTACTGGAATTGTGCCAGGGTGCCACCTGGGCCGCGCTTGTACCAAGGACAGTGTGCCTGTGTGCCATCCCGCCTCAACAGCTAGAGCTCTTGCAATAGAAAGGCGGCGCCTTAGAGCCTGCACCCAGGCCAGCACCCTTGCGTGCCCCCCGCCTCAGCATGTTAGCGCCTGTGCCATCATTGTGTCGCCTGCGGGCCTGCGCCTGCCAGGCTGCACCTGCGCCTAGGCTGGCAGCTTTTAAGCAATTATTCTCTCTTTCTCCCTTCATTTCTCCTTAACTTAAAATAGGTTTTCCCCCATTGTTGAGCTCCAAAACCTCCATAAATTCTCACATTGTTGAATAATTTCGGTCGTTGATCATTTGTGGACCTCTAAATCAATAAGATTTCTCCTAAAATTCCATAATTTCCATTTGAATTCCCTCTTTGTTTTTTTTTTAGTTTGTGAACTTTTTTTAGCCCTTCCCGTGGTCCAATTCTTCTCAACTTTCGAGCAGGTTCTCCCGAGAATATGGGGAACATATGGGTGTTTTTCATTTCCGGCTTTGAGTTGCAGGGCCCAAGGGCCGATTTTCACTCGGATTTTGACCCGATTATGTTTCTAACATTATAGGTATTGTCGGTTTTGTTTTGACGCATAGATTATTTAGTTGATAGTGTTTTCGTGAATTGGAGCTTCCCGGAGTAGTTTGAGCTCAGACGATGTTGTTCCAGAGGCTAGTCATTGGATCACAAGTATGTTATGGTTTTCCTTCCCTAGACTCTGCGTATATAGGCTATAACTTATTTAATTAGCATCCTTGGATTGGTTTTCTAGGTTTGTACCCTCAGACCATGTCTGCCTTTTCTGTCCGTTTACATGCGTTGTTTGTAGTTTTCGTTGTAGTGTTGTAATATTACCATTGTGGCCCTGTGTGGCCTTGTATATGCCTCTGTACCATAGATAGTGGGATATTTGGGAGTTTTTGTGTATCCCAGACATGTATATGTTGCTTTAGGCTGGATATCTGTGGTGCAGAGCTGATAGTGCCTGTGCAGAGCCGATAAGATTGTTTGTGAGCCGTTGGGCTAATATATATTGTCTGCGAGCATATCATAGGATTGTTTGTGAGCCGTTGGGCTAATATATATTGTCTGCGAGCATATCATTCATGTAAAAGGGATTTCTTGCATGTTTTACTACTGTTTGGCTTTGGGCCTACTACAAAATGATTTTCTAGACTTTGCATGGCCCCGAGGGCCTATTTTCGGTAAAATGACTATCAAAGGGTTTTGGAACTGACTTTTATGAAACCTCTTGGAGTAAAGAGGATATTATGATGATTTTATCACCCGATTTCACACTGATACTAGGCTCGGCGAGGTTCGGTGCTAGACATGTTTTTACTATAAAATTTGACCCTGATATGCTCTAGGCACCCTTTATAAGGGTTATTGAGATATGATCACTGATTTAGACCCGAATACACTTTGGGCACCCTTTGACAGGGTTTTTAGATTACTACTATTGATTTTAACCCGGATCGAATTTGGGCATATACTACGAGATTTTGATTATTGATTTACATCTGGACACACACCACGAAGTTGTACTTTAAGAGTCATAGTTTGTATGTGGTCACAGAACTCCATGAACCCTGTCATTACTTAACCAAGATCTATGGGCCGAGGTTGCTAGGAGAAAGGGAGTACGGTGGAGTTGAGGCACTGGGGGAATCCCTTCCATGGATCCTTCCTCTATTGGGCCTTTTAGGTACCAGAGGGGATAATATACGGGTTACTATCACACTGGTTCCGTCATCATCGTCATGCATCTTGTATTTGGATTCCACCCTTGTTTGTTGTTTGCTCAGTGTACGATCCGATAGTATAGGCTTCCAGAGGGTTTATTTTCACTTGATTATATTCCTCGATTGTATGGGCGGCCATTGGGACTTTCGGTAGATGTTATTGCTTATCTCGTGTCATAGAGCAAGTTGGCCTTCGGTACTCGGTGATTTAGTTGGTTCTATCCTTTTGAGGCTCTGATTGTTAGGTATTTTGATCGTTGATGGATTAGTGAGTCCCATATTTATTTAAGTCACTATTTATGTGGCCTTCTAGGCGGTTGTGAGCTAGGGAGTTCTATCTTTTATTGTGGTTTTGAGTAGTGGCTTTTGGTGCTGTGTGGCGTAGTTTATTCCATCCTAGGTTTGAAATTTGGAGGTGGTTATCTATTTCTCTTATCTTGAATGGTGTTTTAAGCATGATTATGTAAGTGTATTACTTCTAGGTTGAATATGTTGTCTTGCTTTCCTTCATTCCCTTGTTAATTTGAGGTTACCATTATACCGCCCTTGTCGTTAAACTTTATCCTTATTTATATTGTTATTGCAAGGACCTCAGGTGAGTTCTTCCTTCTCTCACCTGTGTTTCTTTTATATATATCTTCTGTGGCTAGCATAGCTTATTTGCAATTCTTGTTGACTTCTATCCGTGCTAGTTTCCATGTGATTTCTCTATTGTTTCTGTGACTGTTTCGTTACTGTCTGCTTATTACTGTTTTTATATCTTATATGCGCTCAATCGACTTATGATGCTTACTAGGTACCCGTTTCTTAGCAATTGGTGCTTCATATTACACTTTTTCATCTTCTTGGTGCAGATATTAGTGTGAACCTTCGTTGTTGATCGTGTAGAGACTCGTGAAGCTTAGACATTCGAAACTAGGGTGAACTCTTGCCGACCATGGCTTGACCACATCTCATCTTTTGTACTGTTACTCTTTATTTATTCAGAGATAGTTGTATATTCGATTTTGTTACTTCTAGCACTTGTATTTTATTAGAAGCTCCTGTACTATCGATACCAAGTCTTGGGGTTGGTGTAGTTTCCTTGTTTATATATTCAGGTTATTTGCTTTCGCGTTGTCTTTAGCTTATATCTACTTCCGCTTATTTATGCTTGATGTGCGTATTGGTTAGGTAGTAGCCCATTACTAACTGTTCAGGACAACAAGAATTGGTTCGCCTACTGTGGGCTTTTAGGTGCCATCAGGACCTGAGAAACCGGGTCGTAATAAAAATGATGAATAACCAATAGATAATCAAATGAAATCGAATAGTAGACTCTAAATTACATCCCAAGACTCAGCTCTCAAGAATACAAGAGCGACTCTAAGTACATAATATCTTAAATAAATACTACAATACTATTTTGAGAAAGTAAAGAAACTAGAGATAAGTAATAGAGGAAGCCGGGACAGTCTCTGAACACATGATCTCACCATAGATTCAAAGATATCAAAAAGCACGAGCACTAGTCACAGGGTCCACTTGTACTCATTAGGAATCATAAACCGACCGAGTTTAAGAACTTACCATATCAAATAAAGAATACTAAAATAATTCTGCACGCAAAAAAGTCCCAGCAGTTCAATATCAATAATAACACCGTATATCTCAACTAAAACAATAATCCAAATGATAATGCAATGCAATAATATGGGATGAAATGCAATGGCTAATGACTACCAGTATACACCTTTTGAGCATTTATCACTCAAAGATAGGATCCATGGGGGACTCACGAGGTTCATATACGAAATAAGCCAGATCTTTTCCCACGGTGTTGTTGTCAGATCTTTTCCCATGGTGATATATATATATATATGAATAGTAGCATAATCCTTTCAAGGCATTTCTTTCAAAAACTAAATTATTTCCTATTTACATGAACGATGAGATGTATGCATATGCATGAGCATGAAAATGAACAAAAACCATGTATAACCACCATATCAGAAATCTCAAGATCATGATCATATCACCACTATTGGCTAACAACTTCAATATCAACTTAGGAATCCACATTCCACATCACTAAAACGATATCATCCTCCATCTAATTCACTATCAAGATCAACGCAAGACCCCACACGGGTATCACAATAATGCAATTAAACTCAAAATCTATAAAAATTACTAATTCACCCAACCCATAGCATGATTTACACAGTAAGTCCCCATCAAAGCAAAGTCTAAAGAAAGTTAAGCCATAAACTACCTCAAAGACGAACAACAAACTCTACAATGTTACACCTGATATTTTCCTTTACGAAGAGTCTCCAAATGCAATCACTCTATTACAAATAAATTCTACGCGTAAACACAAATCCAATGATACACATAAAGCTACGGTTCTAAATCGGGTCCAATAGGTTAGTCCAAAAGTCAACTGGGATCCCTAAAGGGCCAAACTTAAAATTGATTACAAAATCAGTTTACGCATAGATTAAGGTGTTGTAATCTAAAATTTTATCAAAAATCGAGTTAAAATCAAATTCAAAATCATCCTTTTATCAAACTTTAACTTTACCCGAGAAAATCCCAAAATTCCAAGTTTAAACGCGGTTTAAAATAGGAAATGTTTATGCATTTACACTAAAATCAGGTTACCTATACTTCAAGGACCTTAGTTTCTAAAAATCAATGAAAACCCATCACAGATTGATTCTAAAATAAAGAACTTTTCATTTCATAAACATTGGGGGTTTCAAATCTCAATTTGTGAATAAAAATCATGAAAAATATAAAGTATAATCATGGAAAATAAATAAAAGAAGGTTATAAAAACCTTCCCAATAATAATATGAGAAAAACACATCAAACATTGCCTCAATCAGAGCTCCCTAGCTCCCAAAATGTCAAAAATACAAAATCCTTGCAATATGCCAATTTAAGTCACTGCCCAGGTTAATTTAGTTCTTCGGATTCGTGGGACCCCATCGCATTTACGAAGAACAAATTATAATTTTGACCAGTCAAGAAATGGTCTTTCTTCGCGTTCGCAAGGAACAAACTCTGCACCAGAAAGCCAACAACTGTTGTCCGAACTAAAACGATCATATCTCCCTCATACAAACTCCAAATGCGACGACTCTTTTTGATTTAGTTCAAAATTTTCGATATGTATCTAATGGTAGAATCCAAACACCAAATCGAGCTCATTTTCTTCGGGTGACACTACTTAAACTCAACGACGATCAACTTCCAAACTCTGAACGAGTACCCATAACTCATTCAAGACCCCCTCCCCCCAAAAAAAAATCAAAATCAAAAGTGCAAATCAATTATAAAACACATTCTGGACTTGATAGAATCATCAAAATGCCGAAATGAGGTCATATTGGCTGAATGTTGACCGAGGTCAACCATTAACTTAGAAATTTCTAAATTTCTAAATAATGACTCAAAACTTATTCTAAAGCCTCGGGATCCAAACTAAGCCTTCATCTAGACCAAAAGTAACCCTTCGAACCTAGTGAAATCATAAAAACTCAAAAATAACCTTTCTAACCTCAAATGTTTAATTTGATTAACCATCTTAAGTTTCTAACTTCCAAATCTCAAAAACTCATCTAAATGTCTCTAAACCAGAACCAATAGTCCTACTAACCCAAAAATAACGTTTCAGAGCTGATGGCATTGAAAGAATTTTTATACAAGCTCAATTTCTATCTATGTTGACTAAAGTCAACCATTTCATCTTTTCAACCTTCTAAAATGAAAAACTTGCATAATTCTTAACCAACAACCTCAAAACCATACTGCCTATTCTCGCAATCCACGAATACCATGATACAACTATGATAAGGGTTAAAATGGTCAAAATACACTAAAAACAAAAATCACAATGAGGGTTGTTACATTATCCACAACTAAAAGACACATTTTTTATCGAATGTAAGAGTATGGAAAGAACAAAGACTGTCGAGCAACTGTAAATATCTATTGTAGACCTTATACAAACACTTTCGAGCAATGTTACAGCTGTAGTACTGCTTTTTCACCCTAACTGTCAAAATCCTCCTTTATTTTATCCCTTAAGACTACATCTTTACTATCCAAAATCAAAACTTCTCCAAATATCTATTTTTCATACTTTTGAACTGCCTCTACATATAATAACTGAATTGGTCATAACCATAGTTCTGAACATATCCAATTCACCAAAACCCAACACAGTCACCATAATCTAATAATTATAAGTCTAGTTCCAAAATCTGTACCAACAAAATACAATGACCTTACAAATCCTCTATTCACACTTTCAAAACCTTCATTAATACACAACACAATTAAAAAATACATTACCACTCTCCGAAACATTGACTTATGACTTTCCATTTTCTCAAAAAGGAATCTCTACTCTTTCGAGTCCATTCTAAGCACTTCATGTCAAAAACTGGCCTTATCCAAGGCTGATAACGCTAATTCCAAGTCTGCTAGCATTCTTTCATCAAGCTGAAGCTAATGGGTCAAAAACTAATGTTTATTCCATATAAATTTTCAAATGTTATGCTTCGACTACTATTCTAACAATCATAATCTCATACCAAAACTTGGAGAAAATCACCAATTCTCCAACAGCTTTTTATAGCATAAGCATATACCCCTATGCATCACCAAATATCTAAGTAACTCATCATACTATGTAATGACCCTTCCGGTCATTTATGCGTGTTTGCCTTTCTCGTACTGTTAGAGCTTGCCTCTAGAGGCCCCAAGTCATTTATGGCTTGCTGGACTAATAGTCCAGTGCTTGCACCGTCTGTTTGGACTTTTTGGCAGTTCCTTGTTTTAGAGCTTAAGCCTTTGAAATTATTGACTTCAGTTAACATTCTTGATGAACGTGCTACAAATTACATTGCGACAGTTTCGTTAGCTCGGTAACGTAGACTTTGGTCTTTTGGGACCTTTCGTCAGGATCCAGGAGATTTTCAGCTTAGAATTCTCTCTCGTTCTATATTTTTAGGATAGTGGGCCTATTTGGTTGACTTTGGTCAACATTCAGAGAAGATGGGATGAGATGGAATTTTTTTTAGCGTCGTTAGCTCTGGTATTTCGAGTTTGTGTTAGTTAGTTGGTTGGTTCAGGTTCCGGATGAGCCAGGCTCATTTTTTATGTTTGGTTTGCTTTAGATAGTGTTGACTTGGGTCAATAATCCTCCAAAATGACCTCGTATGGGAGTTTTGTTGATTTTGTTGAGTCTGTAATGTCGTTTCCACTCTAATAGAATATTTGGTTTTTGAGTATCGGGTTCCAATTATGCTGGGAATGCCCTTAGAGAGTTTTATGTTTTGCTGTTTTTGTTGCAGGCTAGGCGTTCAGCGCCAATGGCATCCAGGCAGCGCGATCGTGCTAGCCTGAGCGTGCCATCAGTGCCAATGGCGTTGTGCCTATGTTATAGTGCTCCAATGCCCACCCACGTGCCAGCACGACGCCACCGAGGCACCTAGCCCTCCTCTTGCTCGATGGCGTTGACCAACGTGCCAGCAGTTATATTCTTGGGCTTTCATTTTTCAAGCTCTATTTCTCACTTATTCCCAACTCCAAATACAAAATCCCCTCTACCAAAGTGCTCCTTTCAATCTTAGCTTAGAGAATCCATCAATTTGGTTGGCACGCCTTGCTTCTTGGTCGATTTTAGTATGTTCTTCTTCCCCAAAACTTGCTCCTACTCCATTGCATAAAACATTATTGTTGCTATTTCTCAAAGCTTGGAAATTCTGTGTAGAATCCATTTCTTGGGCTTGCATGTTCATGGGATCAGAGTTTTCACTACCTTAGCTTGTTCCTCTTATTGTGGTAAGTATCTTTTGATTAGTTTTCAGATTTCATTCTTGAATCTTCCCTCTTAAGTTTACTTTTTAGCGGGCTATTTTGTGCCATTTTCCTTGTCCATATTTTCTCAAATTTTGAGCATGCACTCCCGGGATTGTAAGGAACACATGGGAGTTTTTTATTTCTAGTTTCGGATTATAGGGCCCATGGGCCCGTTTGTGGCCCAGATTTTGACCCAGTTATGTTTATGACATTATTGGTATTGTTAGTCTTGTATTGATGTGTAGATTATTGTATTGATAGTGGTTTCGTGCTTTTGAGTCCCCCGGGGAAGTTTGAGCCTGGAGGATGCCATCCCCGCAGCTATTCATCGGATGACAGGTAGGTTATGGCTTTCCCTACCTAGACTCTGGGTATATAGGCTATAACTGCATTAATTAGTATCCTTGGGTGGGTTATTTTAGGTTGGTACCCCAGACCGTGCCCGTCTTTTCTGTCCATTTATTTCATACGTTGATTTTAGTAATCGTATCAGTATTTTATATTACCCTTGTGGTCCTGTGTGACCTTGTATTGACTCTGGAACATAGATGGTGGGTTAATTGGGAATGTCTGCGAGTCCCAGACATAGGGGTATCCTTCTAGGCTTGTTATGACTGATGTAGAGCTTATGATCATGTACAGGCCCGATAGGAAATATTTGTTATCCATTTTGGGCTACTCTATTGTTTGCGAGCATATCATACATGAAAAGGTTTTCCCTAAATGTTTTACTACTAATTTGGCCTCGGGCGGACTGTAAATGGTTTTCTAAACATGCATGGCCCTGGGGGCCCATTTTCAATATAAATGATGATAAAATGGGATTTGGATGATTTCATACCTGATTACCTACTGATACTAGGCTCGGTTAGGCAGAGCACTAGACTTGATTTTCTACTGATACTAGGCTCGGCTAGGCAGAGCACTAGACTTTATCTTTTTATTACTGATTTAGACCCGGATTTTCTCTGGGCACCCTTTGAGAGGGTTATTGAGACTTTTATCACTGATTTAGGCCCATGTATATTGCAGGCATACTTTGAGAGGGTCTTTTGAGATTAATACTACTATTTTAGACCAAGTTCAATTCCGATCACATACTTCGAGGTTCTGATTCTCTGTGATTTCATGTTCATTACTGTATGTGGTCAGGGACCTCCATTGGCCCTACCATTCCAAGACCTGGCTAAAGGGCCGAGCATGCTGGAGGAGGGGTATACAGTATAGAATTAGGTACAGTGGGAACATCCAACCATGGGTCCTCATGCTGGAGTACCGAGGGAGGTGCATAGATAGTTACTATTATGGGTTCTATCATTATCATCATCATGCATATCACTCGGATTCCACCCTTATTTGTTGTGTGTTCAGTGTACGCTCTGGTTGTATGGGCGGTCATAGAGTTTGTTTTCACTTGATTGCATTCCTCAGTTGTATGGGAGGCCGTTGGGATTGTAGGTAGATTATATTACTCCTATCATTTCATAGATCTAGTTATGGTCCCTGGTTCTTGAGAATTGGTAAGTTTTAGCCTGTTAAGGCTCCGAGTTTTGGGCTTGAGTATTGAGGGGCTAGTGAGTCCTATATCTTTGAGGCTCTGTCGTTCATCTTCCTGGGAAGTTGTGATTTGTTGTAGGTTGTTCCTTATCTTGATTCTGAGTAGAACTCTTGGTTCTGGTGGTTTAGTTATTCCATTCAAGGTTGTAAATTGTGAGGTGGATCTTGGTTCATGCTTATCTTGAGAGTTGGTGTTTTTAGTATGTTTTCATTACTTTTATGGATTCTAGTTAATTTTGTTGGGTTGCTTTCCTTATTTCCCTTCTTACTTGATCTTACTTGAGGTTACCGGTATACCGCCACATTCCTGATTCTCTCTCTATTTATACTATTGTTGTAAGGATCCTAGGTGCGTCTCTCTTTCTTACACCTATGTTCTGTGTATATTTATTTTATGTGCTAGCATTGTTTGTTTATAACTCTTGGTTATCTGTTCTCTGTGCTAGTTCCTTGTGCTTCCTCTATTTTTCTATGTGACCACTTTCTATCTATCTGCTATATTACTGTTTTTATATCTTATATGCGCTCAGTCGGTTGATAATGCCTATTGGGTACCCTTTTCTTAGAAATTGAAGCTTATACTACACTTCTGCATCTTTCTTGTGCATATATTAGTTAAGCTTTCACCGTTGATCACATTGGAGACTCGTGCAGCTTTTGGATATTCGAGACTAGGGTGAGCACCTGACGGTCAGGGCTTGACCGTATCTCATCTTTAGTACTGTTACTCTTTGTATATTAAGAGACAATTGTACTTATCATTTTGTTACTTCTAGCACTTGTATTCTATTAGAAGCTTCTGTACTATCGATACCAAGTCTTTGGGTTGGTGTAGTATCATTTGTATATCCTATCTTTATATTCTGCTTCCGCTTATTTCTGTTCATTGTGTGTATTGGTTAGGCAGTAGCCTATTACAAACCATTTTGAGCTACAGGAATTGGTTCTCCTACTGGGGGGTTGTAGGTGCCATCATGACCTAAGAAATGAGCTTCCTCAAAGTGCTTATCATCTTCGTGAGGAATTTGCTTTGCTTTCTATTATGGTCCCTCTGCTTTTTCTGTCCCCTCTCAACCTTTGCCAGCCTCTCCTTGATATGCTATTGTTGGTCCGCTACACTAGCTAGTTTAGGTCCACTAGGAGTAGTGGAAGAAGAAGCACCGGGTGCTAGTGTTGTGGAACTACCTCCCAGACCCAAACTTAGACCCGTACAATCTGGCGAATCTGGGCATCCATGCCATAGAACGGGCTAGAGATGTGGCAGAGTGTCAGGGGCAAATCCCTATTAGCCCAATAGCTGCAGCAGTGGTGGCTGACTCAAGCGCCTCACTAGATCCTGAGAATAGACTGAATGACAGTGAGTCCACGGCTCCTCTCTTTTTAAAAGGGTGAACCATCTTTTTGGGTTTTCTCTCATTTTTGTCATCCCTCTTGGAAACCCATGCTTGGTAGCATAGATATGTAATCAATAAAGGAAAAAACAAAAAATTGCTACCTTCAAGCACCACTTGTTGAATCTCTTGTACAATCAATTGGCCTACATTCACCGAGAGACCTTCCATCATATCACATATCACTAGTGTTTTTTCAGGTGACACATCAGATTCATTCTTCGAAGCCATGATTCGGGCACAAATGATAGAAAGCCAAGTGCAAGCTTCAAGGGTGAACGCGGAAGACTCAATTCTTGAGTTTAAAGCTATCCATTGGGGGACCGTTTCTTCATGAAAGTGTTGCACAAAACAATTGGTTCCCAATTCTTTGGCCCGAGCTTTTATTGTGGAATTATCAATATTTTGATGGTTATAGAATCCATTGATAAAGTTCAGATCAAATCGCACCAACTTGCTGCATTAGCATAAAATTCATGGATTGCGACAATGTTCGCCTTGATGTGCTTAGTGGCAAAGCATAACCACCTATTTGTAACTTACTTTTCATAGAAGTCGGCCCATTTCTCTTCCAACCAATCCAACACAACGCCACTCTCCCTCGTGATTGGTTTTGTCAAGTACGATCATATAATTTTGAGTATTTGAGGGAGACAAAAGTTCCTTGGTCAAAGTATTCCTCGTTGGCCACTTGGTTGGCATTTTCATATTCAATTTCATTTCACACTGGAGCCATTTTCAAACTTTAAGTACCTCCACGAGAAACAAAATTGTCAAACACAAATTTATGCATGTAAAACAATGTGTTGGGACATGAATAGGATAAAGAAATGAGGAAAAACAATCCCATACAGAGCTGGGCAAAGCTACTATTTTTGGAACAACCAGAACTAGTCATTGCGATCGCGGGATTATTCATCGCGAAAGCGAAAGCAAAATTATTTTTTCAAAAAGTTAACTCATCGCGATCGCGGGGTGGGGCATTGAGATTGCGGAGTTTAGAGAAGTTGTTCCTCGCTATCGCAAAATTTGGCATCACAATTGCAAGGGTCATCTTCTTGCCTAGAAAAATTTTGTTCAGGCAGTGCGTTGAACAGGTGTTGTGCACCTTTTAATCCACTATTTTCACACCCCATTCGGGTTACTTTTTATCCCAAAAAATAGTAAACCAATATTTCCCTCTGTCACAACCAGTATCACCCAATATTATGCAACCACAACACCCGATTAACACTTATTTTGAAAGCAAACAATGGCATCCACTTTGGTATTTTAGCACCACTATTTTTTTTTCACACAAACGAACAAAATAGAAGCAAAGATTAGGAGAAGGATCACATACCTTTGATGTTGCAAAGTGAAGATACCAAAGAATTGAAGTTGATGGAGGGTTTTATTATGTGCTTTAGGAGAGAAAGCTAACCAAGTTGAAGGCCACTTTTTGTTCGTGAAATGGTTCTTTCGAACTTTTATTACCTGGAAACTGTTTGGTGCCTCGCGATCGCGTGGCCTTATCACGCAATCGCAATAAATTAATATCCCTTAACCCGACGCAATCACATGAAAAGTTCATGTAGTCACAAAGAGTACTAGAATCTTAAAAGTTCATGCAGTCGCAAAGAGTACTAGAATCTTACTTCAACGTGAGAGGGATGGTCAGTGCTCACGATCGCGATGCCATAGTACATGTTGAATTTCAGAAACCTTCCCAGTTGCACTATTTTGGCATCCAGAGGCTTGTGCGATGGGCACAATGAGAGGTTTGAAATTTACCACTATCGCACAAGTAAAATTTTTCTCTCAGTTCACTAATTGCTCATGCGATGGCCTGTATGACGGGTACTCTTACAAGTGTGAAACACACAAGTTTCAGATGTATTTTTTGTGCTTTTCAACACTTGGGGTCCTCTTTATATTCCTTTGGGCACCTACATAAACCAACAAGATATAAAAAGTGAAGTATAACATAAAAAGGAATTTTTCAAATGATGGATTGCCTCCCATCAAGCACACAATTTAACATCGTGGCGCGATGCAAGATATGTCACCATTTGGATCTCCATTTGGAATATTTGAACCTTCGACCCAAATTTGAATTGAACTTCCGGTGACAATCACAGTGTGAAAGTGAGAACATGAGAAGGCCATTTTCTTGGTGTCACATTTTGCACTTTTTTGCCTTCAAGGAAGGAAGGTCATTTTGACTTCTTTCAATAACAAACTTAAAACCGGATAAACCTCGATCCATCCTCCTTCCAAGATCTTCCAAGAGTTTTATTACTTTGACTTTCATCCATTCAACCAAGATTAAGGTTGAAAAGTGGTTGGAATAAGAATTGGGCATCTCAACTCTCACGTTTGCCTCATTCATAACATCCTCACTTTCAAATTAACTAGAGTCTTTCAAGATGAACCGTTGGACTTTGAATTGCAACTCTAGTATCATTCGTTTAATTTTCGCATCATGATTCATGTATGGAGTAGTTGGTTGCCACAACACCTTCAATTCATGAGCATCCTTTGTTTCCTCCTCTTCAATAGGGAATAACTCAAAACTACTATTTCAACACGAGCACTCACATCAGTGTCCAAATTTTGGATAGCAATTTCAAGTAACCCTTTTTTGACTTCACTTGGCGTGCCTTTTCAACAATATCTCGAACATTGGTAGCATTCTTCCACATTGTTCCCCATGGGCTTCAAGTTGGTGAGCTCAATTTAACACCCATTCTTGGCTCACAATTTCACCTAAGTCAAGTTTTTCCTCTTGTTGGAGTTCAAGCACTATCAGTACGAACTCACTCTGGGGTGATTCCATATTTTGAAAATCTTCATCGTCATCCCCAAAGTTAATTTGTTTGAGCTCAATGTTCCAGACATGTTCATGTCTTTGGCTTGGAGGGTCTTCTTCATCAATTTAGCCAAGAGGAGTGGACAAATCCTCCATGGGTTGCGTGGCATGATTTCTCTCCTCTTCTTTCTTAGATATTGTGTCCACAAAGCCTTGATTTATGGATTGCACACCCTCCTCTATGCTATCTCGCATGGCCAAGAGAGTTTGGAGCATGGCACACATGCCTTCTTCACTTGTCGAGTCATTGTTCCTGTTAAGATCACAAGCTCCACTCGCAACATTATTAGCAAAAAAGGGGAGAGAGGGATGGTCATCATTAGGGAAATCGCTCCAATGTCTGTCACGACTACCACACAAATAGCAATTGCACCCATCATAAGAGCGAGAAGGTGAATACTTTCCTCTTCTGTGACAAATTTTACAATTACACAAAATTTGGGGTCCTCCACAATAACAACAAGGTTTCTTATAACACGGGATCAAACCACAACATTTTTTAACATTTCGAGATGCCATGGAGTCAATCAAAAAAATAAAACTAAATAAAATAAAAACAACTATTCACAAATTTGAACTAGAGTAAGTAAACTCAAATTCTAAACTAACTCAATATGCCACATTATTCCCCGGCAATGATACCATTTTTTATAATGCTCAAATATACTCTCCAATATAAAGGTAACAGTGATCATTAAGCAAACCATATTTATTTTCCCAATGAGAGTCCGGGTCGATCACACAAAGAACAATGTAATCGCGATTAAGATAGTAAAAAGTTAAAGCAACTTATTCAAGTTCAACAAGCCAAGTACAAATGATTGGGGGGTTTGTAGAAGAAAACACGAGCGATGTTGTAATTGCGAGGTCGACCAACTCTTCCTAACGCAAGGATCGCAAGGGAGATTTGGGAATGGGTATAACTTCAAATCCATACTATCCATTACAAGTTTACCAAATACAAACTAGATTAATCATGGGGAAAATGAATCAAGCCTTGGAAGTATCGATAATTTACCAATGTCTTTCGACCATCGACAAATATACCTCAACCAGTTCTCTCAAACCCAGCTAAGTGCTAGCAAAGCTCTTCCAATTATGGCAACACTAGAATCACTACTTCCAGCCAATTCCTTAAACGAGGGTTATAGCCTCAAGTTAGTGATAATCAATTTTTCCCGACCTTAATTAACTCTTTCAAGAAAAATCAAAGTAAAGAGGGAAATTCTAAGGGTTGATCACTCCCTTTAGATTCAGTTCAAGCAGAAGAATAATTAGAGATTCAAAGACCCAATTCATAAACTAGAAAATATTAAATAAATTGTAAAAGCACAAGATAAGAAATTACACCCAAATATTGTTTATATCTAACACAACATCCCAATGTCAAATACACCGACACACCAATAGATTTCGTAATGCGAAGAAAGAGTTGAATAAAGGAACTTAAGATTTTACAATAAAAGCATCCAATCTTCACTCCAATGGTGTTGGAGGATGAAATTGCTCCCCAAGCTAGCCCTATGTTGTTCACTCTAAGAATAAGGATGAATTGGTTGAAGAACAATTTTGTAAAATCCAGAATATCTCTCCAAAACGGATGGGATGAGCTTTTATGTGGATTGGGGTTTCCAGAAATGGAAATTCTCCAATTCAGCCTTGCAGCAACTGACTTCTTTATCACGGTCGCATGAATGTACCTCGCGGTCGTGATGGTCTGTAAATCTCCTCATCAAGTCACATGACTTTACCACGCAATGGTGAGGTGTTTTCTCTTTCTTTATCATTGTCGCATAGTAATTTCCTCGCAGTCGCATAGCATTGACTTCTAATTGACCGCGATCGTGTGGGATGTGGCTCGGGATTGCGATGAACAATCTACTGCCAGTGACTAGAAACTCTAATTAGCTCCATTTTGACTTTTTTTCACCCGAATCCTTTCTGAACACATATAAAATACAGAAACCTGTGAAATAGAAATAATTTATTACATTTGCACTATTTGTCCACTTTGTACTAGCAAAAGCATCAGATTAAAAGCTAAATAAGTAGGTAACCAACTTATCAAAAAGCAAATTACGCTAGCCACAAAAGATATATATCTATATCACAGAACACGGGCAATGGAAAGGAGAACACACCTTGATCCTTGCAACAACAAAAAATAAAGAGAGAGTTTATGAAGAATGGCGATATACCAGTTACCTCAAATGAAAGGGATGGAAAGAAAGGCAAGTAAACGTACTCATGCTTGAAACATTACTATTAACGAAATCATGCTAATAACACAACTCTAAAGATACGAATAATCAGAAAGTTACCTCACAAGCACAATACTAGGATTGACTAAGCTACACAACCAAAGCTCGGAAGGTCGCTAACCAGTGCCATAATAAGATAAAATCCACTAATCTACCAATGACCAGAAAGCCTCTAACAAGTATCACACAAAGATAGCATAAGATATTCTACCTATAGTCCCAATGGGTGCCTATACACCTAAGGAACACATACAAGTGAAAACAAACCCTCTGGCATCCCATACTACCGGAGTGTACACTGAACAAACAACAAACTAGGGTGGATACAAACATAATACGAATGATATAATGAAACCAGGTGTGACAGTAGTACTGTATGTACCCCCTCTGGCGCCTATTGGTTCAGTAGGTAGGATCTGTGGAAGGACGCACCCGTATGCCTCAACTACACCACATACCCCTCCTCCAGCACTCATAGCACGTAGCCCCTAGTCCGGATCAACAAGGTTCATGGAGTTCTCTTAGACCGCATACTAAATCGCAAAATCTCAAAATCTCAAATATAACTGCCCAGAGTATATCTGGGTCTAAACCAGTGATCGAAATCTCTAAGTAAGTGCCCAGAGTCGATCTGGGCCTAAATAAGTAATTGAAATCTCTAAACCCCAACAAAGGTGCCGGGAGTATATCCGGGTCTAAATCTGTAGTAAAATATGTCTAGCGCTATGGCTTAGCAGAGTCTAGCATCAGTGTAAAAACTAGTGATAAAATCATTGTTTAATCTGATTTATCTTAAAAAAATCCATAAAAGCAGTTTCAAATCGGCATAAAATCATTTATACTGAAAATGGGACCTCAGGCCATGCAAAATTTAGAAAACAGTGATAGTTTGGCCCGCAGCCGAATAATAGTAAATAATGCAGAAAAACTCATTATATGCTGATGATATATCGAAACACAAACAATAGCCCAATGGTTCACAATAAACCTATCGGCTCTGCACAGGCTCAATCTTCTCTACAACATAGATAACCAACCTTGGTCTAGGGTTCCAACCAAGAATACCCAACCCAAGGATGCTAATTAATACAGTTATAGGCTATATACGCAAAGTCTAAGGTTGGGAAGACCGTAACCTTCTTGTCGTCTGATGACAAGATTCTAGAATGACGTCGTCCAAGCTTGAACTACTTTTAAAAGCCCTGAATCACAAACCAACTATCAAAACAACTACTCATCTAAGCTAATAGTGCCCATAATGCTAATAGTTTAGTCGGGTAAAAATTTGGGTCAAAAGAAGGCCTATGGGCCCCACAACTTGAAATCGAAAATGAAGGTTACCACAGGGTCCCCAACATCACCAGTAGCACATGCTCAAAAATTGAGCGGGAACGGACAAGGAAAGGGCTCAAAACATCCCTTGAAATATAAGAGGAACATTAGGAATCAATAAATGAAATTACAAAATTTAAAGGATTAGAACTTACAATTTATGATGAAGAAACGATCGTGGGCGAGGAATTAGTCACCTAAACGCTTTGAATGAATCAATACTTGAAAAAAAAGAGCTTAGAGCTCAACAACAATGGTGGGTATCGGTTTTAAGGTGAAGAAAATTATGGGAGATGATATACATATTGCTAGGGGTTCTTCTTCGCAATCGTGATGACCTCACTAGCAAGACCATAGCTAGCCATGTTGTCGCGAAGAACAAAGAGGCAGGGGCTTCATTGCGGTCGTGAGAGGGAACCTCATGATTAAGAAGACCAAAGGGCGCCGCATCCATAGTCACTTCATTGCAGTCGTGTAATGGGAACCTCGAAGTTGCGATGCCCAATGAGGCAGACTATCACGATCGCGTGGCCTCCCTCGCGATCGCGATTAAGTCCTGGGACCTGCACCTACAAGCTCATCCAGGACTCCAAGCATGTAAAAGAACTATACTACCGCACCATAAATGACATTCTCAACTTAATGGAATCGACAGAATTCCCGATGGAGGTTGATTTAATGAAAAATGGGCCCCACGCTTAAAACTAACCCTTAGTCTGAATGAAATTAATGCCCCTAAATGAGTCTGGAAGCCTCAAGACAAGAAACAAATGTCCATCTAGCCTAAAGCTGACAATCTATATCTAACAGCGCAGACGAAATTTCAATCTGAGGCCATCTTCTTCGGATGTTGACCAAAGCTAACCTTACAAGCCTGACTTGCCTGAAAACACAGAAAAAGGGATAAAAATCAAACAAAAAGCTCTTGCACCATGACTAATGGTCAGACTAGACCAAATTCTATGCTTCAGAGCTAATGGAACTGTCAGAATTTGATTTCGAGAATGATTGCTTAGAATGTTCACTAAATTCAATGATTTCCTAAGTTAAAGCTCTAAAACAGGGAAATGGTCATAAGGACCTAACGAATGTCTCGGGCACCAAACTACTAGTCTAAGTGAGCCATTAATGACTTGGGGCTACTACAGGAAGCTCTAATAGTGCAAGGAAGGCAAAAATGCAAACATGACCAAAAGGGTCATCACATCATCCACTACTAAAAAGTACTTTCGTCCAAAAAAGTCAAGAAAAGGCAACACTAGAGGCTCAAAAAATGATGGATACTAAGCCCACACCACTCTCTTAGTTGTCAAGTAGCCTCCTTGACTGTATGGGACCCCATGGAGCTATACCAAAGGAAAACTACCAAAAACCAAAAATCATTACTAGCCAACTAGACCACAACCTTATAATTCAAAAAACCCCAAAGGTATAACAACTGAACTGAACCTTAAGAAACTCAACCAGAATGCACCGGTATAATGTTGATCCCAAGAAAACCAAGGCAATCAACACACAAAACTAGTCACCTTGATACCACTACCAGGCTCACTCAAAAAACCATCACTTAACCTTCTAACTCAGGAATCATTTGATCCGCAAAAACCTTCTGTCTAGCCGGAATCATCTTTACCTTAACCATGAAACCTTACACAAGTCGAACACTCGAGCCAAACTCAAAACATCAACTAACCCATCGGAGGTCTAAAGTTCCCGTTATACATTTAACCTCGAATGAGGTCACCATTAGACTCAAACACTATACAAGCCAACCTTTAGTCTACTAGTCTCTAACACCCAAAATACCAACTCGAAGCATACCCTCAAGAATTAAAGAAATTTGCAAAGATTGACCATCAACAAATGGATGGATACCTTCGCTAAGATCAACCTCGATACCATAACCCAACTGAACCAGCCATCGTAGCTCAACTGTAATTTACACACTAGGGTCGGGAAAGACATAGACGAACACCCTATATAAAAGGAGAATTTCCCAACTGTAGAGAAAACCCAACCTCGCTAAATCATGCCAAGTCTGAATTGGCTGAAAGTGAATCAACTAGGGCTACCTACTCAAGAAGACCCAACCAAAACCAAATCTCTGCAAGGAGTGTGGTAAGCCTACCACGAAATCCGTAGCCGTAGGCTAACTTCATATTCTAGGAATACCACTGCTTCTCTAACTCGTCAAAACACCATCCAAATTTATGGTTGCCTTACTATCATCGCCCCTCAGGAAGAAGTCTGTCATATCGCGAATACCATGTCAAAAAAACCTGTAGGCAAAGGAAAAGATGCCCAAAGTCCAAGGTCGCCATGTAGCTATTGAAAATCTCATAATCTCTAAGCTAACGACCCATTGTCTCAAAACATCCACTCTACTATACTAGTACACAAACCATCAACTCCAAAAGCATATAACATACCATAACTCCTAGTCCAATATTGGAAAAGCATAATCCACGTTGGAATCCCATGCAAAAGACAACACCTTGAAGAACCAACTAATTCAAACCTCCAACTCTCAGAACACAAAGGAAAACATCAATCTAAAAGTACCATCAAAATCCAACATAGCCTTGTTGGTCTCAACCCGTACAACCTGATCCTTGAACTGCTGACCCTTAAACTGATGGCACTGAATTTATTCAACCAAGGTAGAATGGACCTCAACACTGGCAATATCACTGTTGGGATCTAGCAAGTCAAGACTAACTAAAAAGTTAGCCAAGGTCGAGATGTCCAAGGCCAACATCCACTCTGAAATTGAAAAAGAGAAGTTAAGCTATCCATACTTGCTCCTTCTGTCTCAAAGATGCCGTAATCGAAGAGAACCTTCCACAAACCATCTGAAGTAACCTGCTACCACATGACTCTGAAACCCAACTTCAAATACCGATAATTCTCTTATCAAATCCTCGAGTAGACTCTTGTGTCATTGATGAACACTATAAAAATTAGAGCCAATTAGGCTCTGAATATATGGTGTGCGCAATTCGTAGATGTTTTTGAGGCTTGAGTCACCGAAAGAATATAACAAGGAAAATATAGCTGATGCAACAAGCCCCCAAAGGTAATCTTGGGAATAGCCACCACTTTGATCTAAGTAGAAGGAATCCTGACCTCGAATTCATCTAAGGAAAATGCCACTGCACTTTATAGTCCATAGAATCGGGTCATCCATACACAAAACCAAAGCATACCCCCAGTCGTCACCTCAGGCAAGTACCCATAGTCCACACGTAAAATACAATGAGTCATCACTCTCCTTTTGCAAACCAAATGGAACCTTTTCCAAAGATACACCGAACTTAACAATCTCTTTCTTCGAAGATCTTGGAGTTGTTCCCTTAGCTCCTACATCTCTATTGGAGTTACTCGGTAAGGCAGGAAAAGAATAGGCTGATTTCCCAAGTCAACCACAGTTCTACAGTTAAAACTCAACTAGACTAGAAACTGAGGAAATAATGAAAACAACCCAGATACTTGTTAACCTCCAAAACTAATTAAGTAAAGAGGGTCAACTCTGACCTCCCGAGAAAAGCAAAACCATCCACTACCCACTTGCATGCCCAACACCAAGCGCCCTAAGACAAAACAACTTTCCCTAACACATTGTTACAAGTACCACACCATACTAACTGAAAGAATCCAGGCAAACACTAGATAACGGCCTTGGCAATAACCACCTAAGACTACTAGAAATTGAGATACTCAAACCAACTCTTGAACTATAGAGAAGGCCAAAATTAAAGCTAACAAGACGTACCCGTGAGTCATAACCCCAGGTAGTCACCTCCCAAATTCCACACACCCCATCCACTATTAAAAGAAACATTCTACCGAGAAATCACACGTATAAACACTCCAAACTCTAATAGTTTAATTAAATAAGAAATAGGTAGGCATATATATAAATATATACATGAAAAGGGGTAGATCTGCAAAGAAAATAATACCAGCACTAGCTAATGGTAACAAAGGTCATACTTGTAGCAATGATATCTGGAACCTCTATCTCTAGCCTACCAAGAGAGGCATCAAACTGTCTGTGACTATCTCTGGACTGAGTAGTCCATGCTGAAGACTCAATCCTAACTCATTGGGGACAATCTCTTTCAATGGTGGGTATCAGTTTTGAGGTGAAGAAAACAAAGGGGGGGATGTATCTACTGCCAGGGGTCCTTCTTCGAGGTCACGAAGGGACCTTATGTGATCGTGATGATCACACTAGCTAGACCATAGTGATCGCGAAGGATAGCCACGTGTTTGTGAAGAAAAAGGAGGTAGGGGTTTCATCACGGTCGTGAGAGGGAACCTTGCGATCATGAAGAACAAAGGGCATCGGGTCCATAGGCCCTTCATTGCAGTTGCATGAAAGGAACCTCGTGGTTGCAATGCCCAAGGAGATAGACCATCACGATCACATGGACTTCCTTGTGATCGTAATTAAGTCCTGGGGCCTGCACCTGCAATAGAAATCATCAGAAAGAATTAAGGCAAAAAGTCTCTGGATGGGCCTATAGGGCTAATCCAGGACTTCGCACGCACAAACAAACTATTCTACCACACCAAAATGGTATTCCAGACTCAACAGAATAAGTGGAATTCCCAACAGAGGTCAATTTAATGAAAAGCGAGCCTCATATGAAAAACGAACCTTTAGCCAAAATGAGATACATGCCCCAAAATGAGTTTGTAAGCCTCGAGACCCAAACCAAAGGTCCCTCTATCCCAATGTCGACATTGTGGAGCTAATAGCACTTGAAGTTGTTGGACCCCGACCAAGCATGATTGCTAAGAATATTGACTAAAGTCAATTATTTCCTAAGTTAAAGCTCTAAAATAAGGAAAAGGGCATAACGACCAAACGAACAGCTCCGGCACCAAATACCGGTCCCACCAAACCATAAATGACTTGGGGTCATTATAGGAAAGCTCTAACATTATAAAGAAGACAAAAATGGAAACATGACTGGAAGAGTCATTACACTAACGCGGTGACATATGGTTTTATTTGGGTTATAAAGGGGATACCTAATATTATTTCTTATTTATATCTTTGGTTATTAAAAAATAATTAATAAAACAAATTCTATTATTGCATATGTGTGTCCTGTGGGGTTTATAATTTATTTTGAGTCTTTCTCCTGTTGCAGAGAATAATTGAGTAGTACTTTTTTTGAGGTATTTGGTAGGAATTATTCCTTCAATTATGCCGTTTTGATGCGCACATGTATCTAATAATGAAATTTTATGAATAGTATAATTTTTATTCATGACTAGTGCAATAGGTATATGGTAACTCTGGGCCTTAACTATTGCAATTATTTTAGTTCCTCATTTGGTTTCTAGAGTTCCTTATAGGGACTCTATTTCTTCTTCTTCGTTATCTTTTTCTAATTTTGACATTTCTCCAAGCTCATATAATGCTGGTTCTTGCTTAGGCTTCAAATCATTTATAATTTTATTGATAAGTTATTATGTTTCTAGTTTATCAAGTCTTTGCTTAACTTCCTTAACCTCCCTTTTTATGTGTAATAATTCAGCCTGAAGATCTTGTAGTGTTGTGTCAGACCTTTATTCTTTAAATTTATTTAATACATTTTTTATATTAAAGGGTTCAATGGTTTCTTTATCCAGTTGTTGTTTAAGAACTATATTTTTTAATTTTATTAAATATTTTGTTTTAAGATCATGATCATCAATATGGTCAATAATCTCAAAGAAAATCTCCTTTATACTATTAGTAATGAAATTTGTAGAATGCCTATCACAAGTGTAAATCGCACCGCTGCATCCACAATGATTACTTAACTCACTACTGTCAGAACTATATGCGATATTAAACTGGTTTTCGTCACTAAGGCTCTCCTCAGAGGAAGAGCTATTTTAATTTTTCTCAAGAATAGAATATAATTTAATCTTGACTTCTTGCTCAAGTTCTAACATTTATTTTATCTTTTATATTATTAGGGAATCGGCAATCTCTGGCTTGGTGACCAATTTTCCACAGTTTCAATATTTATCAGTATTATTTTTATAAAATTTAGTGCCACCTTTAGTGGTTTCCCATTTATATTTCTTAAATCTTCTTTTGTACTAATCGGGATTTTCAAATTTATTCTTATAATATTTATGTCTTCTTTGATTTTTTTTGGATGCTTCTTTTGAAGGGAAAAATAATTTAACATATCCAAAGTCCTGACAAATACTCCCTAGCTCACTTTGTGATATTTTACTGTCCCTTTTTAGTTGATTCTTTAGTTTCATATTTGTATATAATTCAAGTCCGGTGACATTTATAAAACTTATAAGGTCACCATAAGTTAACTGACTATAAAGAATTTTACTTTCAAACCTATCTTTTTATTTTATCCTAATTTTTTCATCAAATAATGCTGGTAAACCACTTACAAATTTTACTTTCCAATAATCATGATTACAGTCTTCTCTAACCACGACCCTGTTGAAGAAGACATCTTTATACTATCTAAAATCGTCTAATTTTGGATAGGTTAGGTTTGATATTATCTCTAGACTCCTATCTTTGAAAAAATGGATTTCTCCTATAAAATGTTTAGCTATGCTATAAATTAAAGTAGCGGTGGCGTCTTTCGAGATTTGATTTTCAGAAGTTTTCCCCATAGGTTCATTCTTAATAACTTGAGTAATAGTAGTAGAATTTAATACACTCTGTTTAATATCATTGGTGAGGTAATTATCACACCAATATTTTAATAATTTCGTAAATCCTGCTAGAATTACTGTGGTGGCTTGTTTATCCGTAGATTTTTTCATTCTATATGTTGTAATGACCATTACCATTTCATGCAATTTATTATATATTTTATGTTTCGCTAGTCCATCAATATTCCATTCAGCAATTTCATTCCCAGAATGTGAAGTACAAGATAGAAATTCATTTTTTTATACAGCATATCTGGAAAAGAGGGTTTCTTATCATAGTTCTTTTTATTAGAATATCTAGAACTTAACTTGCTAATGTCATTATCAATTTTTTCAGATATGGTTCTTACGACCTTATCATCTTTAAATTTTAATTTGGATGTTAATCTTCCGTTAGTTTATTCTAAAAGATCATCTGTGATTTCAAACTTCTCCTGAAATTTCGGAAACTTATCTTTTGAAAATTCTGGTAAATGAAATATTGGGTGAGTTTCTAACTTCTTATCCTTAACGTTGTAGGAAGAACTTGGTTAATCTTTAAAAGTTGATTTATTATCACCCTTAAGAATTTGATTGGAGACTACATATAGCAATTGATTTATATAATTATTTTGCTGAGTTATCCGATTTAGATCTTTATTTGTAGGGTCACCCTTAGTATCTAATATATCAAGTTTAAAGGGTGTAGCAGTAACAACTCTACCATCTATGGGTAAATTAATTTCCTCTAATGGGGGAATTATAGATTCAACCACCTTAGTTTTAGTATACCATTTATTGACAATCATATTTAATGATTTCTTGTGATCATCTAATTTTCTTGTATACTCAAACCATTTAAAAAATTCGATATTACATCTTATTCTTTTCATATCAGTGTACCATTTTTTTTCTAAATGATATTCTTCCTTTAATGAATACTTTTTGGATATACCATTCCCTTTTTATGGCATTCTCTGGATCGGTCCAGAGTTTATCCAAAATATTGAAAGTCGTGTTCAAATTTTTCATCTTACCTTATCATGCATAAAGAGTCTCTTACTCCTAGCATTTCACTAGCAGTGGGACTTATTGGTTCTTTTGGTAATTCTAGGTTCGTATTTTACTTTTGGAATTGTTTTCGAAAAATCTACTCCTTTTAATTTTGTCTATATATCTTCAAGAGTTACCTCTTTTTATTCTTGGGTTGTCGGATATCAGGATCTTGGAAAAGACATTCGTTTACTAAGAGTAGCATGACTAAAAGATTAGGATCTTAAAATTTTTAAATCTATAGATCTATCAAAAAATTGAACTACCTGCTCAATGCTTGAATTTTTCTCTTCAATATCCGGCTCTGTTATGGAGTTACAGTGCCAATTGTCTTTTATTTATACGTCATTACATTTTATCATTTTTGGGAAAAAGGTTTTATTGTGATCATTATTGGCTTCCATAAGCATGGTAACTGCTTTGTTGCTTACTATTTTAGCTTTAGGGGCAAATGTAGTTTTCATTAATCTATAATATACTTTATATATTATGGATATTTCTCTAGTATTTGATTTACTACTCATGTTTTTTATTTTTAATATTTAATGTTAATGTATTCATAACATTCTGATCATTATTATCTATAGCGAAACAGGGATAACAATTAAAATATACAGGGCCATTAGCTAGATTACTTTGTAATACTGCTAATAAGGAGACATACAAATTTAGTAACTCATTGTCTCTTAGGAGAAGATATATTTGTACATCTAGACCCAAATGATATAATGGTTTAACTACAACTAGAACAAGTCTTATATGAAGAAACTTGTAATTTTTCCTATATCTGTGTCACGACCCGATTTCTCAGGTCATGATGGCACCTACAACCCCCTATAGGCGAACCAATCCCCGTAGCTCAGGATGATTAGTAATGGGCTACTAACAAACTAAGCACGCGGAAGAAGCAATATAAGTGGAAGCAAGATAAAAAAGTATAGAAATACAACAACCAGAAGAAATATATATATATATATATATATATATATATATTGTAATGTCATGACCCGATTTCTCGATCATGATGGCACCTACAACCAACGGTAGGTGAACCAATCCCCGTAGCCCAGGACAATTAGTAATGGGCTACTATCTAACAAATAAGGGAACAAGACGAAGAGAATAGATAACAGGGATATAAATATATACATATGCGGAAACTAAACCAAACCCCAAGACCTGGTATCATAGTATAGAGCCAAAACTACATACATGGAGTGCAAACGATCCAAAAGAATATATACAGATGTCTCTGAATGGTAATAGAGTACATAAAGCAAAAGATAAACTAAATCTAAGCTCCGATCGCCAAGAGCTCACCTTCAGTCTGAAGTAGTCCCCAACAGATCTCCAAGCATGAATCACAGCGATCTAAAGGCGATGGCCCACGCTAGGATCTCCATCGACAGATGCAGGGGGTAGGGTGAGCACCTAATGCAAAGCATAAGGTACCCAGTAGGTACCATAGGCCGACTGGGCACAGATAAGATAAAAGTGTAGTAACAGAAAGAATAGAAGCAAGCAGTCATAGAAATCAACGAAAGGTACACAGGAACTAGCCCAGAGGAAAATCAACAGAACCACATGTGAGGCCAGTAAGCTAAATATACACACCATAGGCACAGGTGAAAGTAAGAAATAACGAACCTGGGGTCCTTGCAATAACAGTGTATACATAATAAGTTTACGAAATGGACGGTATACCGGTAACCTTAAGTGTAAGAAGAGGGAAAGAGTAATGATAGACATGCTCAGACACATGAATCAAACTCAACTAATCATATCAATCTCGAATCCAGAAACTAACAGTCTAGCAGTAACCAATTTCATACTTAACCGTAACAGGGAATAATTCTGTAAGTAAATAGCAAAATTCTACCTACAGTCCCCCGACCGCCTATACAACCGAGGAACACAAACAAGTGAAAACAAACCCTCTAGCATCCCATACTACCGGAGCGTACAATCAACAAACAACAAACAAGGGTGGAGCCTCAAACAATGAATGATATGATGCATGAAGATCTCAAGTGAAATGGTATCTCTGTATCTACCTCCTCCGGTGCCGATCCGGCCCAGCAGGTAGGTTCCACGGAAGGACACTGCCCGTATACCTCTACTCCACCGTATACCCTTCCTCTGGCACACGCAGCCCGCAGCCTCTGGCCCAGATGGCAAGGTCCATAGAGGTCCCATCCCCATACTAAAACTCAGTATCAAAACATGTCATCCGGAAGCAAGTCCGGGTTCAAGATAGAGACCCAGTCTCGAATATGCATGCCCAGACCCTGTCCAGGACTAAAGTAGTAGGAAAATATCTCAAAAACCCCTCCAAGGGTGCCCGGGCCTAACCGGGTCTAAACAGTAGAAAGTCATCTCAGGTGCTCGGTCCAACCGAGGCTAAAAATCATCTCAAGTAACAAGAAAACTCAACTAGCACCCCGGCCCTGCCGAGTCTAGCGTTAATCGTAAAACTGATAATTTAAAACATAATTTTACTTTCTTGCCCAAGAATATTCACAAGTTAAATCAAACCATTTCCAAATTATTTTCATAAAAAACGGGGCCCCGGGGCCATGCAAGGTTTAGAAAATAGTATCAGTAGGCCCGATATGTGCATAGCCCCTTTTTAGGCATTGTATGGTATGCAGATCGCCAGTGGCTTGGTTTAATGGTTTTGAGTCTCGAGCGAACATTATAAACCTATTTCATGATTCCTTAGACAGAGGTTGGGTTATTCAAGATAGACTTTAGCTAGCCCAGTATAGGAATAAGAGATACACAGATCGTAGACTTTCTGCCATAGAATTTAGTGATGTTGATCGGGTATTTCTTTAAATATCGCCTATGAAGGGCAT
Source organism: Jaltomata sinuosa (assembly GCA_003996215.1). Lineage (NCBI taxonomy): Eukaryota > Viridiplantae > Streptophyta > Magnoliopsida > Solanales > Solanaceae > Jaltomata > Jaltomata sinuosa. The sequence continues at coordinate 84,553 of QJPP01001735.1, read as the reverse complement.
GATGAGATTCGGCAGGCGAGGCAAGCTTAGCCCCAGGTATGATTTGCTATTTGAGATTCCTCAGAGGATTGGTGATGTTTCTTATCAGATAGATTTGCCTCTTATGTTCTCTACTATTCACCAAGTCTTACATGTATCCATGTTGCAGGGTTATGTTCTAGATGAGTAACATATGTTACGGTGGGATTCAATGTAGTTAGATGAGATGTTGGCTTTTGTTGAGGCGCCGGTATCAATTCTAGCAAGAGATGTCAAGAGATTGAGGTCAAGAGATATTCCTGTGGTTAAGGTTCAGTGGAGGCACCGTCCAGTCGAGGAAGCTACTTGGGGGACTGAGAGATAGATATGGGCTCAGTATCTCCAGTTGTTTGAGCATTCAGGTACTCCCTTTTTCTGACTTTCAAGGACGGAAGTCCTTTTTATTTATGGATGATGTAATGAGCCTTCCGATCCTTTTCATATTTTTGATTTCTTTGTACTCTTAGAGCTTACATGTAGTGTCCCCAAATCATTTATGACTTGTTGGGATTGATAGTTTGGTGCCCAAGCCATTCATTTGGTATTTACGACCCTTTCTCTATTTTAGAGATTTAACTTAGGAAATTATTGACATTAGTCAACATTCTAAGGAAGCATGCTCAAAATTTGATTCTGACAATTCTGTTAGCTTCGAAGCATGTATTTTGGTCTAGTTGGACCATTGGTCAGGGCCTAGGATCTTACAATGTGGTTTTATCTCACTTTCTGAGATTTCAAGCCAGTTGGATTAGGAAGTTTGACTTTGGTCAACATTTGAAGAGGACGTCCTCGGATGGGAATTCCATCAGCGCAATTAGCTGTGGAATGTTGACTTTGGGCTAGAGGTACCTTTGGTTTAGATTCTGAGGCTTTTAGACTCATTTTGGGCAATCTGGTTCCATTTTAGTGATGGTTGGTTTTTGGGTTTAGGACCCACTTTTAGTTAAGTCAATCGTGTTTGGGAGTTTCATCGATTCCATTGCATTCGGAATGCCATTTGTGATAGGTAGCATAGTCCATTTGCATGCGCGGGTCGCCAGATGATCCTCAAGGGTGTGATTGGAGGAATTCTGAGTTGTTTTTTCAGCTGGTTGCTGCTGGTTCTTGTATGGCACGGTTGTGGTGCTTTGGCTGTACCTAGAAGCCACACCTGCACCATGGGTGTTGCACCTGCGGTCCTTGTGGCATCATCCTGGGGAGCGTCTGCACTTCTTCACCTGCCCCTGCGATAACGCCCCTATAACATTTGGACTGCACCTACGGGGTTAGAGGTTTTGTTGACCTCTGCCCCTGTTATGGCCTGGGCGCCGCTGCAGCGACGCACGTGTGTCAATATCACTACAGGTGCACTTATTTCTTGTAGTATATATAGGTCATCTCCTTCAATGTTTCTAAGTTTAAATCATTTTTCCACCATTTCTCTAGAGCTTTATGCTCAATTTTTAATGTGGGTTCGTCTTAGGTATATGGGTGGCATCGTCCGTACCCGTGGTTGATTTCCCGTCTTCGAATTATAAGTTTCTATCCTCTAATTCCATTAATTTTTTTGTCTGTTTCTTGAATTGTTCTTGGGACTTAGTGGTTGTTTTAGGCCCTTCCCTTACCCGAATTATGCTCAATTTTGAGCATGTGTTACTGGCAGCGTTGGGAACCTTGTGGTAACTTTTAATTTTAGTTCCAGGTTATAGTGCCCACAGTCCTGTTCCTGACTTAGATTTAAACCAAACTAATTAATTAGCATTATGGGTATCATTAGCTTTGTATTGATGAGTAGATTGTGTTTTTTGGGGTTGATTGCTAAGCAAGGCTTCTTGGACTAGTTTGGGCTCGGATAACGACTTTCCAGCATCTTTTCATCGGATGCCATGTAGGCTATAGATTAGCGATCTTAGATATGGCCTATATAGAATGTAATTGTACTATTTAGCTCATCCTTGGGTTGGGATTACTAGGTTGCCACCCCAGACCTTGTGTGATTACTTGTTGTGCATTCATATTTCTTCTACTTCAGTATTTGACCTAGTATGGTAGTATTACCCCTTATGGCCCTGGGTGACCTTTGAATATGCCTCTGGACTATAGTTAGTGGGATATTTTGGTGTATACGTGAGTCCAAGACATTGATTAGGGATTTCTAGCTTGTTATCTGTGTTGTAGAGCAGATTAAGCTTGTGCAGGGACATTAGGTTGACATTGAGTTGTTGATTGTATCTGAGCTTATCATTATCATGAAAATAGCTTTTTCTGCATTGGTTTATTACTACTACAGGGCTGCAGGTCTGAGTATCATCAATTTTCTAACCTTGCATGGCCCCATGAGACCATTTTCATATTAATGACTACAAATAGACTTAAAATTGGTTTAATGGATCTTCTTGAAATAAAAGCGATTAAATGTTGGTTTTTCACACTAGTACTTGAGATAATGCTAGAATCGGCTGAGTTGAGCACGAGACATGGTTTTATTACTGATTTTATTTATTTTGTACTCGGATAGAATATTGGAACGCATCATGAGATCATGAGAGTTGGTATGTGATCGCGAAAACCTCTATGGACCTTGTCGATCCATGCTAGGGGCTACGAGCCGAGATTGCCAGAGGAGGGTTATATGAGGAAGTAGAGGTATATGGGGAAGCCCTTCTAAGGGAACCTTCAAGGCCTATAAGAGCCGGAGGAGGTGCATATGGTACCTGGCATACCATATCATATCATTGATTTCTGTACTATTCCACCCTTATTTGTTATTTGTGGAGTGTACTCTCCGGTAGTATAGGATGCCAGTAGGGTTTGTCTTCACTTGTATGTAATCCTTGGGTGTATCGGTGCTCATTGGGATTATAGGTAGATTAGTTTTACTTGTTCCAACTGTAGTTACTTGTTATTTACTTTTCGATCATCCTTACCTTGTGAGCTATATTGTTAGCATGTTTATGCTTAGTTTCCTTTCCTTCCCTCTCTTTATTTGAAGTTACATGTACACCGCCCTATTCATTATGCTTTTTTATTTACTATTATTGCAAGGACACATGTGTGTTCTCTACGCTTACATCTGGTGTTCTTTGATACATCTTCTCTAGCTAGCTTAGTATACTTGTATTCTTTATGCCTTCTATCTATTGCGAGCTTCCTTCTACTTCACTCTATTTGCTTCTGTGACCCTTTTCTTTCCTTATCTGCTATCTACTGCTTTTACATTTTATATATGCCAAGTCGGCCTATGATGCATACTGGGTACCTGTTGCATATGCAATTGGTGCTCATACTACAGTCCTGAATCTTCTTGGTGCAGATCCTAGTATGGTCCATCGCCATTGACGTGGGGACTTCATGTAGCTTCTAAGACATCTGAGACATAGGGTGAGCTCCTAGCAACCGGGGCTTGGCTATATCTCATCGCTTGGCACAGTTGAATCTTCTGTATATTCTAATACAATTGTTTATTTAACTTTTGTTCTCTCACTTGTACTCTGTATATTTAGTAGTGACTCATATACTATGATACAAGGTCCTAGGATGGTGTAGTTTTCTGTATATATAATAAGGTTGCTTTCCTTTTTGACATGCCTTCTTTACCTTCTTCCTCTTATTATCCTTTTTGTGCGTGCTTTACCATGGTAGTGGCCCATTACTAACTATTCCGGACAACTAGGATTGGTTTGCCTACAGGGGATTAAAGGTGCAATCATGACCTGAGAAATTGGATCATGACAAAGCAACTGCAAATCAGAAGAAAATAATCTGTCAAATGGCTAAAAACTTCCTCTTGGACGAAGAAGTTTTTTATAGGAGGACTCCAGATTTAGGATTCTTAAGATATCTGGATTCTGTTGAAGACACGAAATTACAAGAAAAAGTACATGTAAGAGTGTCTGGACCTCACATGAATGGGTTCACCCTAGCCACGAAGATTCTATAAGATGGATATTTTGGATGACTATGGAAAATGATTGCAGTAAGTTTGTACAAAAATTTCACAAGTGTCAAATACATGGAGATTTGATCCGAGATCCCCTCATGAAATTAATGCTATGAGTTTCATCCTGGCCCTTTATAAACTAGGGTATGGACTTTATCATCTCTATAGAGCCACCACCCTCTAATGTACATAGATTTATCTCGGTTGCTGTCGATTATTTTACCAAGTGGGTGGAAGATACCTCTAATTAAGTCATAACCAAGAAGGTAATAGTTGATTTTGTCAAAACAAATCGATATGAAAATTTGGGATACCTGAGTTAATCATTAAAGAAAATAGAGCAAATTTGTATTGTCACTTAATGAGTTAGATATGTGAATAGTTCAAGATTACTCATCAAATATAACCTCATACCATCCTTAAAAGAATGGAGCCATAGAAGTTGCCAATAAGAACCTAAAGAAGATCTTGAGAAAGATGGTTGATAGTCACTTATCTTGGAATGAAATGTCACCTTATGCTTTGTTTGGATACCCAATGACTGTCAGGACTTTGACCAGGACAACTCCCTATGTAATAATGTATACGACAAAAGAGATGCTACCCGCTGAGGTCGAGATACCCTCCCTAACAATAATTCATGAAGCCGAGCTAAGTAACACAAAATGGGTTTGTTCTCGCTATGAACAACTCACGTAGATTAATGAGAAAAGGATGAGTGTTGTATGTCATGGCAAATTATGCAAACAAAGAATTATCCGAGCTTTCAACAAAAGAGTAAGGGATCATATGTTCACAATAGGTCTATTGGTCCTCTTGCGTATCCTTCCTCACTAAGAGGAATATAAGGTAAAGTTTGCTCCAAATTGGCAAGGTCTGTATGTAGTCCACAAGGTATTATCCGTAAGAGCTCTGGTTTATTATAGATGGATGGCCAAGTGTGGCTAAAAATGATCAACTTTGACGTTGTGAAGAGATACTACATCTGAAGAGGGTTTTTTCGTTTCATTTCTTTCCTTATAATCAAACTTTATATTTGTAATCATTTCTATGCTTTATATAAGCTTAAGAATATTCCTCTATCCATTTTTTACAAACTACATTTGACCCGATTTCCTAAGAATGGGATACATAGGTGGCCTATGTGGGGTTTGGTCAATCCCTTAAAAAATTCTATCATTTCAGTTTTATATCTTGAACTATATGATGACCTGAACTTTTAAGAATTGGATACATAGGAGGCCTTTGTCGGCTTCATTCACCCCTCTAATTATCTCAAATTTCCACATTGTCGTAGGAACTATGTTTGACCTAATTTTGAGTTTAACAGGATACGTAGGTGCCATAAAGGCGCGATCATATTTCCTGTGAGATTTTCATTTCCTTTTATAATGAAAACCGAGGCAAAATTTTTGAGATTAACTCAAAGATTCAGAAGAAGAAGATCCTCATACAACAGGCAAAGTGAAGATCGTGTCAAACAATGCAACTGAAGAGAATTTTGAGAAAAGTCTCAAGATCCCTACAGAGTATAAGAATCTCTTACCAATAGTTACAGATTTTCCTAAAAACATCTAACTAGGGAAGAAATTTTGAGAAGGACCTCAAAATATATCCATCAAATAGCATTAAGAGTTTAAAATCAAACCCTATAGACACCCCAACATTAGGAGATCAGAGTCAACTTTAGGATTCCCCAACTGTAGCGATGTCCAAAGCAAATTAATACCAGATAAAACATATATATCAAAGAATCATCTTCAACTCCCTAGCTATTATATTGAAAGATCTTCATATCACGCCATAAAGATGTCAGACTTGTCAATGATTCGAACAAATGACGTTCATATAGCTATACATGACATGACAAATTGGCAGTGACCCTTCCAATCATTTTTCAAAAATCATTATTTTCCAAAAATTTATCTTGCTTGAAAAAACTTTATATCAAATACCCTTTTACGAACTGATTTTTCATACATCTACCATGCCCCGGGGAGTTAAGGCAAACCCTTGAAGATAACAAACATTTGGAGATGGAAAGATTGGTGGGGACAACCGAAAGAAGTCAACACATATCAGTTTCTCCAAAATTAACGATTTTTCTGTAGTTGCAGGTTGTCCCAAGACTGACAAAGGATCAATAAAAGGCTTTAATCACACATCATATCCCTTTGTTAAAGGTATATATTAAGGGTGAATGCTCAGAATTAACAAAAGAAAAGCCAAGACAACTAGAAATAGTTGAAAGTGGCAAAATTTTCAAGGACTAATAATTTTTTTGAGAATGCAGGGATTACCAGACGGGAAAAAAATAATGGAATCCTTTTTGAATCCCCAGTAAATCATGGATCATAATGAACATGCAATATTTGTTATTGTCCCTACAGGCGGGGGTTAGTCATTCATTGACATACAAAAGAAACTCTTTCTTGTTGACCACCTCAAAAAGAGAATGATATTTGCAAACAAAGTCACTCATTTTATACATCGAACACTTTTATAAAGTTTCCTTGATTATTGACTTTAGTCGCTAGGAACGCAACACTATGTCTATTTATCATTTAGCTTAAGCGCAGGTATATGCAAAGGCATCAAAATAACAATAGAATTATTGAAGGTGGTGTTTTCTTCAACTACCATACATGCCAGTACATTCACAATATCGTGTTTACTTTTGTCATAAAGACTATATCGCAAGAAATATGCTGCAAGGGTCATACCACAAGAGTCATGTTGCAAGATCCATCATCTTAATTAGTTATAGGTTTACGTTCTCTACAAATACCATATTTTCCTCTACGACTATGATCTTAGGCGTATTTACACTCCTAAGTGTCATTATCTATGCGCGTTTAGCTTAGTTTTGAGGATAAGTTGATGTACTATTGAGGTATGTAGTGTGTAAAGGGTGTACTGTGTGACTAACATATTTGTTTATAGTGTTTCATATTAAACAAATAATGAGTTTGAAAAAGATCAATTAGAGTTTAGACGAGGAATCTAGCTTTGCTAGCTTGAGCTATGCATATTCTAGCATACTTTGATGGACTCTATGTTGTTTATGGACTTATTTGTGTTGTGAGATCTTGTAGGAGACCTTTGGAGGAGTTATGGAAGCTAATTGAAGCTTACAATCATGCTACAAACCATTGGGACACAAACAAGGTTGAAAGATTGCATTGGAAGAGAAAACGGGATGTCAAGAACCACTCTCGTGCCATGGAGGCTAACCTCTGCTATGGGTGGCGTGACACGGAGGTTGGAAGCTTTGTAGCTACAAATTCTAGTGGCTTGACCTGATGGGTCCGTGCCACGGCAGTGGCTTGGGGCATCTAGCAGCGTGACACGCTGCCTAGCCTATGCTATGAGCAGCGTGTCACGGACCTTGTTCCTGTGAGTGAATTTTGTCTCAAACTATAAATAGGACACTTGGTTTAAATTTTAAAGACTGTTGGACGAATTTTGGATTGAAAAACACAAGGAGAATATTTCCTTAGGGTTCTTATTCTTTTCTTTTTCTTTACTTAATTCATGTATGAACTACATTAATTTTGTAATCAAGAATTAGGCTATGAGTGGCTAAACACCCTCTTTCTAGGGTTGAGGCTACAATATGATTTCTTGATCTGCCATACATGCCATTACATTCACAATATCATGTTTACTTTTGTCATAAAGACCATATCACAAGGAATATGCTGCAAGGGTCAGACCACATGGGTCATGTTATAAGAGCCATCATCTCCATTTATTGTAGGTGTATGTTCTCCACAAATACCGTATTTTCCTTTACGACTACTTTCAAAGAGGGTGACACCCAAGGGAATCCATAAGATTCAAATTGATGCTCAGTGTTTACCCAAGAGCATGATATCCGTTGTCACATTACGACTGGTAGAGTCTATCATTTGAAGGTTAATTAAAAGATGCACAAGCATAAAAAATACCTTAATATGTATGTCACAAAGACAATACCATTAGTCACAAGGACCACATCATAAAGGGCATGTCACAAGGCCCATACAATAAAGGAGATGTCATAAAGATCAAACTCAAGGGACATGTCATAAAGACTACATTGCAACAATCAAATATTGTTAACCTCTAAAATTGAAGGTATCATACAAATCCAAATGATATATGTAAGATGCCATTAATATCCAAAGTTATATTATAGTCAAGATTACCCAAAAATTCGCAGTTCAAGGGATATCTATAAGCTGAAGCAATGTCTGAAACTAGATGATATGCGAGATTACCCAAAATTTGACTATTCAAGGGTCATATGTAATCCACAGTGATATATAAAATTGGATAATGCATGAGATTACCCAAAAGTTGATAATTTGATGGTTATTTGTATGCCATAGAGATATATTATTACCCAAAAGTTGATAATTTGACGGTTATCTGTATGCCATAAACATATAATAAACTGGATGACGTATGAGATTTGCATACAAAGTCCCGTCAAGTATCTAAGTCATATGATGTGTGAAACTTAACCGAAAGCTAAAAAATTGTGTGGTATATGTAAGACGTATAATATTCAAAGTTAGATGATGTGCAAGAGTTACCTGAAAATTGAAAATTTGAGGGACGCCTATAAGCCGTGTCATGTCCAATGTCAAATCATGTGTAACATTTACCTAAAATTTGACAACTCAACGGTATATATATAAGACACATCAATACAGAGAATGCACAAGATTTACCCGAGGAAATATGCAAGACCAAAAGGCTCTAATCATTGAATAAATTGGATAATATTTGTAAGTTTCCCCCTATACAAAGGATGTGCAAAATATTAAAGAGAATGTTATTGTCACGACTCAAAATCATTCCATGATGGCGCCTACTAAAACCCCTCAGTAGGAAAGCCAACCTAAGATCACGATACTATATATAAACATAAAAAAAAGAAAAAAAAAAGGAAAATCGTAACAAGATATGGGCCAATAGTAAAGATACATACCAAAAGTACAAAATATATAAAACAAGGCCCTAAAAAGACCAAGAAAGATGACGTATATAAGAACCAAGACCTAAAACTGGTGTCACAGGTACAAGAGCGTCTAAGTACAGAAATAGCACTATATAATAACCTACTATCTACAAAGATACAAAAAATGTCGCCCACCCAAAAACCCCAGATGGGCGAACCAAATAACCACCCAACACTTAGCAAAATTAGGAGCTCAAAACCAGTTGCATTAAATAAAACTAGCATTCATAACTAAAATAGTTAACAACGAATAACCTGTGAAAAACACCCCTAGAATTTGAAAGTCGTGTACCAAAACATCTACTTATGTCTAGAGTTCGGGGATACAACCTCAAAAATAAGGAAGTCTGAGTCTGAAACAATGGACTAGAAGTAAACTAGATGAAACCATGGTAGCTCATAAAAAGCAGCTCACTCTTGGATTCTGGAAACGTCGAGACTATAATTGAGGTCGTGTAGCAGCCGCCAGAATATGACTTGTAGTCACAAAAGAAAAGCAAGTGCAGTATTAGCACACAAAACCACATTGTAATCGTAGGATCATCGACCAGCTCTAATAAATGAAATATGGACATTAAACTAAAGCTGAGTAAATCAAGACAAAACATGTATAAACAGGCCAGCAATATAACCCAAATTCCTAGTCCCACCACCTGACTTAAAGACTACGTAAAACATGTCCAACAACCATAACAACAAAGACATATGAAAACAACCACCCCCTTTTTAAGTTACCCAAACCCACTAAACATCCCTAGCACAACAACTACAGTGTATAACATGCAATTCCCGTCTACACTAGGACGGTATCCTCATACTTTTTCACTAGGCTTGAATGCCATGTCCCTTATCTTGCGATCCTCATACTCTTTTTGCCTACTCTGGGCTGCTACCAACTTGGTTTAAATACCTCTCACTTTGTCCTGAGCTTCCTTAACCAAGTCAATGCTCAAAGGTGTCACATCACCTTTTTGAAACCACCATATGGGTGATCTACATCCCCTTCTATAAAGTGCCCCGAACGGTACCATGTCAATACTGGAGTGATAGTTATTGTTGAATGAGAATTCACACAACGGTATGAGATGATCCCAATGGCCCCCGGAATCAATCACACATGCTCTGAGTATGTCCTCCAACACTTGAATTGTCATCTCCAACTGACTATCTGTCTGAGGATAAAAAGTCATTCTGAAATTGTTTTAGGTGCCCAACAATACGTGCAACTTTCCCCAGAATTTAGAAGTAAACTGCGTACTTCTGTCTGAAATGATAGATAGTGGAACCCCATGCAATCTCACAATTTCCCTCACATAAACCTTGGACAACTACTAGGAGTTGTAATCCACCATGACCAAAATGAAAAGAGCCAACTTGGTCAACCTTTCCACATTGACCCAAATGGAGTCATACTTTTCCAAGGTCTTAGGAAGACTCACCACAAAATCCATGGCTATCCTTTCCCACTTCCACTCGGGAATGGTCATCCTTTGAAGCAATCCTGCAGGCCTCTGGTGCTCATACTTAACCTGCTATCAATTTTGACACTTAGACACATATTAAACTATGTCCCTCTTCATCCCAGGCCACCAATAAATTTTCCTCAAGTCTCGGTATATTTTTGTTACACTCGGATGTATTAAGTACCGTGAGCCATAAGCTTCTAACAATAAATTCTATATCAAGTAATTAATATGAGGGACACAAATCCACCCTCTGAGGATTAACACCCAACCAACATCCAATGTGGCATCCTGGGCCTCCTCGTACACCACCTTTTTCTGAAGCTTGTTTAATTGTGCATCCTGCAACTGTTTGGCTTCAAATTACTCCCGAAATGTGGGTTTATTCTCAATACTTGCCAACACCCTACCATGTTCTGAAATTCCTATCTACATGAAATGGAATTCTAGAGCAGGAATCTCCCTATCCAAGGGTTGTTTTGATACCCTCATACATGCCAAACTGCCCATGCTAACCGCTTTCTGGCTTAATGCATCTGCTACCACATTAGCCTTACCCGGATGATAGTGGATGGTCACATCATAATCCTTCAACAGTTCCATCCACCTTCTCTATCTCAGATTCAAATATTTCTTTGTAAACACATGTTTCAGGCTACGATGGTCTGTGAATACTTCACACTTGACACCATAAATTTAGTCTCTCCAGATCACAAGTTCAAAGACCACCGCTGCCAACTCTAAATCGTAGGTTGGGTAATTTTTCTCATGGGACTTTAATTTCCTACAAGCGTATGCTACAACTTTGCGTTCCTGCTTCAACGTAACACCCAAACCTGAATGTGAAGCTTCACAAAACACAATGAAATCCTCAACTTCAACCAGTAATGATAGGATGTGAGCTGTATTCAGGAGTGTCTTGAGATTTTTGAAGATCTTCGCACACTTGTCAAACAACATAAACAATACCTCCTTCTGAGACAACCTTGTAAATCTAGTAGCAATGGAAGCAAACTTCTTGACAAACATGTGATAATAGCCCACACGTCCATGAAAACTCCTAACCTCAGTCGTTGTTCTAGGACGGACCTAAATCTTAACTGCCTTAATCTTTTGGGGATCCACCATCACCCCCTTTTCAGAAACCACATACCCTAAGAAAGAAACTGAAGACAACCAAAACTCACACTTTGAAAACTTGGCATACAATTTCTGGTGCCTCAATATTCCAAGAACGATGCAAAGATGCTTTGCATGCTCCTCCTTACTCTTGAAGTAGTTAAGAATGTCATCATTTAACAAAATTATGAATGAATCAAGAAATGACTTAAAGACACAATTTATCAAACTCATGAAAGTCACTGGCGCAATGGTCAACCCATACGATATTACCAGGAACTCATAGTGCCCATACCAAGTCTAGAATGTCGTCTTAGGTATATCCTCAGGCCTAATCTTTAGTTGATGGTACCCTGATCTCAAGTCAATTTTTGAAACCACGAAAGCACCCCGCAAATGATCAAAAAGGTCAACTATAAGGGGTAAAGGATACTTATTTTGGATGGTGACCTTGTTCAGTTGCATGTAGTCTATACACATCCTCATACTGCCATCCTTCTTTTTCACAAACAAGACAAGAGCACCCCAAGGTGAAGCACTAGGACGAATAAATCACTTATCTAAAAGTTCCTTAAACTGAGTCTTAAGTTCCCTCTACTCTATCAGAGCCATATGATAAGGAGGAATAGAGATTAGACGAGTGTCAGACTCCAAATCTATGCAAAAAATCAATTTCCCTATCCGGAGGCATGCCAGGAAAATCTGCTGGAAACACCTCCTGAAATTCAGAAACCACTAGAACTAACTCAGTCAAAGGAGACTCCACACTAACATCCCGAAAATGATCCAAGAAGGTTGAACAACTTTTCCCCACAAATATCCTAGCCCGAACAAAGGATATAATCTTAGTTAGCTTAGGCATATACACACCTTTCCACTCAAGTCTATCCTTACCTGAAATGTCTAGAGTTACTATCATAGAATTATAATTTAACACAACATTATACGGAGACAGCCAAGTCAAACCCAAATATTCATCAAAATCCAACATATCTACAGTAACCAAATCTACCCAAGTCTTCAACCCAACGAACAACATAGAACAAGTACAATACACATGGGTTACTACCACTGACTCACCGACCAAGGTAGAAACATGAATTGGGGAATCAAGGACATCACAAACCCAATCTAGACGCAAGGCAAAATTTACAAATACATAAGAATATGTGGATCCTGGGTCAAATAATTCAGAAGCTTTCCTGCTATAGACTAGGATTGTACCTGTTATCACACCATTCAATGCCTCGGCCTCAAATTTCCCTGGGAAGGCATAACAATGGGTCCTGTGATAAATCCGAGCAACTCTTTGGCTAGATGATACTCCTCTACCCGTGTTACCATTCCATTATTCCGACAGACTCCATGAAAATTATCTCGCCCACCCTGTGGATGACCCCTGCCATTGCCACCTCCACCCATCAAAACCATAACCTTAGTCTACCGCTGAGCTTGATTTCTTGCCTGTTTATGAGGTCATTCCCTCTTGAAGTGACCTATATCACAGCAATGGAAACAACAATGGTCAAGAGAAGGCCTGCTAGTAAAAGTATAAGAAGCCACCTGGCCTCTAGGAGCTGAAAACTGCTGACTAGCTCCTGGAAAGACCACCTGCAGAAGCTAGCATGTCAGACTGAATAGGACAGGCCAAATAAACCCTCTGACTGTGACCCATTGAGTAAGAACCACTAAAGCTACCCTTATTTCGGGACTTCTTAGCTAACACCTTAGCTTGCCCAACCTGTCGACCCCCTCCTGTTTCTTCACATAGTCAGTCACCTTATTAGAGCACTTACCTGTCGAGGTCATATGAACATACAAGATATGCAACTCAGTATTTAGACCTTAAATATACATATGAATCCGCCCCTCCTTAATACATAGAAGATGTGTAGCATAACATGACAAGGCATGAAATTTAGCCTCCTAGGCTTAAATAGACATATTACCCTACTCAACGGCCAGAAACTCATCCTTCTTATGATCACTCAGAGTGTGAGGCACATATTTCTCTAAGAATATAGCATGAAATTGAGCCTAATTCATCAGAGGCAAGACTAAAGATCAACACTCAACATAAGCCCTCCACCACTGCTTGGCATCACGCTGTAGCTGAAGGGTAACAAATTCTACCCTGTGTTATTGCACAATGCCAAACATATGTAGGCTCTCATAGCAGTCCAGAATAAACTCAAAGGCATCCTCCTTGTCTATACCACGAAATGTTATAGGTTTAAGTTTCAAGAACTTGGTTAGCAGCTCATGCTCGGTCCCGATCACAATGTAACACCCCAGAATTTGAAACAACTTTTAAACTTAGAAACTCTGCAAAATTCATAACTTCCAGTAATCACGAATCAAGTCCACGAACCATGGACTAAACCATGAGTCATGGAAAGGACTAATGAAACCATTCCTATAGACTATCCTATTATCTGAGAACCACGAGTGAGTTTGACAGTTCATGGATGGTTCCACGGGTCGTGGAACTAACTCGTAGAACTCATACTGAGGGTAGTAAGTTTCCCAATGAACCACAAATGGTTCTACGACTCGTGGGTGATTCCACTAGCTGTATTGTTAACACATGGAAAATGTCCCACGACTTGTATTTTGGGCTCAAAAACCACAAATCCAATCCATAAGCTGCAGTTCCATCTATGGTCCATGGAAAGGGTTCGTGGAACCGGAAGCAGAGATTTTTAATCTATTTTTCCTATCTTTTATCCAGGGATATTTTTGTAATTATCCACCCTCTTAACCCCTATGTGAGGTTGTTTTGGTCAATTCTAGAAGGGTTTTAACTTTAATTAGCCTAAGTATTTTCCCTTAAGCTCTCATTCAATCCAAAATAAGAAAGGGTCTCCATTCTCCCAAGTTCCAAGCTCTAAGCTAAAGGTTCATCTTCAAGCCTCCATTCATTTCATCCTTGGATAAGAAAAGCTTCAATTTAAGTATGTGGGTATTCAATAAGGGTTCTTTCACCCTTATTACCGAACCCCCCAATGGTTATATAAATTTTCATGAATTTCAAATTAGGGTTCTTACCCAATTCATTTGGGTTTTTCTATAATTTGCTTTCTCAGGATTCTACTATGAAATCTAGTACTAAATTGTATGATTTTGCATGGGTTTTTATAAGTGAACTCCTATTTCATGTATTGAAGGCTAAGCATAGTAAATTTTGCTTGCATGGATTGATTTAATCAAATTGGAGTATTTGATACCATGATTTCATGAATTTCAAGCAAGTGCATGCCTAGTTCCTATATTTATGAAAGAGCATGTGATTTTGAAATTTAACTAGTGCCATGCATGTTTTTATGATATGAATTACTATGAAATACAAGACACCCGATGTACCATCAATGCTCATGAATCATTTAAACAAGGTTAGTGAGTAGTATGAATATTCAAGTTATGAATATGTTAAGAACAAGATTTGACATCTAGATATCTCACATGTATGTGAGCCTCATGTTATGTTTTAGGAGTAGTATTTAGCACCGAGTGATGAGGACTCACCAAAGATGCTTGAGGGGAGTGGCCTAAAACTCTAGCCACAAACCTGAGAAGGTATGCCTGAATGTGCATCATCAAAGGATGCAGTGCAATATGCGTTACTACTATGCAATGTACTATGTATGTGAGCAATGCATAAGTAGAGCGAAACATGCTTTAAAATGTGGTTAGGATTAACCCATGCGTAGTAAAGATCATGAGGAGATATCATAATGGAAATCAAATCATAAGGCAAAAGCCAACTTCAAAATAATAGTTCATAAGAGAGTTCATAATGCTTAGAAAACTTGAAAACATACATACGGGAGTTTCTTATAACTGACACGAGACCATGTGAGCTACATAGAATCTAACTATCTGACCCTAGTTTACAAAGCTGACTTAGAACTATGCCAAGGAACAAGTCACCGTCTCCAACTGTATAACCCTAGTTGGAGAAGCTGTCCTATGCCCCGCTCAGGCAAGGACACCATTCGTTAAGACGTGGATCCACTCTTGTAAGCCTTTACGACACATTTCATTTCATAACCTACGCTGGCAACGTAGTTTCTGGGAATAAGGGAAATCTCACCCCGTCCTACTCGGTGCTAAATACTACTCCCAAAACATGCATACAGATAGCTCATAATCATATCATAGGGCATACTCTCATGCCAAATCTTATCCTTAAAGCATGAAAACACATTGAGTATCATGCATCTTTCATATTATAGTTCGTAAAGCATAAAAACACATCGGGTATCATGCAACTTTCATAACATAGTTCATGAGGCTTAGCATAGCCATAATCTAAAACATGCTTTTCTTTCTAATATCATACTTGAAGAATTAGGCATGCTATTTCATAAATATATAAAGGCCATGATATCTAATCATGCCAACTTTCTCTTGAAAACATGCAATTTCATGGGTTCATGCTAGAAATCAACTTTCATGCTTGGGGTTTCAAAATTAATAAGGAAATCATAATCAAATCATGAGTAATCAATATGAAACCATGAATTTAAACATATGAACTGATTTCATAAGCTTTCCCCGAAGTTTGGATCGAAACCCTAATTTCATAAGTTCATGGTTCAATATAAGAATTGGGGATTTTTGGCACAAGGGTGAAAGGAACCCATTGTTAAAGACCCACATACCTTGGTGGAAGGTTACCCACTCCAATGGAAAAGATTAGGAGACTTGCTTTGGAGCTTGGAGACTTGAGCTCGAGAGAAACTTTCTCTTTTGAGTGAAGAATGAGGAGCTTAAGATAGACCTAGGATAATATGGGTGAAAACCCTTCTAAAAGTAGTCAAAACGACTTCACTTAATACAAAATAGGGTGAGAAATGACCAAAATGCCTCTGGGAATTAATTGGGAAAAAGATGGAATATAGTAAACTTCAGTGACCACGAGTGTAGTCTACGACTCGTTAACCTTTCCACGACTCGTGGTTTCCCTATCATGGAAACTGCTTGAAAATTCAACCTGAAGAAGGCCTCCCACGACTCAACAGGACAACTCGTGAAAGCTTCCACCTGTCGTAGAACCTAATTATGGAACTCAGGGAAAACGACTAACCTCTGATCAGTTTTCACGAGTCAACAGAATGACTCGTATAATCTTCTATGAGTCATGGAAGTGACTCGTGGTTGTCAGTACTTAGGTCAGTCTGCAGGACTGGGATCACAAGTCACCTTCACGACTAGTGGAACCTTCCACAACTCATGGACTTGACCCGTGGTCCCTGGAAGTCCAAAATTTTCTGCAAGTCTGAGTTTAAAAGCTGGATACGTTCCCGGGGTGTTAAAATATCTCCCCCTTGGGATCGTTCATCCTCGAATGAAGAATAAACAGGGAAAAACTGTGGAGAAAACAGCCCAACCAAACATCAAAACATAGAAATCATAGGAATCATCATGAAAATGAACTTCCCAACTTAAAACATAATAAACTAGTTTTATAAAACATGCATACATACTAGGATCGTAAGAGAAACTGGTGGAATAGAATTGGAGGGACATACTAAGGAAGTAACTAGTACCTCAAGCTGGAATTGAGTCCGAAGGAAAGGTATTAGGATATTTGGCCTTCATGGCGTCTTCCGCTTCCCAAGTAGCACCCTCAACAAGCTGATTCCTCTAAAGGACTTTCACCAAAGCGACTTCTTTATTCCTCAACCTCCGAATCTGACGATCAAGGATCTCCATGGGAACCTCCTCATAAGTGAGACTATACTTCACACCCACACCTTCCAAAGGAACAATCAATGTCGGATCACCAACACACTTTTTTAACAAGGAAATATGAAAAACTGGATGAACCGCTTCCAACTCCGTTGGCAAGTCCAACTCATAGGCAACACTACCAATTCTCCTCAAAATCCGATAAGGACCTACAAAATAGGGACTAAGCTTTCCTTTCTTGCCAAACCTCATCACACCCTTCATGGGTGAAACCTAACGGAAAACCTAATCATTAACTTCAAATTCCAACTCCCTCCTCCTCACATCTGCATACGATTTTTATCTACTTTGAGGGGTCATTAACATATCCCGAATAAGCTGAACTCTCTCCATGGTCTCATGCACAGAATATGGACCAATCAAGGCTGCCTCACCAACCTCGAACCAACCAATAGGAGATCTACACCTCCAACAAAAAAATTCTTCATACGGAGCCATCTGGATGCTAGAGTGAAAGTTGTTGTTGGAAAACTCGATAAGAGGTAAGTGAGCATCCAAATTACCTTTGAAATCAATCACACACGCCCTCAACAAATCCTCCAAAGTCTGAATAGTACACTCTGCCTGGCCATCTGTCTGAGGATGAAAAGTTGTGCTAAGCATCACCTTGGTACCAAGACCTTTCTGAAACGACTTTAAAAATTGAGATATATATTGAGGACCTCTATCAGAAATGATAGACAAAGGGACCCCATGCAATTGGACTATCTCCCGAATGTAGTGTCTGGCATAATCATCCGCTGTATATGTAGTCTTAACAACCAAGAAATGGGATGACTTAGTCATACGGTCAACAATCACCCAAATTGAATCATGTTGACTCCGAGTACGAGGCCAACTCGCAATAAAGTCCATATTAATTACTTCCCATTTCCAAGTGGGAAGGTCAATATCTTGAAGCATGCCACCTGGCCTTTGATGTTCCACCTTGACCTGCTGACAATTGGGATATTTAGCCATAAACTCGGCTATGTCCTTCTTCATACCACTCCACCAAAAGACTTCCCATAGATCACAGTACATCTTAGTGGCACCCGAATGAATGGAGTATCTAGAACTTTGAGCCTCAACCAAAATCTATTGTCTCAACCCATTAATATCTGGCACACATAAGTGACCCTGATAAAGAAGCACACCATCTCCCCCTTGGAAGAAAACCTCAACCCTTTGCTAACGAACTGCATCTTTAAGCTGAAGTAGAACGGGATCTTGGTCTTGCTTGGATTTTACCTCAGCCACCAAGGATGATTCTGCACCATTAGTCACAATCACACCACCTTCGGTCGAGTCCATAAGGCAAACTCCCAACTGAGCAAGCCTATGAACTTCTTTAACCAATTCCTTCTTTCCATCTTCAATAGAAGTTACACTTCCTATGGACAACCAATTCAAAGCATCCGCCACACCATTAGCCTTACCCAGATGGTAAAACACACTCATATCATAATCCTTAAGAAGCTCAAGCCATCTCCTTTGTCATAAATTCAACTCCTTTTGAGTGAACACATATTGAAGGCTCTTGTGATCCGTAAACACATCCACATGCACACCATACAAGTACTGTCTCAAAATCTTCAAAATAAAAACACGCCCGCTAGCTCAAGATCATGAGTAGGGTAGTTCTTCTCATGAGTTTTAAGTTGTCTAAAAGCATAAGCCATCACCTTACCATGCTGCATCAAAAAACAACCCAAACCAATCCGATAAGCATCACAATACACAACAAAATCATCTAAGCCCTCGGGTAGAGCTAACACTGGAGCGGTGGTCAATCTAGTCTTCAATTCCTAAAAGCTTTTCTCACAAGGGTCAGACTACTAAAACTTAACCTTTTTCTGAGTCAGTCTTGTCAAAGGGGAAGCAAGGGAAGAAACACCTTTCACAAACCTCCTATAGTAACTGGCCAAACCCAAGAAGCTTCTAATATGGGATGGGGAAGTGGGTCTAGGCCAGTTCTTTACAATCTCAATCTTTTAAGAGTCAACCCGAATACCATCACCAGTCACAATGTGACCCAGAAAAGCAACATAATGCATCCAGAACTCACACTTGATAAACTTAGCAAACAACTGCCTATCCTAGAGAGTTTACAATACAACCCTCAAGTGATCTGCGTGCTCCTCCTTACTCCGAGAGTAGATGAGGATATTATCAATGAAAAGACTCACAAACATATCCAAATACTGTTTGAACACACGGTTCATCAAATCCATAAAAGCTGCAGGAGCATTCGTTAGACCAAAAGATATAACAACAAACTCATAATGACCATACCGAGTCCTGAAGGCTGTCTTCAGGAAATCAGATTCCCGAACTCAAAGCTGATGATAACCAAATCTAAGGTCGATTTTGGTGAAGAAACTAGCGCCCTGAAGCTCAACGAACAAGTCATCAATCCTAGGAATGGTATACTTATTCTTGATTGTGACCTTGTTCAATTGGCGGTAATCAATACACATTATAAAAGAACAAACAAGACTGGGGAACCCCAAGGAGAAATACTAGGCTTGATGAAACCCTTATCAATCAAGTCTTTCAACTGATCTTTCAACTCATTAGGTTCTGCGGGGGCCATTTGATAAGGAGGAATAGAGATAGGTTTCGTATCCGGAAAAAGATCTATTCCAATGTGAATCTCCTGCTCGGGAGGGACTCCAGGCAAATCATCAGGAAACACTTCGGGAAACGCATTTACAACAGGAATTGATTCAAGAGTTCGGGTTTCGAAACCCGTGTCCATGACCCAAACTATGTGATAGACATAACCCTTAGAAATCATCTTCCTAGCCTTAAGATAGGATATGAAGCGACCTTTTAAAGAAGAGGGACTACCTTGTCATTTTAGGACAGGTGCATTAGGAAGAAACTAACAACATGAGTGCAGCAATCAACTGAGGCATAACACACATACAACCAGTCCATACCAAGAATAACATCAAAATCAATCATCTCCAACTCTACCAAATCCGTTGAAGTGACTCTATGAAGGACTAAAATAGGGCAATTTCGGTAGACTCTTTCGGCTAGGACTGACTAACCAACACGAGTAGAAACATGAAAGGGTTCTAAAAGTAATTCAGGATGAACCTAAAACTTACAAGCAACATAAGGGGTTAGTAAAGATAAAGAGGCACCGGGGTCTAACAAAGCATACACATAAAGAGAGAAGACTTTCAACATACCGGTAACCACATCTGGAGAACTCTGATGATCCTCACAGAAGGACATAGAATATAGATGGTTTTGGCGCTGACCACCAGAACTAGAAGATATGCCCTGCGGAGCTTGTCTACCTCCTCAAGCTGCTGGGGAAGACTGAGTCCTACCACCTCCCTGCCCCTTTTTAGACGAAGGGCAATCCCTGATGCGATGCCCAGCCTGACCACATCCAAAACAACTACCAAAACTGGCCAAACACTCACCAATATGACTCTTCCCGCAGTTTACACAAGTTCGGTAGGGAGTTCCCTTAGTAACACTACCCTGAGACTGGGAAT
Organism: Jaltomata sinuosa; assembly: GCA_003996215.1. Lineage (NCBI taxonomy): Eukaryota > Viridiplantae > Streptophyta > Magnoliopsida > Solanales > Solanaceae > Jaltomata > Jaltomata sinuosa. Next base: position 63,775 of record QJPP01001735.1, on the reverse strand, counting down.
AGGAACCAGATCCTCTACCAGCCTGATCATAACGAGGCTTCTAAGCCTGAGTAGGAGCACTAGCAGAAGAATGAATGGATCTTGATGACTTCTTCTGGAAAGAAGAGCGATGTCTACCTCCGGACCTGTGATGACCAAAACCTGATCCCTCGGATCTAACCCCCATATTCTTCCTAGCCATCTCTCTAAGCTTGTCACCCTCAATCTGATGAGCATGAGTCATGAGTCAGGAAATGTTCATGTCACTCAACATCAAAGCAGACCTACACTCTTTCTTCACCACCTTCGAAACCCCATATATGAACTTGCTCATTTGATCGCGAGTCCACTACCATGGAAGGAGCATATCTAGACAACTGAGTGAACTTCAAACTATACTATTGCACCGACATCGAAACCTGTCTCAAGTTCACAAATTCCTCCACTTTCACTTGCCTCAACTCACGGGGAAAGAACCTATCAAGAAAAGCTATTTCAAAACACTCCTAAGTCGTGGGGATCGCATCCCTCACCCTAGCCTCCTTCCATTGTGTGAACCAAATGTGAGCCATATCCTTGAGTTGATAGGATGCAAGCTCAACATAATCAACTCCAACCACTTGCTAAACCTCAAAGATCTTCTTCACTTCATCAATAAAGTTGAGCAAGTCCTCACTCACTTTCGAATCCCAAAACTCCGGCGGGTTCATACGGATAAAGTCACGAACTCGGGCCGCTACCCCACCTTGAGGATGAGCGGGGGCAGGAGCCTGTTGGTTGGCTTGAGTAGCAAAAGTCTGGTCTAGCAAGTGAATAGAATTCCTAAACTCATCATTCATGACGTCGGGAACCGAAACTTGAGGTGCAGCATTCTGAGTGGCTCGGGGAAGCATAGCACGTCGAGGAGGTATAGTCTAAAATGCATAAGATAAGAATTAGAGGAACATTAAAGTTAAGATCTATCGCACGACATTATCTTGAAAGAAGTGAAGTTTTCCTAAAATATCTCATAGCTTCCCTCTCATATATGTGGCGCGCTTCACACACATGAAAAATACTCGAATCGATGCGGCTTTCAGATATCCTAGGACTTCTGAACCTGAGGCTCTGATACCAAGTTTGTCACTCCCCGAGGTTACCCCCTAGACATAACAAGGGACTCAAGACCACGATGATCTCAAGCTAACCCTTGGTCATAGGATTCTCAAGCAAACAAGGATAAGACATAGCAGAATCATCGTAAGAGAATCCAAATAAGAAGCATAATCATATAAAATAGAGTAAAATATGAAGTACAACTCAATAGTCATCCCATAACATATATGTCTAAAAATCCTCTACTACTATCATAGATACTTGATGGGACAATACCCCAACTAACTCAAAAATCTAAAACGTAAAAGAAGAATAAAAACTGAAATAAAGTCTAGTCCTCGAACTATGAGGACTCACCAAAGAAGCTTGGGGAGAGTGGCCTAGAACTCTAGCCACGAACCTGAGAAGGTATGCCTGAATCTGCATTATCAAAGGATACAGCGCAATATGCGTTAGTACTATGGAATGTACTAAGTATGTGAGCAATGTATAAATAGACCGAAACATGCTTTAAAATATGTTTAGGCATAACCCATGCATCGTAAAGACCATGAGGAGATATCATAATGGAAATCAAATCATAAGGCAAAAGCCAACTTCAAAATGATAGTTCATAAGAGAGTTCATAATGCTTAGAAAACTTGAAAACATACATACGAGAGTTTATTATAACCCACATTAGACCATGTGAGCTACATGGAATCTAACTATCTAACACTAGTTAGCAAAGCTGACTTAGAACCTTGCCAAGGAACAAGTCACCATCTCCAACTATATAACCCTAGTTGGCAAAGCTATCCTATGCCCCGCTCAGGGAAGGACACCATTCCTTAAGACGTGGATCCACTCTTGTAAGCCTTTAAGGCACATTTCATTTCATAACCTATGCTGGCAACATAACTTCTAGGACTAAGGGAAATCTTACCCCTTCAAACTCGTTGTTAAATACTACTCCCAAAACATGCATACATATAGCTCATAATCATATTATAGGGCATACTCTCATGCCATATCTTATTCATAAAGCATGAAAACACATCGAGTATCATGCATCTTTCATATCAAAGTTCGTAAAGCATAAAAACACCACAGGTATCATGAACCTTTCATAACATAGTTCATGAGGCTTAGCATAGCCATAATCTAAAACACGTGTTTCTTTCTAAATTCATAATTGATGAATTAGGCATGAAATTACATAAATACATAAAGGCCATGATATCTAATCCTACCAACTTTCTCTTGAAAACATGCAATTTGATGGGTTCATGCTAGAAATTAACTTTTGTGCTTGGGCTTTCAAAACCAATAAGTAAATCATAATCAAATCATGAGTAATCAATAAGAAACCATGAATTTAAACATAAGAACTGATTTTATAAGCTTTCCCCAAAGTTTGGATCAAAACCCTAATTTCATAAGTTCATGGTTCAACATAAGAATTTGGGATTTTGGGCACAAAGTTGAAAGGAACCCATTGTTAAAGACCCACATACCTTTGTGGAAGGTTACCCACTCCAATGGAAAAGATTAGGAGACTTGACTTGAAGCTTGGAGACTTGAGCTTGAGAGAAACTCTCTTTTAAGGGACGAATGAGGAGCTTAAGATAGACTTAGGATAACATGGGTGAAAACCCTTTTAAAAATAGTCAAAATAACTTCACTTAATACATAATAGGGTGGGAAATAACAAAAATTACCCTGGGAATTAATTGTGAAGATGCTAGAAAATAGTCAACTTCAGTGACCACGAGTGGAGTCTACGACTCGTAGACCTTTCCATGACTCGTGGTTTCCCTATTGTGGAAACTTCTTGAAAATTCAACCTAAATAAGGCCTCTTATGACTCAACAGGACGACTCGTGAAATCTTCCACAAGTCATAGAACCTAATCGTGGAACTCAGGGAAAATGACTGACCTTTGATCAGTTTATACGAGTCAATAGAATGACACGTAGAAACTTCTACGAGTCATGGAAGTGACTCGTGGTTGTCAGTACTGAGGTCAGTCTGCAGGACTGGGATCCCGAGTCACCTCCATGACTCGTGGAACCTTCCACGACTCGTGGACTTGAACCGTGGTCCCTGGAAGTCTAACATTTTCTGCAAGTCTGAGTTTAAAAGTTTGATACATTCCTGGGGTGTTACAATAGGGTTCCATTATCTATCATTTCAGATAGGGGTACTCAGTTCACATCCCAATTTTGGAAGTTATTTTAGAAGGGCCTTGGTACTTAGGGGAGACTTAGCACAACTTTTCACCCACACATGGATGGCCAGGTAGAGAATAATATTCAGACCTTAGAGAATATGTTAAGAGATTGTGTGATTTATTTCAAGGGTAATTGGGATGATCACTTACCTTATATTGGGTTTTCCTACAACAACAACTTTCATTCTAGCATCTAGATGGCTCCTTATTAGGCACTTTATGGGCGAAGGTGTAGATCTCCTATTGGTTGGTTTGAGGTAGGTGAAGCATCTTTGATTGGTTCAGATTCGATTCATGCGACTATGGAGAAAGCTCAGATTACTAGGGATATGTTGAACACCTCTCAGAGTGGACATAAATCATATGCAGATGTGAGAAGAAGAGAATTAGAGTTTGAGGTTTATGATTGGGTATTTTTGAAGGTGTAACCCATGAAGGGTGTGATGAGGTTTGGTAAGAAAGGAAAACTTAGTCCCCACTATGTAGGTCCCTACAAGATTCTAAGCAGTGTTCGTTGTGTTTCTTATGAGTTACAGTTGTCAGCCGATCTAGAAATGGTTCATCCAGTTTTCTATGTTTCCTTGTTGAAGAAGTGTGTTGGCGATTTGACCTTGATTGTACCTCTAGAGGTTGTAGGTGTGAAGGATATCCTCATTTATGAAGAAGTTTCCATTGATATTCTTGATCTTCAGATTTGGAGGAAGAGGAACAAAGAAGTCATTTCAGTGAAAGTCCTTTGGAGGAACCATCTAGTTGAGGGAGCTACATGGGAAGCAGAACAAGCCATGAAAGCCAAATACCCTCATCTCTTTCCTTTCGATCCAGTTTCAGCTTGCGATAACAGCTTCCTCCTTAATTTGTCCCTCCGAGTCTTTTCCATCAATTTTCCTCATGATCTTAGCATGCATCCATGTTTTTCGAATTCAGTTCAGTCTTGTTTTCAAGTTAAAATTTAGTTTTCATGCTCATTCTTCAGTTTTAATGTTTTGTTGGTTAGTTGGGATATTTTCTCTCCAGTTTTCTTTACTTAGTCTTCATTCAAGGATGAATGATCTCAAGGGGGAGATATTGTAACACCCCAGGATTTGAACCAACTTTTAAACTCAGAAACTCTGTAAAAATTTTTGAACTTCTAGGAATCACGAGTCAAGTCCACGAGCCGTGGACTCAACCACGAGTCGTGGAAAGGACTCGTGAAACCAGTCCTGAAGACCATCCTCAGGCCTAAGAACCACGATTAAGTTTCACGATTCGTGGATGGTTCCACGGGTCGTGGAACCAACTCGTGGAACTCAAATTGAGGCTAGTCAGTTTCCTAGTGAACCATGAATGGTTTTTATGACTCGTGGGTGGTTCCACGAGCCGTAACCCATGGAAAATGACCCTTAACTTGTATTTTGGGCTCAAAAACCACGAATACAGTCCAAAAACCGTGGTTCCATCTATGGTCCATGGAAAGGGTTTGTGGAACCTGAAGTAGAGATTTTTAAGATTTTTAATCTGTTTTTCCTTGCTTTTATGTAGGGGTATTTTTGTAGTTACCCACCCTGTTAACTCCTATGTGAGGTCATTTTGGACAATTCTGAAAGAGTTTTAACTTCAATTAGCCTATGTTTTTTCCCTTAAGCTCTCATTCAATCCAAAATAAGTAAGGGTCTCCATTCTCCCAAGTTCCAAGCTCCAAGCTAAAGGTTTATCTTCAAGCCTCCATTCTTCTCATTCTAGGTTAAGAAAAGCTTCAATTCAGGTATGTGGGTATTCAATACGGGATACTGCCACCCTTATGCCCAAAATGCCTAATTTTTATATGAATTTTCATGAATTTCAAATTTGGGTTCTTACCCAATTCTTATAGATTTTACTATACATTGCTTTCTCGTGAATGTACTATGAAATCTAATACAAAATTGTATTATTTTGCATGGGTTTTTACAAGTGAACTCCTATTTCATTAATTAAAGGATAAGCATAGTAAATTTTTCATGCATGGATTGATTTAATCAAATTAGAGTATTTATGAAAGAGCATGTGATATGAATTACTATGCAAAATAAGACACCCGATGTACCATGAATCATTTAAACAAGATTTGTGAATAGTATGAAGATCCAAGTTATGAAAATGTTATGAATAAGATTTGACATCTAGATATGTCACATGTATGTGATCCTCATGTTATGTTTTAGGAGTAGTATTTAGCACCGAGCAATGAGGGTTCCAGATAACCCAAATCCAAAACTACATTGACATCGTAGGTTTCCTTTTGTGGCTTATGATAGGATCCTTATGACATGGCTCAAACCTTGGCCGGTTAGGACAACCTTTTTCAGTATGGGTGCTTGACACTTGACTCCATGTAGCTCATCATGGCTTATGTCGGTTAAGAGAAACTCCCGTATGAATGTTTTCAAGCTATGAAGTTATATGATATTCTATTTTGAAGATTTACTTATATTTCATGTCTTATGCTTTAAACTACGATTTGTTCTCATGCTCTCTCTTATTATGCACGAACTCAGTATTAAGCATGTTTAAAGTATGTTTTTACCATGTTATTGCATAAAATCACATACTCGGTATATCTTATAGTACTGATGCATATTCTCGCACTGCATCCTTTGATAATGCAAATACAGGTTCCCACTCTCGAGCTCCTGGCTAGAGGTCATAGGCCACCCTGTTTGATTTGGTGAGCCCTTATTCATTCGAGGACTAGTATGATTCCTAGAAAGTAGGTTCCTTTATTTCATCACTTAGAGTTAGTCGGGTCTTGTCCCAGCAACTTATTATGATGGTTTTAGAGGCTTTTCAGACATAGACACTTATTCATGATTTGGTGTTTCAGATTGGTATTCCTAGAACCTTTATATGTATGATTAAGTTAGTATGTTTGCCTCTCTTGTTATGCTTCTGCTATTGTCATTCATGTTATGTTATGTCATGCTAAAGCCAAGAGTTAACTTGGGTTCCTGGTGGGCTCGGGTCCCGTGTTATGTCTAAGGGGTAGCCTCAGAGTGTGACACATAATAGGGCCTAGCATTGGATAGACGAAGGCATCAGTACTCGGTGTTGTATCAATCTTGAGGGTCAGTGCAAAAGTCGGATGAGCGCCCAGAACCTGATCTGCTATCTTAATAGGGGCGGCTACAGTACCTGCCAGCCAACTCAGAAAAGCAAATACTTATTGTACAACCTCGATGACATAGGGGGAAGCCCATCACCTCCGACAGGTGCCACCCCCACCTGCTCTGTGCCCTTCTCAAGTAGAACCTCAACCTTCTTCTCAACAAGATCCTGGGGTGGGGGTGAGGTAGTTAGTTTTGGATCAGCCGCTTCCTGAGCTCCACCCCTGCCATGTGTTTCTCTTACTATGCCCCTATCCCTACCCTTTCTTCGCCTTCTAGATGATGGCCCCATAGCTAGAACCGTATCCTTTCTCTATAACGCTTGGTGTCAACCATCTGCGGAAAAATGAGTGAAGAGAGTTAGATACTAATTTGAATTGCCAGATACTAATTGGAATAAAGTAATAGCATGAAGGATGAAAGAAGAGAAAGTTTCCTAACGTTTTTTACCCTCTTGAAGAAAAATACAGACGTCTTCGTACCATTTCGTAGGACACTACCAGACCCATTTTGGTATGACGAGATCAACGAACCTAGGGCTCTGATACCATCATTGTCATGACCTAAATCGCTGCGAGTGACACCCACCCAAAATTCCCAGATGGGTGAACCAAATAACCACCCAACAGTTAGTAAAACTAGCAGCTCAAAACCAGTTGCATTAAATATAATCAGCATTCACAACTAAAAAAATGAACAGTGAATATAGTGCATAAAACACCCGTAGAATCTGAAAGTCGTGTATCAAAACATCTTCTATGGTCTAGAGTGCGGGAATACAACCCCAAAAATAATGGACTAGAAGTAAACTAGATTAAACCATGGTAGCCCCGAAGAACTAGCTCACCCCTTGATTCTGGAAACATCGGGAAAACAACTGAGGTCGCGTAAAAGCCGTCGGAATATGTCTTCTACTCACAAAAGTAAAGAAAGTGCAGTATCAGTACAAAAAACCACAGTGTACTGGTAGGATCATCGTCCAACTCCAATAAATGAAATATGGACATTAAACTAAAGCTGAGTAAACCAGGACAAAATATGTTTAAACAAGCTAGCAATAGAACCTTGACTCCCAGTTCCCCCACCTGACTTACCAACTACCTAAAACATGTCTAACAACCATAACAACAATGACATATGCAAACAACCACCCCCTTTTCAAGTAACCTGGACCCACCAAAGATCCCTAGCACAACACAGACAGTGTCTAACATGCAATTTCAGTCTACACAAGGACCAACTCTACATTTAAATACAACTACCAGGCCACTCATGGGCCAATATGCAACAATCACATTAAAAGAAACAATCTAGTCCACTCATGGAACCACCAATAGAACACACCAAACAAGTATAATCAAACATGTACTAGGCATGGTACCTGAGCCAACCAAATCTCACATAATCCAACAATCAATAATAATGTACACAACAATACTTGTAAGCCAATAAGTAAATAATACAAGTTCATTTCACATGATTTACAATCGGATTTAATATACATTCATCAATTAATTCCCTAAACCGTGCAATATGCAGACAATACTAAGCACCAGTTACAATGTACATATGTCGCAAATGGGAAACAAAAACCATCACCTACCTTTAAGTAGCCTGAAAACACTAATGTACCGAAGCCTTCTCATTTCCTGAAGCTTTCTCTTTCCCTTTGTCTAAAAACAATTACACATAACTAAAATCAATCAATGCATCCTAATAATCCTCGGATTACACCCAAATTCTAATCCCCGGGACAAAGAATGATTATTCCACCCACCCCAAGGCCATCCCACCATTAAATAACCTAAAACTACAATTATTATGGTTATATTTAGCGAATAATGGTGAATAGATCATAAATAATAGTTATAAACATGACCCAAAAATTTCTACATCCTACAATCCCTATTACACTGCATTTTACCATCTTAGGTAGATAAAAATCTTCCCTCAAGCCCGTAACTATCGACTCTATGGTCTGGGAAGTGAAGTACTAAAGTAGGGGAGTAAAATACTTATCTTTACGATGAACTGTGATGGAAAAATGAGTTGAAGTCGCCCAAATTACCTCCGCCATTCCCAAAATGTTCTTGAACAATTTTGAATATTTTTGAGGAAGCTTATGCATTAACAATGACTTACTTCACTATAGTGGTCCCCATTCCGCTTTAGCAGTGCCACTGTAGCAGAAGTCAATATTTGGAAAGTTTTTCCTAAATGTTACCAGTTGCCCTGTTAGAATAGGAATGGGAATTGTATATTGAATCCTAGTTAGAATAGGAATAGGAATAGTATATAGAGTCCTACTTGGTAAAGGATTGTTATCTAGTGTTTATATATAGGATCTCTATGTAATAATGTAGATATAATTCAATAAATTTTTTTTCCTATATTTCTCACATGGCATCAGTGCATTGGTGAAAGAAAATTAGGTCAAAACAGTTGTCGTGCATCAAATTCCAACTACTTTTTAGGGTTGTGTTGCATCACCTCGTGTTTGTTAGTGATGTGTGAAAACCAACACTACCATTGAGTCCCACAACCTCTCATGACCATAACCCTAAAATTTCACTGGCAGAAAGCCCTCTACGCGCAACCACGCGCCATCAGGTTCTGACTTCTCCGGCGAGATCTACCCTATACGTCGAGCGCATGAGTTTCTTTTCGGATACTTTTTTTGATGATTCTTTTTCTAATCAGTTTTCACGACTATTCTGACCATAATCAAATAATTTTCTTCATTTTTTGGAGAAAAAAAACTTTTTTGGCGACTGTTTCATTGTTTCTAGTGTTCTGAGTTTCTGCTGACTGTTTTTGGCGTATCTTGAATTTGATTTCACAAGATGTCTTTTAGGGTTGATATTATTGGTTCCAAAAATATTTGAATTGGAAGTTCAAGCCCTATGATCACCTCATAACTATTAATGGGAAACTCAAACTATTTAACTTGGGCTTCCTCGATTGAGTTATGGTGCAAGTATCAAGGTGTCTAAGATCATTTGACTAACAATGCTAGAGTTGTAGATGAAAAGGCAAAGTCTAGTGTTGAAGATGCAACAGACAAAGCACTATGGGAGAAGGTTGATGCTCTATTATGTAGTATCATATGGCGTTCTATTGATTCCAAGTTGATGCCCTTGTTTCACCCATTCCATACATGTTATATAGTTTGGTAAAAGGCTCGTGCTTTATACACTAAAGGCATATATTATCTCTATGATGTGATATCTCGGATGAAAAACTTAAAAAAACAAGAATTCTATATGTATACTTACTTGGGACAAGTACAGGCAGTCATGGAGGACTTTGAAATGTTGATTCCAGTGACTTCAAACGTGGAAAAACAACAAAACACATACAAACATTTTTTCTAGTTTTTACACTTGTTGGACTTCCTACTAACCTTGATTCAGTACGTGATCAAATTTTAGCTAGTCCTACAGTTCATACAATTGATGAATTATTCTCTCATCTACTTCATCTTGCCGCGCCTCCCAGTGACAAAAGGTGTTTCATAACACATAATCATTGACTCCTTTGTTCTTGCATCTCAAACCATAGAAAAACAAAGATCTCGATCTAAGTGTAGTTATTGACATAAGCTTGGACACACTCATGACATATGTTATATTTTGCATGTTCAACCACCAAATAATGATCTTATTTCTATAAAGGAATATAATGAGTTCCTTTGATATCGATCAAGAAAGTTGACATATCCACATGTAGCCTCTGTTGCTCAGCCTGATCGACCATCTAACAATGCTCATATTGCTCAGGCAGAATATGATGAGTTCCTCCTGTATCGATCAAGTAAGAAGGCATCATACCCACAAGTAGCTTCGAGTGCTCAGCCTGATGCTTTTGTTGCTGTTAATTCTTTTACTTGTGTTTCACAGTCTAGTACTCTTGAATCATGGGTCATTGACTCAGGCGCTTCTAATCATATTTTTAGTAACAAATCAGTTCTGTTTGATATTGTTTATTCATAATCTTTTCCTGCTATTACTTTAGCCAATGGGATCTAAACAAAACCAAAAGGAGTTAGACAAGCTAAAACCCTATCTTCTGTCACTCTAGACTCTGTTCTTTTTGTACCTAGTTGTCCATTTAATCTTGCATCTTTTAGTCGTTTGACGCGTGCCCTACATTGTGGCATAACATTTTTTGATGATTTTATTCTCATGCAGGACCACAGTATGGGGCAGATGATTGGCACAAGACATGAATCACAAGGCAATTTACTGTCTTTCCTCATCAAATTCCTTCACAACATGCTCTATTACAGATCCTCCAGACCTAATTCACAAACATTTGGGACATTCGAGTCTATACAAGCTACAAAAGATGGTTCTTAGTTTGTCTAGTCTACCAACTTTAGATTATGAGTCTTGTCTTTCACGATTCAATTTCTCGGTCATGATGGCACCTAGAACCCCTCAGTAGGCGAACCAATCCCCGTAGACCGGAACGGTTAGTAATGGGCTACTAGCTAACAGTTAATCATAAGAAATGATATAATTGAGTGGAAGCAAGGTAACAAGATGAAGAGATAGGTAATATGAATATATACAAATATGCGGAAGCGAAACCAAGCCCCAAAACCTGGTATCATAGTATAGAGCCAGAGCTATATATAAGGAGTACAAACGATCCAAAATAATATATACAGATGTCTCTGAATGGTAACAGAGTACATAACGCAAAAGATAAACTAAAGCTAATCTCGCGTCCCCATGAGCTCACCCTCAGTCTGAAGTGGTCCCCAAAAGATCTCGAGCATACATGGCTAGCTACTATAATACCAATCACATGCAAAAGAAAGAAATATGTACCCAGGATCCTTACAATAAAAAGTATATAAAGAAGGGTATAAGAAGTACACGATATACTGGTAACCTCAATGAAAAGAGAAGAAGCAGGAGAATAACAGAAGTCATGCTCAGATACTGAATACTATCATCTGAATAAGCATACTAATCTCAATCAAGATATACCAACTGGAAGCCAAAGTACAACCTTATCAAATCCAATATCGAGTAACCATAATAGGGATAATATTATGAGTTAATAACAATAAGCCTACCGACAGTCAGACGGGTGCCCATACACCCGAGGAACATAAACAAGTGTAGAAAAACCCTCCCACATCCGATACTATTGGAGCGTACACTCAGCAAACAACAAACAAGGATGGAACCTTAAGTAATATGATGATGTGATGAACTAGGTGTAATAATAGTAATGTATGCTACCCGCTTCCGGTGTCTTATAAGGCCTAGAAGATAGGATCCATGGAAGGTCACACCCGTATACCCCTACTACACCGTATACCCTCCCTCCGGCACTCCCAGCACATAGCCCCTAGTCCAGAATGGCGAGGTCCATGGAGGCCCCTGACCAACATACTAGATTCCTCGCAATCTCGAAAATCCCCAAGTAAAGCTATCCGGAGGGTATCCGGGTCTAAATCAGTAAACCAAATGATTCTAATGTACGGCCCCACTGAGCCTAGTATTATCACGGAAGATGTTGTAAAACAAGTCTAGACATCGGCCCCGCCGAACCTAGTATTAGTAGAAATAGTGATAAAACATCCTTTTATTTTCTCTTACCCCTAGAAGATCCGTTAAAAGGGTACTAAACCTCTTTGCAATCATTTTTACCAAAAATGGGCCCCACGGCCATGCAGGTTTTAAAAATCATTAAATAGAAGGCCCGAAGTCAAAACCATAGTAAAATTATGCAAAAACCCTCTATATGCATGATAAATGGTGTACACAATCACAATAGTGGGCCACATCCCACAATCAACCTATCGGCCCTGCAAAGGCTCCAATCATTCTACAGCACAGATAGCCAGCTCTATAACAGTAATAACGATGCCCGGGACTCACGGACATTCCTAATAAACCACTGTCTATGTTCCAGAGTCAATACAAGGCCACACAAGACCAAAAAGGTGATAATATCGTCTATAACAAATAGTACAAACATCCGAGGAAAGAAACGAATCGAACATGAAGAAGCGCTCAAGGTCTGTGGTACCAAGCTAATAAACCCAACCCAAGGATGCCCATTAATACAATTTTATCCTATATATGTGAAGTCTAGAGGATTTTGACTGTAACATACTTGTCGTTCGAAAACAACCTCGAACCTCTCCAAAAATAACTCTAAACCAAAATCAAACTCAGACTCGGGCTTGAATAACTTGATGTAGATAATCTATTTCTTCAATTACCAAAAACAACATCAATTGATTTCTTTGCAAAATCCCACTTCACATAAAAGTATATATAGAGCATAAAAGATGTGGAAATAGCAACAACTATATAATTGCTTTGTTATGAAGACGTGAATGACCACAAAGCAGATGGATCAATATATATCTCCCTATATATATCTATGTAGCCGTAGTAGTAGTATAACTTGCTTCTCTCCTTTATTTTTTAAGAATCATTAATGGAAATTAACCACTAAATATATAAACAACTGCCAACTTAAAATGGGGAAGGCTTCATAATTGCCAATTAAACAATTAATAAAATGAGATAATCTTTTACAACAAAATTAAGTGGTAAGTAACACTTAATAAGTTAATGTGCTGCCCTCATTCCCTAGTGCCTTGTGGAGGTGGTGTGTCACCATCACACCTCTCCTCATCCAATTAATATTGTATGTGATCCATATTATGTACATACTCGGATATTGCGTAGGTTCGTGATAAAATATATATAACATTTGAATATATCAAAATTAATAGAAAATCATTTCGAATAAAGTCTACCATATATAATCATAATTTGTCAACATAACTAAATTGACTATCTCCGTTAAAATATTAATAAATTATAAATTCCTTATAAAATAGATACATACACAAATATTTCATAACAAAAGTATTTTTCATAAATATTTAAAATATTTCAGGAAGGCAATAAAAATAAACTTACATCAAATGGAGACACTCCATACTCAAAAATATTACGACACCCCGAATCAGGATCGACCTTCTACAAGGTCAGTTGAGGTCATACAATCACAAATCTCTGTCGCACGATTTCAATACTCAATTTCTAAGGCTCATCTCTTAAACAGGAAAATGGTCATAAAGACCAAACGAACGGCCAGGGCACCGGACAATCGGTCCCAGCAAGCCATAAATGACTTGGTGCTGCTACAGGCAAGCTCTAATAGTACAAGAAAAGCGTAAATGCGGGAATAACCAGAAGGGTCATTACATCATCTACTACTAAAAAGGACTTTTGTCCTCGAAAGTCAAGGACAAGGAAGTATCTGAAGGCTCAAACAACTTCGAATATTGAGATTTCATATCTCTCTCGGTCTCCAAGGTAGCCTCCTCGACCGGACGATGCCTCGAACCTTCACAACCAGAATCTCCCTAGATCTCAACATCCTAGCATCTCTGGCTAGTACAACAACCGGATCCTCAACAAAAGATAAACTCTGATTCAACTGAACTGAATCCCAATGCAACACATGAGACTCTTCTGGAACTTACAGGCGCAACATTGAAACATGAAATACAGGATATATAGCTGAAAACATCGGAGGCAAGGCTAACTGATAGGAAACACTACCAACCCTTTGGAGAATCTCAAATGGACATGTACCTAGGGCTAATCTTGCCCCACCAACCAAATCTCATCACGCCCTTCATGGGCGACACACGGAGGCATACAAAATCACCAACACTGAACTCCAATGCATAAAGTCTATGATCAGCGTAGCTCTTCTTCCTACTCTGAGCTGCTCAATGTCTATCTTGGATCACTCTAACTCGGTCTAAGGAATCCTGAAGTAAATATGTACTATGTGGCATGGACTCCAACCCATCGAACCAACCAATCGGCGATCTATAATGCCTACCATATAATGCCTTGAACGGTGATATGCCAATGCTAGAATGGAAGCTATTATTATAAGCAAACTCGACCAAAGGCACAAACTGATAACAAGAACGTCCAAAGTGAAGAACACAGGCCCAAAACATGTTCTCCAGGACCTTAATAGTCTTCTCGGATTGACTATCTGTCTGAGGGTGGAATGCAGTACAAAGATGAACCTCTGTACCCAAATCTCACTGAATAGCTCTACAGAACTAAGATGTGAACTGAGTTTCGCGATGTGAAATGATAGAAGTTGGGACTCCGTGCAACCAAACAATCTCACGAAGGTAGATCTGAGCCAACCTCTCTGCACTATAGGAAATCTGAACCGGTAAGAAATGCGCTGACTTAGTCAGCCAATCAACAATAAACCAAATAGAGTCATATCCCTGAGAAGTACGTGGCAACCCAACAACTAAATCCATATTAATCCCTTCCCACTTCCACTCAGGAATGGAAAGTCGTTGCATTAAGCCACCAAGTCTCATGTGTTCGAACTTCACCTACTGACAGTTCAAGCACCGAGATACAAACTCTGCTATATCTCGCTTCATACCACTCCACTAGTAAAGCTATCTCAAGTGTATGTACATCTTGGCTTCGCAAGGATGGATAGAATATCTAGAACAATGTGCCTCATGGAGTATCAACTTAATCAAATCTCCAACCCTCGGAACACAAAGTTGACTATCAAACCTCAGAACCCAATCTGAATATAGAGTAGCTCATCGGCCTCACCCCGAACAAACTGATCATGAAGGTCACACAAATGCTGATCCTAAAACTGACGGCTCTGAATCTGATCAACCAATGTAGAACGAAGCTCGACACTGGCGAGAACCCTGCTAGGATCCGACAAGTCAAGTATAGCCAAACGGTTAGCGAAGGAATGGATGTCCAAGGCACACGGTCACTCAAAAACTTAAAGAGAAGCTAATCATTCCATACTCACCGTCTTCTAACTCAAGGCATCCGCTACCACGTTTGCCTTACCCGAAGGATAAAGATTGGTGAAATCATAGTCCTTCAGTAGCTCAATCCATTTCTTATGCCTTAAGTACAACTCTTGCTGACTCGTAATGTACTGAAGACTACGATGATCAATGAATATCTCACAATGAACTCCACATATATAGTGCCTCCAGATCTTGAGTACGAAGACTACTGCCACCAACTCTAAGTCATGAGTAGGGTAGTTGCGCTCGTAAACCTTCAGCTGCCTCAATGAATATGCTATCACTCGACCCTGTTGCATCAACACACAACCAAGACCAAGCCCGGAAGCATCACAATACACAGAGAAGCTCTGACACTCAACCGAAAAAGTCAAAACTGGAGCTGAAGTCAATAAGGCTTTAAGCCTCTGGAAGCTATCCTTGCACCATTTCGACCAATAAAATGGGACATCCTTCTTAGTCAGGATAGTCAAGGATGCTTCTATGGAAGAAATTCCCTGAACGAACTATCTGTAGTAACCTGCTAGCCTAACAAAGTTGCATACCTCAGTAGTAGTAGTAGGTATAAGCCAATCACAAAATGCTAAAATATTTCCTAGATCAACCCTAATCCCAGCCTTAGACACCACGTGCCCTAGGAATGCAACTGACTCATGCCAAAACTCGCACTTTGAGAACTTGGCATAAAGCCGATGATATCTCAAAGTCTGGAGTATAATCCTTAAGTGTTGCTTATGCTCATCTATACTCCGCGAGTAAACCAAGATGTCGTCTATGTAAACTATCACAAATGAGTCCAAATAAGGGCAAAGCACCCTGTGCATCAAGTTCATAAAGGTTGTGGGGACATTAGTGATGAACGCTAAAATTGTGCTCTCCAAAGTAGGAGGTCACATAGATCGTGAAGCAAAACAAAATTTATAATCCCAATGATTATCGGGGTTGTACCTAAGGTACTTGGAGTAGCTAAATAGAGATTTTATCAAATTGAGTTCGAAGTGAGAGTAAATGCTCAAAATAACAAGTAAAAGGATGGGGGAATTGGGATGTTGTCACTACAATCATAATTAAATTAAAAAGCAATAAAACTAAAGTGGGTGTACCAAGTTGATTAGATGACTAGGGATGCATATCCGATGGGGCTTTAGTTATGGGATAGGGTGATTATCAATTCATACTTATTCTTGCTTAATGAAATAAGTAGCATTGGTCATGGGTAAGAATTGCTTATCTCTCGATCAACAATCTTATATCTGATGATCTCGGTTAGAGCATCATCGATTTGATCAATAAAAAACCAATCTAAGCTTGGGGAGGTCACACTATCTCTAGCT
The DNA here is from genome assembly GCA_003996215.1 of Jaltomata sinuosa. Lineage (NCBI taxonomy): Eukaryota > Viridiplantae > Streptophyta > Magnoliopsida > Solanales > Solanaceae > Jaltomata > Jaltomata sinuosa. Next base: position 47,161 of record QJPP01001735.1, on the reverse strand, counting down.
TAGACCCTTAAATGGGTAATTCTGTCGATAAGAGCTATCTCTAGCCTCAAATCTGAGTGGAATCCCAAGTTTCCACTAGTAATTTCATATCTGAAACCATGAAATCCTTTCTCAAGCAATCACATAGTTAAGTAATGAAAATTAATGTTTGCAACCACCAATTTTAGGATTAAAACTTGGTGAAATTACTAGATCCATGTCAATTAAGCAATTATAAGCAAGAATAAATAACACCCATACCCATTTGTCAAGCACACAATGCAGGTTAACCAAGAGATACCAAGTGATACCAAGTGAAAGAGATACCAACTGGGTAATTCAAAATCTCCTACATTATAGCTAAATCTCAAGTTCTACATTCAATTTGAGCATACAAGTGTTAACCAAGAGAATTAGATTGAAACCCTCTTCTCAATGCAGGTGAAAAACATAGTTTCCAAGCAAAAAGCTCTTCAGAATATTTAAAATGATAAAAGTTATTTACAATTGTGCCTAAATTGGGCTTTTATAGTTTCCCAAAATGTCACTAAAATTTAGGACAAAAATGCCCTTCAGGAGGTGTGCGGCGCGATGTGCGCATCGCACACTCCCTTCAGTTGAACCAGTGACTTCAGCTATCTTTGTGAGCTCTGTGCAAAGGAGGTGCGGTTTGCACCTTAGGGATGTGTGCGTCGTACATCGACTACACCTCTTAACAAACTCTTCAGGACTTTTGCAGCTCTATGTGGAGGAGGTGCGGTTCGCACCTCGGCTTGTGCGTGTCGCACGGCCACCGCACCTTCAATCAGAATCTTTAGCTTTTCTGAACACTTCACACTTTACTCCTTTTGAGCATTTCCTTGTTTATCACCATCAATAAAAAGTACTTGCATAGACATCAATAAAGGCCATAAGAACCTCTAAATCTATTCAAAACATAGCAATAATTCATGGATATAGGCTAAATAAGTTAGTAGATTACTGACTTATAAAATCCCCAAACTTGAAGTATTACTTGTCCTCAAGAAAAATACTCACAAGACAAGGAATGAATTATGCTCTAGGCTCAATCAAGGCACAAAAGACTACTTTACACTAAAAATTAACAAAAAGAATAAATGAAAGACTCAAACAAATTACTCAACTACTATGCTCATCTAAATTTGGGTCACCACAAATTCAAGGTAATTGATCAACTTAAAAGCTTTTCCAAAAGGACATCATTTTTCATTCAAAATCAAGGGAATATTTGCCATTCAAAACAAGACATTTAGGCTTCTCAAGTCATTAGCATGGACCGTCAATGTTTTCCTCGAGATTTACCACATAACTTGTCTCATTCATTCCACTCAATTGAAATAGAGATTCTATATTTCAATTCGAGTGCATGATGCCACTCACCACAAGAGCGAATTCCACTCACATTTATTGAATTCACAAAACACGGAATTATAGGAGAACCAAGAATGCTCTCACTCTCTTAAGGAAGTTCAAGTGCATACACGTGGAACCATAGGCTTGCCCTTCATGTATATTGCCACTAATATAGGGTAGCCAAGCTCGGAATCACCAAGGACTTGCGGTTCTGATGTTGGCTAGGGATAAGGTGAGGATAACATTTGGTTCAAGTGACTACACCTTCCTAATGCTCTTTGTTCTCATTTCGATCACTGCTCACATTTTAGGATTTCAACTTCACCTTATTTCTCCCTCTCACAACCCAAGATTTCTCCTTTTTACTCATGATCATTCAAACTCCTTATACCGCCTTCACTTGGTGGCCCCTATTTTTGCTTTTCAGTTTGCACATTGGATTGATCTTTAGGAACAATTTTCAATTCGAAGTTAAGGTGCTACCTTGCACTTGAAGTGCACTTTTTGTCTTCCCCTTATTTTATCACATGCACCCCCAAACTTAAGAATTTGCCTATGTTGTATTTAATTTCCCTCCCAAACTTAGGCTTTTAGCCTACATTTCATTTTCAAGCAATTAGGAAGGATGGGTACCAAACTAGAGGTTGCAAAAAGGTCAAGGTGTTACAAGGTGCCAAAGAACGGTCAAAAGATCAAAAGGGGTTCACTAGGATTTGATGTCGTAGGAAGTCATTTGGGTGAAGTTGCTATCAAAAAGGGCCTACGGTTATCTTCTAAGATCAGTCACACCTAGAATTTTGCCTTGAATCACATTTGGGGCAAGTTCTAGATGACACTTATGCATAAGAATCAAGGTAAAGCCTCACGACACAAGGCATCATGCCACAAGACCTCTTTCATTAGTCTCACAATTAATTGGGGCAAATGATTTTTGATAAGCTGTTCCGAGTTCATTACACACTCATTTGTGAGTCAATCAAGCCAAAGCGAGATTGTGCAAGTCCTGACAAGAGAATGCTTTTCCTCAAAAATTCATTTCCCTTCTTCCTTTTATTTTCAAAATAATTTACCAAGACAAATTTTTTGATGGGCCCATTTTGAGACAAGTAGCTACAGACTCAATTCTAAACTAAAACTTGGCATTTTCCCTTAAGAAAGTTGCCTCTGAATCTATCATAGAGAAACACCAACCCAGTTCGACACAAAAACAAAAGAAAAAAAAGAAAAAAATAAAAACTTTTGCTCCTTGGGAAAGAACCGTGCTATTAAGAAAACTCTCAGAATTTATTTCTAAACTACTATAAACAAGGCAATATCCAAATTGCGTGCTCATGATTCATTTTAAAATAAGCCTCAGCGTAGGCCTTTAGCGCATTTGCAAAGCACGGGTAGTAAGACAATGAAGCATGTAAGACCAACCCGGTAACAAAATCTCAATAAACAAAAATCAAACCCGGCAAGGGTACAAATAATCTCAAAACAAAACATAAAAACAAAAGGAAATCTAAAGGCCCGACAAGCGCAATAAACATCACAATTATCCAAATATGCCCGAAAAGGGCCAAATAAAATCCAGCAGGAATGTCAACAAGGCCCAACAAGGCAATAAAATGTCTCAAGCCCACTCACGTGCACCAAGATAAGCAAGTAAAGCCACCCCCTCCCCATAAAAGAAGGATTGCCATTAATGCTAATAGTGCAATGGGAAGAGGGTGGAATTCCTTGAAGGGCTAAGCCTCATCGTCATCATCATTAGCATCTATCTCCTTATCTATGGGCTTCTTACTCACATCATCATCTGGCTCTTGATCTTCATGATGGGACAACATCTCATCCTCATAGGTTGCAAACAATCTATCCAATGGTCCTGGAATGGAACGAGGTGGAGGGAAGGTGGTCAAATCTGCTTCAACCACATGTGATTTTCCTTTTTCCATGCCCATGTCTTTATGGAGGGTCTTGATAGATTTCTCACACTCGTCCATCTGTTTGTGCAAATTGAGAATGCTTTCCATAACTTTTTGCGTAGCCCACTTGACTGCCCTTGCAATCAAACCCGGTAGATCATTTGACAAATCCCTTAATTGCCTCTCATGATTGTAAGTTTTGTCGACCAGGTCTTGGAGACCAATGTTAGACAATGGCCCTCTAGTTGTGGTGGCTGGAGGTGTGGCTGCTTCTGAAGCAGGAGAAGACGGAGGAGAGGTATGTATTTCAGCCTGGCATCATCATCCTCGACTTCCATTGACTCCTCTTCCCTACTCCTTTTAAATCGAGGAGCATCCCAATTAGTATTCTTGCCAAGATCCAATACGCCAATGGCTGGAGTAGGAGTATCACAGTCGAAGAAAGGAACATCGGCTCGTACACAAGGTTTGTTAATTAAAACCGGAAAGGGAAATGCATTACCACTCCTTCAAGATTTCCTCTTTATCACTAATGCAATGACCTCACCCACATTGATATAATCTCCTACCATGATTTTAGGTACCAGCATGTCTCCATCATGTGTTATCTTTTGGTCATTTTGAGAAGGTATTAGACGGGAGCGCACAAGGTCATACTACAAGCGTGCCTCAAAGTATTAAGTCAAGTGGGGAATTTACCCCCCATAGTGGCCAAGGGATGTGTGTCAGGAGCATTGAATGAGGCATCCCATTCAAGAGGTTTACACTTGAGAAGCAGCTTCTCCATGAGTTCAGGTGCTGATTCAATTGGATAACTCAAATAGATAGCATTAATTGCAGCTAGAGTGATCTTGACTACTTTTCCCCAAACCATAACTGAGTTCAATACGGGGAATTTCTCCCAACCCCATTTGTGGCCTTAAGCATCATGTGAGGTCTAATATGAGGGGAAGAACTCTTGGACTAACTCCTTGTAATATGTTCTGGGCACTTCCTGAAATGGTTGCCACTGACAGTTAGCAAACTGAGTGGGAATTTTGGGTAGATTATCCCCCACCGCATTTAGGTTGAAGCTTTGTTCCTTATAAAAGGTGTTGCCCCTATCACGATCATAGATCACTTTCATGCCCTCTATTCCGAACCAAACTCTCTCCTCCTCTGAGACTTTGTCATGGGAAGATGAGACATTATTTTATCATTTTGCAATTTTCTTAGAGGAAGAGGGAGTTGTTGTCCTGCGTGAGCTTCTCTCGGCGTTACCTCTTTTAGAAGACATGTTCTGCATATAGATATTGTGGGCTAAAAACAAATACAAAACCTAAGAAGAAGTTAGCAAACTACAAAAGATGGAATGCAAAGGATTAGAAAATAAAAGTAGGTGAATGTCGGCTTGTGCAGACCACATACAAAATGCACCAGAGAGAGTGCGCGCCGCATGTGCTATCGCACAAGCAGACAGAATCCTATAGGGTTTTTCCATTGAGGTGCAAAGCTTGTGTTATTTGCACCATCAGCAGTGTGTGCCGCACTAGGTGTCGCCCCTCATATCAGTTACCTGCCTTTTCCTTTAAACATGGTGCGATTCCTCAAGTGACCTGCACATCAAGATATATGCATCTCATGCGAAGCGCACAACTGCATAATTTGAATTTTTGGTTCCTTGTGTTCTTGTGAATTCTGCATGTGACCTATAGAGCAAGATGTGCGTAGATACTGGGCACCCTGCAAGAACCCAATCAACATTAAACAGGGGGGGAAAGGGGTATCATGACCATAACTTCTGGGTACTCATACTTTCTAGGGTATCCATTAACACAACAACAAGCAAGAAGGGACTCAACGACTTCCCTTAAGATGGACTTTACCCATTCTATCATCAGGAACATCAAGCCCTCACTTTCACAGGACACCCACAAATTCAGAAATAATTGACCCATTTCCTGTACAAGATTATGCACCCCAAATAGAATTCTCAATAAAACTCATGGGTATACAACAATGAAATTCAGCTTCCACAACAAATTTTCATAGAAATCTTATGATAAACGATGATTTTCCCTTAAGAACAACATCACCCAATCTATCATCGGGCCAAATCATTCGTTCATCACAAGTGGGTTACTTAGATTTCACCCCAACACAAAATGCAAAGCTTCAAATCACTACCCATCAACATGCATTACCAAAATTAAAGTTCTACCAAGTTGATACATAACAATATCATCAATACAACTTAGAATTGGGGACCCAAAATTTTCAGATCTCAGCAAAAATTAATATAGCAATTTTACTAAGCATGCTTCACAATATGAGTTCCCAACCTCCATAGAAACAAGTATTTAACATCGGGGAACATACCATAAGTGAAGATTATGAAGAGAGGTGTGAAAATTGAAGATTTTTGTTCTTCAATAATGGTGACCAGTGAAACATTCCTAGAGAGATGAAGATGGCTGTAGTGATGGAGTGGTGGAGATTGTGGGCGAGAGGAGGAGATAATTTTTGGAGAGGTTTGAGGGATTTACAGAGAGTTTTGGGAGAAAATTTTGAGGGTTTGAGGAAAAAGATGGTGGAAGAAGAAGAAAGAGGTTGTTTTAAAAGAAGAAGAACAAGAAAGGCCGGCCGGGTTATCTCTTGGTCAAGTCGGTCAATGGATTAGGTCAATTAAAATTCCAACTTATCGCTTGTGTACTGCGACATGCGATTCACACAAGATAAGGTGCGGACCGCATGACATTTTGCACATGCCCTTTTTTCTCCCTTAGGTTTTCTCAGGCATTTGTTTCACCATACAACAGAGGTATGAAATGCACTAGGGCTCGTGCAGTTTGTCTGGCCTAGCAGACGTCTCCTCCAAATTTTCAAATTTCCTTCAGGCATTCTGATTTTCCATGTGATAGACTGTGCGACATGCATAAATGCTTGTGCATTCCGTACAGTCCACCGCACGACCACTTTTTTCCATGCTTTCCCTTGTTCATTTCTCCATCCATGCAATCCCTACAAAAACACTAAAAATAATAAAAGATAACCTAAAACAAAAAAAGAAACTTGGGTTGCCTCCCAAGCAGCACTTGATTTAATGTCGTGGCACGATGATACTACCTCAATACTCATTCAATTTTTGGGTTAGTGATGGTGTCGCTAGGCAATGTCCCTTTCATCCTCGGGTTCATTTGGGCCTCCAAATGCTTGATTGAGGCTGAGTGGGAGCTCACAGTTTGGTGAACTATTGAGATCTCACTCTTTAGCTCGCTCTCTCATGTATTTGTGGTGTCCACCTTCTTAACAATCAAGGACAACATGTACTCCAACTTGGAATGGCCGGGGTTGCCTATGCAGTCCACCTTGTTTTGAGGGATATAATGTTCAAACTTCGGTTATTGAAATGATTATCATCCTTGTATCTATCCTACCAATTTATATCTCTTTCTTGTCTCGAATCCAACCTTAGTTCTTCTCCCTCTGGCAATAATACCCGAGATGAGAACTCACCGACAAAAAACATAGCTTTATATCAACCACAGTTATCAGCTCATCATCACTAGCTTTGATTTGCAGTGTACTCACTGCATTCACTGTCTTAGCACCACCAGCTCCCATCACATGCTTGGCCATTAAATCAATTGGTGTCATTATTTTGGCCATTATCTCATCTCTCCCCTCCTCCTTTTTCCTCATTTCATTAATCAAGATAGATGAGGGTCCTCCTGAAGTTAGCACATTTGCTTTTCTTGTATGCCAAGATTTATTGGTCTTTGTCATTCGCTCTAACCAAGTCGAGGCAATGGGAAACTCTAAGTCCATGAAGGTGCCACCTCCAAGGTTGTTAGCCACCGATTTATTCATAGATTTCAATGATCGTAGAAGCTTTGTAGCAGCACATTGTTTGACAAATCATGATTTGGACACAAGAGAAGCTTCTCATTGAATCTTAGTCAAAATTCATAAAGAGGCTCATCCGGGAGCTGCCTCAAATTGGTAATCTCATCTCTTAGCTTCATCATTCTAGATGGAGGAAAGAATCTCGATGTAAATTCCTCAACCTACTCGGCCCAAGATGTGATAGAGTCATCCGGCAACTCTTCCAACCATGTTGTGGCTTCCCCCATTAAGGAGAAAGTGAATAGGTGCAATTGGATGGACTCTTGGGAGATATGTTGAAAGATGAACGGTTGGAAAATCTCCACAAAATTCCAAATATCCCAGTTGGCATCTTCATGTGATGCTCCACCATAGGCCCTTTATTTGGATTAAGTGGAGCATGGTGCTAGTCATATGAAAGACAACATTTCCAACCATGGGGGGTAGGCGGATTGCACCTACTCCCCTTTGCATCATAGGCTCAGCCTCATCGGCATTTATGAAGCCGTCAACGCTCTTGTTGTTATCAGCTTCATTCATAGGCTAATATGTTCAATCAACCACAAACAACAAACGAAAGTAAAAAAACAAGTACTCTCAAATTGATTTCAAATCAACAATCAAAATAGCTATCAACTCAAGTCCCCAACAATGATGCCATTTTTTATGAACGCTCAAATCCTGATCTCCAAAGTAGCAGGTCACGGCGATCGTGCAGCAAAATAAAATTTATAATCCTAATGAGTGTCGGGGTCATACCCAAGGAACTTGGAGTAGCTAAATAGAGATTGTATCGAATTGAGTTCAAAGTGACAGTAAATGCTCAAAATAACAAGTAAAAGGATTGGGGAAATTGGGATGTTGTGACTTTAATCGCAATTCAATTAAAAAGCAATAAAACTCAATCGGATGTACCAAGTTGATTAGATGACTAGGGATGCATATCCGATGGGGCTTTAGTTATGGGATAGGGTGATTATCAATTCATAATTATTCTTGCTTAATGACATACGTAGCATTGGTTATAAGTAAGAATTGCCTATCTCTCGATCAACAATCTTATATCCGATAATCTCGGTTAAAGAATCATTGGTTTAATCAATAAACAACCAATCTAAGCTTGGGCAGGTGACACTATCCCAAGTTTCCACTAGTAATTTCACATCTGAAACCATGATATCTTTTCTCAAGAAATCACATAGTCAAGTAATGAAAATTAATGCTTGCAACTACCAATTTTAGGATTAAAACTTGGTGAAATGACTAGACCCATGTCAATTAAGCAATTATAAGCAAGAATAAATAACACACACACCCATTTGTCAAGCACCCATCATCAATACACCCCTAAACTAGAGAAATTAGTCACTCATAGATAGAGAGAAAGAGATATTGATAACGCTCAAAGTACCACTCCAATTAAAAAGCGTAAGCGATCGTTTGTCAAATATAGAACCCAACAAAGGTTGGGGTCGATCCCACAGAGAATATGGTGAAAGTTAAGTCTTTAGTGAATTAGTTGACTAATGGTCAATAGTTTCCGGTAAATAAAAAGGGGGGTTTTGTGTGAACAATGTGTAAACAAAAACAAACAATAATATATGGGAGATAATCAGTAGGAGAATGAACTAGGTAAGTGTTTACCATGGCGTTGGTAACGATGTTGATTCTAAGCTTAACCGGGTTCTCTCTATATGCGTATCACGATGTGATTGAATTAATGGTATCATCTAAACGTTTCTCAACCAAATAGACGAATTTACTTTTCAATTCTCTCGAACTTGAAAAGGTGTGCTTTTATATTTCAATCCTAAACATCAAGTAGATTAATCTAGTTACAGCATTAATCATAAGACGAGAGTTGGTAGTCTCGAATCCTCGTCGTTAATCAAGTTTCCCGGTTTCAATCTCTTTACTCAAGCAAATTAAACCTAGGCATGTTCTGATGTTTGCAACCACTAGAAAACATTAAGCATGAATGATTAACAACGTGACAATCTTATATATATTGAACCCGTCGCTACCCGGAATCTATATCGCTACTTTAGCCATGGCTCCCACAACCCTAGTTGTGGGAGTTTAGTTAATCATGCTAGAAGAAGAAGAGAAGAAAGTCATATTCATAATAAGGAGAAGAGATTCTTACAATATAATGAAAACAATCTTCAAATATCCAAGAACAAGAAAAACCAAGATCCCAAGAACAAATCAAGAACAAGATTCACGGAGGAGGAAAACGTGTGTAGCGTGTTTCCCCTCTCAAAAATCGCTCAAAAACTCCTAAAACTATTGGGTGAACTATTGTAAAAGCTTGACATGTAAAATAAACCTAACATAGGGTATTTATAGAAGTCTAGGAAACAAAGTCCCAAAAACGTTCGGATTCCGCGTAGCGGACTGCCTAAGTATGACGGCTTGGGTGAAGGACCGTCACTGGCTTGATGGACCGTCGCCTGGACAGTCACCACTAGGCAGTGGACTGCCTCAACTTGACGGTTGGGGTTGACGGACCATCACAAGCTTGACGGTCCGTCACTCTTATCCAGAACGTCGTTTTGCTCGTATTTCCTTCCGTTTCCGTGTTTGTCTCCCTTTCCTGAAAACATAACATAAAACATCAAAAATGATGACGGTTGCTTGAAAACGTACAATTATTCTTAGTTTAAAGGAGTCAAAAGTGTCGTAAAGTGGCGGCACATCAACACCCTCAACTTAGACGTTCGCTTGTCCTCAAGCAACATAACATAAAAACAATAATACGATGACTCAACTAAGAAAACAAACTCCTATCTCTAGCAACTCATGGTCATTCATTAGTTCAATAAATCAAGCTCCCTCGTAGCACACAAATGTATGAAATGCTAACTTGCAAGGTTCCAAACATGTCATTCCGATATGATAGAATATTATGCATACACACGCACAGCTATCCTAACAGTCAATAGACAATACAGAAATCTTGGTGCCCACACCACAAAGAAGTCCTTCACACAAGATTTAGGACTAGGTAAGACGCTCACACTCACAAACGAGTTCAAACAATGCACATGCGATGCCATAGGCTTGCCCTTACTATTCTATCTCGGTTTTTTCAGAAAGCCGCTCAGGATCACTACAGGACTTGTTTAGGCTTTTAATGAGGCTTCGGGTGCAGGTAGGATACATTTGGGGAATAGTGACTAAACCCTCCTAGGAATCACCGACCTACTCTTTCCACCTAACTTTACTTTGTCCATCCTTATTCACCTCTTTATTCCATTCTTATTCCCCTTTTGATTTCCTTCTTTCTGGCTACAGGTGCGGCCCCTTTATTTTGACAATTCTTTTTATTTCTTTTTCGTTCTTTTTCATCTCTTTTTTTTTCTTTCTTTTCTTAGACACACACCCGGAATTTTCATTCTATTCACAACCAATCTTATCCATCCTATTTTTCTTATCATTTACCTCTATAGTAGCCACCCTCAACTTAGGCTGATTGCCTGAGTTGAGGTGCACGATGTCCAAGGAAGGACCAGGGCCAAAATAGTGATTCAAAGTTAAACAGGAACGGTGACAGGTTATTGAAAGAACATGGTCAATTATGGCTCAAACAGGGATCAAAGGGATTATGCGTTTGGACGGTCTTATAGGCTAAGTGGACTGCACACAAAAAGGGCATGTGATCCTTTCCTGAACAACCAACTTCAAACTTAACAAAATAGACCGGGCAAGTTCTAGATGCATGCACATAGTAAGAATTTATACCAATACGCTCACACACACTTGCACCAAGAAACTATACCATTACCAACTATTAAGACAACAACTCGGCTTAAGCATACTTATTCCAATCATAACCACGCAATGACATCCAAGGATCCAGATAGTCAGTTGTTTCAAACATAAGTACAAAACCAGAAAATTTTCAGAGGGGGCTCCTTTTAGTCAAGAAAAATGCCATGATGCTTGCTATAGACACTAGAAAACAACTAAAAATTTAAATGACAACCTAAACATGCCGGTTCTACTAGATAGCACACCGGAGGGAAAAGAACTCGGCAACAAAAACCCTCGGTGGTGACTCACAGGTTTCCCAACACCCTCAACTTAGACTCATGCATTGTCCCCAATGCATACATGTGAAAACTAAAACTGCGAGAGTAAGGAATACCTGTGAAGTCCATAGGACTCAGATTCTGACATGATGTTGGAGACCGCCAGGGTCTCCAAAGCAGGAGAACTCGATGGAGTGTGTGCACGTGATAACCTCATGTTGCGTTCCAGCTTCCTTTTTTATTGGCTCCATAGCTAGTCACGACAACTTCTTCGCTCTTTCTTTGTAGATTCTCTTGCGGTGTTTTCATTTTCTTGATCTATTTTCACCGCTTTCCTTTACCTGCTTCTCCTCTTGCGATCGCGACTTTACTCTCATAACAGCTCGGGTTACAACACAATCCTTCTCCTCAAGATACACATCCGCAGGGACTTCCTCAATAACATTGACGACCGCGACCACCCTCATGTCACTTGGTTGCTTCATCAATTTGGACACATCGAACTTGACCACTTCGTTGTTTAACCTGAAGGTCAGTTTGTTTCTTTCCATGTCAACCAATACTCTTGCCATAGATAACAATAGTCGTCCCAATATTATGGGAACTTCAAAATCCACTTCGCAATCCAAGATCACAAAGTCAGCGGGGAATATAAGCTTACCAACCTTGACTAGCACATTGGACAATATTACCACCGGTCGCTTTACCGAACGGTTAGCCATCAACATTCTCATGGACGTTGGTTTAGGTGCTCCCAAGACCAATTGCTTGTAGACTGCTAGCGGTATCAAGTTGATGCTAGCACCAAGATCACATAAGGCTTTCCCGAAGTTGAGCTTCCCAATGGTGCAGGGAACAGTAAACGCGCCTGGGTTTTCCTTCTTTTCGACTAACGACCCTGAGGAAATAGCACCGCAGTGGTGGAGGTTATCTTCTGGTTCGAAACTTACCGACCTCTTATTTGTAATCAAGTCCTTCATGAACTTGGCATATCCGGGCATTTGTTCAAGCGCTTCCACCAATGGGATGTTTATTGACATCTGCTTGAGCATGGTCAGGAAATTCAGGAACTTACCATCTTCCACTTTATTCTTCAGGCATTGTGGGAAAGGAGGCGGTGGCCGAGGCATCATAGTTGGAGGCTTTTCAGCTTCCTTGCTTTTCTCCGCGGGCTTTTGAGTAGCCTCTTCAACCTCCTTGTCGTTGGCGTCATCACCCTCAACTTGATTCTGAATTACCGGATGTGATTCCGGTAATATTTTTCCGCTTCTTGTAGTGATCGCCATACAGCTTGCGTCGTTCCTCGGGTTTTGAATCGGGTCACTCGGCAAGGTACCTATCTTCCTTTGGTTTAGAGATGCCGAGATTGAGCCCACTTGATGCTCCAATTGCTTAATCGAGGTGGAATGCGCCTCCACTATTTGACTCATGGCCGATAACTCAGTCCTTATCTCCTTCACCCCAGAGTCAGTCGATTCTACCTTCAGCAGCATCTTCGCCATCATGTTCTCTAGCTTGGAAGTCCCTGCCTCGTTGCTAGCTTTATCCCGATTACCAGGTGGTACATACAACCCACCTCTATCAGTGTTATTCCTCCAGTTTCCTTGCTCGCGATCTCTGTAACCCGCTTTCTCATAGTAGTTGTCCTTCTGATAGGTCCAACCTTGGTTTCCTTGGCCATTGGCCTGGAAACCCCCCAAGTAATTCGCCTCCTCATCAGTTTCCAACTCTGGTGCTCTACCTTGGGAACCCACAGCTTTTACCTTCTCCATACCTCCTGAGAACAAGTGCTTTGTTAGTAGGTCCAACTGCGTTTTCAGATGCGCCATGTCTTGGTCGCGCTCTTCCTCTTTTCTGCGCTGCTCAGCTGACATACCAACTGCATAAGTGCTAGCTGCTACCTCTGTATCCCGTGTATGCCAGGCCCTGTTGGTTTTGGTGAGCCTGTCGAAAGTAGTTGTGGCCTCAACAAAAGTGAGACCCATGAATGCACCACCTGCTGCGTTGTCCAACGTCGGCTTGGTAGTCGAATTCAGTGCCCTTTAGAACGTCTGCATCAAGAAGTTGTCGGTCAATTGATGGTTCGGGCATTGCGTCAGCTTCTTCTTGAATCGCAACCAAGTCTCATGTAACGCTTCGTGAGGTTTCTGTCTGAAATTACTAATTTCATCCCTCAACTGTATCATCCTAGAGGGAGGAAAGAACCTTTCTAGGAAAGCTCCTTTCAACTCTCCCCAAGTTATGATAGAGTCGGGGGTCAGCTCTGTCAACAACAATGCTGCCTCATCAGACAGAGACAACGGAAACAACCTGAGCCTGATTGCTGTCTGACTCACTCCAGGCAACTCGAACGACTTGCAGATGCCCATGAAATTCATCAGGTGCTGGTTTGGATCATCACCAGCGGCACCACGGAACACTCCTCTCAAGTTCAACAGCTGGATCATCGTGCTAGTGATGTTGAACTTGGCTCCGGGCGCTAGCGGTGGAAGAGTAATGGCGCCCGTAGCGCCAACTCCATCCAAGTCGATATCCTCATCATTCAGCATAACATCGTCCTGCAGACCACCAGCATTCAGATTGTGTTGGGCCTGCAGTTCTGCAGCGAGCCTTGCTGCCTCTTGTTGTGCGGCCATATTCCGCCTTAACGTTCTAGCAAGCTCGGGGTCGTAAGGTAATGTTGATTCACCCGAGCGCCGGGTACTTGGCATGCACAACTCTGTACCCTGTCAAAAACAAAAACAACAAATAAACGTAAAAGCAGGAAAGTATGACTAAGAGACAAATAAACACACCGGACTTAATAATCAACCGTATTCCCTGGCAACGGCGCCAAAATTTGATAACGCTCAAAGTACCACTCCAATTAAGAAGCGTAAGCAATCGTTTGTCAAATATAGAACCCAACAAAGGTTGGGGTCGATCCCACAGAGAATATGGTGAAAGTTAAGTCTTTAGTGAATTAGTTGACTAATGGACAATAGTTTCCGGTAAATAAAAAGGGGGGTTTTGTGTGAACAATGTGTAAACAAAAACAAACAATAATATATGGGAGATAATCAGTAGGAGAATGAACTAGGGAACTGTTTACCATGGCGTTGGTAACGATGTCGATTCTAAGCTTAACCGGGTTATCTCTATATGCGTATCACGATGTGATTGAATTAATGGTATCATCTAAACGTTTCTCAACCAAATAGACGAATTTACTCTTCAATTCTCTCGAACTTGAAAAGGTGTGCTTTTATATTTCAATCCTAAACATCAAGTAGATTAATCTAGTTACAGCATTAATCATAAGACGAGAGTTGGTAGTCTCGAATCCTCGTCGTTAATCAAGTTTCCCGGTTTCAATCTCTTGACTCAAGCAAATTAAACCTAGGCATGTTCTGATGTTTGCAACCACTAGAAAACGTTAAGCATGAATGATTAACAACGTGACAATCTTATATATATTGAACCCGTCGCTACTCGAAATCTATATCGCTACTTTAGCCAGGGCTCCCACAACTGTGGGAGTTTAGTTAATCATGCTAGAAGAAGAAGAGAAGAAAGTCATATTCATAATAAGGAGAAGAGATTCTTACAATATAATGAAAACAATCTTCAAATATCCAAGAACAAGAAAAACCAAGATCCCAAGAACAAATCAAGAACAAGATTCACAGAGGAGGAAAACGTGTGTAGCGTGTTTCCTCTCTCAAAAATCGCTCAAAAACTCCTAAAACTATTGGGTGAACTATTGTAAAAGCTTGACATGTAAAATAAACCTAACATAGGGTATTTATAGAAGTCTAGGAAACAATGTCCCAAAAACGTTAGGATTCCGCGTAGCGGACTACCTAAGTGTGACGGCTTGGGTGACGGACCGTCACTGGCTTGACGGACCGTCGCCTGGACCGTCACCACTAGGCAGTGGACTGCCTCAACTTGACAGTTGGGTTTGACGGACCGTCACAAGCTTGACGGTCCGTCACTCTGACCGTCACTCTTATCCAGAACGTCGTTTTGCTAGTATTTCCTTCCGTTTCCGTGTTTGTCTCCCTTTCCTGAAAACATAACATAAAACATCAAAAACGACGACGGTTGCTTGAAAACGTATGATTATTCTTAGTTTAAAGGAGTCGAAAGTGCCGTAAAGTGGCGGCACATCAACACCCTCAACTTAGACGTTCGCTTGTCCTCAAGCAACATAACATAAAAACAATAATACGACGACTCAACTAAGAAAACAAACTCCTGTCTCTAGCAACTCATGGTCATTCATTAGTTCAATAAATCAAGCTCCCTCGTAGCACACAAATGTATGAAACGGTAACTTGCAAGGTTCCAAACATGTCATTCCGATATGATAGAATATTATGCATACACACGCACAACTATCCTAACAGTCAATAGACAATACAGAAATCTTAGTGCCCTCACCACAAAGAAGTCCTTCACACAAGATTTAGGACTAGGTAAGATGCTCACACTCACAAACGAGTTCAAACAATGCCCATGCGATGCCATAGGCTTGCCCTTACTATTCTATCTCGATTTTTTCAGAAAGCCGCTCAAGATCACTACAGGACTTGTTTAGGCTTGTAATGAGGCTTCGGGTGCAGGTAGGATACGTTTGGGGAATAGTGACTAAACCCTCCTTGGAATCACCGACCTACTCTTTCCACCTAACTTTACTTTGTCCATCCTTATTCACCTCTTTATTCCATTCTTATTCACCTTTTGATTTCCTTCTTTCTGGCTACAGGTGCGGCCCCTTTATTTTGACAATTCTTTTTATTTCTTTTTCGTTCTTTTTCATCTCTTTTTTTTTCTTTATTTTCTTAGACACACACCCGGAATTTTCATTCTATTCACAACCAATCTTATTCATATCCTATTATTCTTCTCATTTACCTCTATACTAGCCACCCTCAACTTAGGCTGATTGCCTGAGTTGAGGTGCACGATGTCCAAGGAAGGACCAGGGCCAAAATAGTGATTCAAAGTTAAACAGGAACGGTGACAGGTTATTGAAAGAACATGGTCAATTATGGCTCAAACAGGGATCAAAGGGATTATGCGTTTGGACGGTCTTATAGGCTAAGTGGACTGCACACAAAAAGGGCATGTGATCCTTTCCTGTACAACAAACTTCAAACTTAACAAAATAGACTGGGCAAGTTCTAGATGCATGCACATAGTAAGAATTTATAACAATATGCTCACACACACTTGCACCAAGAAACTATACCATTACCAACTATTAAGACAACAACTCGGCTTAAGCATACTTATTCCAATCATAACCACACAATGACATCCAAGGATCCAGACTGTCAGTCGTTTAAAACATAAGTACAAAACCAGAAAATTTTCAGAGGGGGCTCCTTTTAGTCAAGAAAAATGCCATGATGCTTGATATAGACACTAGAAAACAACTAAAAATTTAAACGACAACCTAAACATGCCGGTTCTACTAGATAGCACACCGGAGGGAAAAGAACTAGGCAACAAAAACCCTCGGTGGTGACTCACAGGTTTCCCAACACCCTCAACTTAGACTCATGCATTGTCCCCAATGCATACATGTGAAAACTAAAACTGTGAGAGTAAGGAATACCTGTGAAGTCCATAGGACTCAGATTCTGACATGATGTTGGAGACCGCCAGGGTCTCGAAAGCAGGAGAACTCGATGGAGTGTGTGCACGCGACAACCTCATATTGCGTTCCAGCTTCCTTTTTTATTGGCTCCATAGCTAGTCGCGACAACTTCTTCGCTCTTTCTTTGCAGATTCTCTTGCGGTGTTTTCGTTTTCTTGAACTATTTTCACCGCTTTCCTTTACCTGCTTCTCCTCTTGTGATCGCGACTTTACTCTCATAACAGCTCGGGTTACAACACAACCCTTCTCCTCAAGATACACATCCGCAGGGACTTTCTCAATAACATTGACGACCGCGACCACCCTCATGTCACTTGGTTGCTTCATCAATTTGGACACATCGAACTTGACCACTTCGTTGTTTAATCTGAAGGTCAGTTCGTTTCTTTCCATGTCATCCAATACTCTTGCAGTAGCTAACAATGGTCGTCCCAATATTATGGGAACTTCAAAATCCACTTCGCAATCCAAGATCACAAAGTCAGCAGGGAATATAAGCTTACCAACCTTGACTAGCACATCGGACAATATTCGCACCGGTCGCTTTACCGAACGGTCAGCCATCAACACTCTCATGGACGTTGGTTTAGGTGCTCCCAAGCCCAATTGCTTGTAGACTGCTAGCGGCATCAAGTTGATGCTAGCACCAAGATCAAATAAGGCTTTCCCGAAGTTGAGCTTCCCAATGGTGCAGGGAACAGTAAACGCGCCTGGGTCTTCCTTCTTTTCGACTAACGACCTTGAGGAAATAGCGCCGCAGTGGTGGAGGTTATCTTCTGGTTCGAAACTTACCGACCTCTTTTTTGTAATCAAGTCCTTCATGAACTTGGCATATCCGGGCATTTGTTCAAGCGCTTCCACCAATGGGATGTTTATTGATATCTGCTTGAGCATGGTCAGGAAATTCAGGAACTTACCATCTTCTGCTTTCTTCTTCAGGCGTTGTGGGAAAGGAGGCGGTGGCCGAGGCATCATAGTTGGAGGCTTTTCAGCTTCCTTCACTCCTTTTGACCTCTTTTTGGGTCCATTTCCTTGTTTATCACCATCTATAAAAAGTACCTGCATGAACATCAATAAAGGCCAGAAGAACCTCTAAATCTATTAAAAATATAGCAATAGTTCATGGATATAGGCTCAATAAGTTGGTATATTACCGACTTATCAATTAGTCAACCCAAAAGACATCACCAGGAACTCATAATGGACATAATGTGTCCTGAATGCTGTCTTAAGGATGTCTTCCGCCCTAATCCCTAACTGATGGTAGTCAGACTTCAAATCAATAATCAAAAACATGGTTGAATCCTGAAGCTGATCAAACAAGTCATCAATCCTCGGCATTGGATACCTATTCTTTACTGTCACCCTATTCAGCTGCCGATAATCAATACACATACGCATCGACCAATCTTTCTTCTTTACAAATAGAACAGGAGCACCCCAACGTGACACACTCGGTCTAATAAACCCCTTAGCGAACAGATCCTGGAGCTTCTCCTTAAGCTCCCTCAACTCAACTAGAGCCATACGGTAAGGAGAAATAGAAATGGTCCTGGTGCTCGGCTCTAACTCAATAGAAAAATCCATATCTCTCTCAGGTGGATATCCTGGTAGGTCGGTAAGGAACATATCTAGGAAATCTCTAACCATAGGAACTGACTCAGGGGAAAAAGGGTCGGCACTAGCATCTCATACATATGCTAGATGCGCAAAACACCCGTGAGAAATAAACTTACTAGCTCGAAGACAAGAAATGATCCTAGATAGTGCGCGCCTAATAGAACCCTACCACATGACTGGGGATACACCGGGCACGGCAATGGTAACGGACTTGGCATAACAATCCAAAACCACATGGTGAGGGGATAATGACACCATGCTCAGTATCACATAAAAATCTAGCATATCAAGGATCATCAAATCACCCGAAATCTCCAAATCACCAACATATGTCATACAAGATCTCATAATCTGATCCACTACTAAAGAATCTCCTACTGGGGTCGAAAGAAAAATAGGCACAGATAACGTCTCACTAGGAAACCCCAAACAAAGCACAAAGTAGGCGAATACATATGAACAAGTAGATCCAAGATCAAACAAAGCCAAAGTAGACTGACGGCATACCAAAATCGTACCTATGATCACAATATCCGAGGCCTCTGCCTCTGGTCTCCCAAGGACCGCGTAAAATTGACGATGACCTATACTTGTTCGACTGCCATCCTTACCACCTGCTCTGCCATGCGGGGAACCACCTCTAGCCTGACCACCACCCCCTCTAACCGGTGGCTAAGCTACTCGCATGGGCTGAGCCAGCTGAGCTGCGAGATTAAATTTACCCCTATGGGGGAAATCTCTAGCAAAATGGCCAATGACACCACAATCATAGAAAGTTAAACCCCACTGGGGGCAATCCCTGGCATAGTGAATGATAACACCACAATAATAGCAGGACCCTGACGGCCCACTCGGTCTAGACGAACCAACGAAACCCGTGTGACCACCCCAGCTTGATGCCCCAAAAGTAGTATCTCTGAAAGACTGCCCCTGCTCAAATTGAGAACTACCCAAAGTCTGAAGCGAAGCCTGAACTGTTCTACTAGTCTTACCCTGATGCTGCTATGGCTGATGACCCCGGCCCCACTGGCTCAAACCTCTACCACCCTATTGAGAACCACTGAAGCTACCCTGATAACGAGGCCTCTTAACCCTAGCTCCCTGATCATGTCAATGCAAGTCCTCTACAGTACAGGAATAATCTACAATATCCTGGAATAATCAACTACTAGCAACTAATATCTCGGCTGGCTCTCTCAGCTATGCCTGTAATCCCCAAAGAAATCTGTGAACCCTGTCCAACTCAATATGGATGATCATAGCCCCAAATGGAACAAGCTGATGGAAATGGGTCTCATACTAAGATACATACATGTGCCCCAACATAAGCCTAGTAAACTTCTCTCGGCGACACTCACGATCACTTTGAGGCAAGAACTTGGCCATAAAGGCCTCATAAAACTCAGACCAAGTCAAAGGAGGTGACGATGGTCGTCTGCAAGCAACCTGGGCTCCCCACTATAACTTCGCTGGGCCCTTCAGTTGATAGGTAGTATATACAACCCTGTCAGTCTCTAACAAACTCATATGATGCAACATATCCTCGCAGATAGTAATAAATTCATGTGGGTCCTGTACAGAGGTACCAGCAAACCTCGGACGTGCTAATCTCAAAAACCTACCCAACGTCTTCTACTCTGACTCTGTCTTAGCTGGGCGAGGAGCAAAAGGTTGTGCAGCTGATGGGACTAGAATACCCTCTGCATGGGGAGTCATAGTAGCAGGCTGCGCTCCTGAACTCTGTGCACCCAGGGCTTCCTCCTGAGCGGATGTATGTGCTACCTCAGAAGGTTGCTCTCCAATCATACCCAAAAGTTGTAATAGTAAACCCCAAATATCTGAAGACTGCTGGGACTGAAGCTGGCACAGAAGTGGGTGCTGGAGATGGTACTAGAGCTAGTGGTACCTGGGCTGACCCCTGGTCCACATGCTGCTACTCGGGAATTGACTCTGGCTCATACTCATGCTCGGGCTCTATCACCACTCTAGCAGCTCTAGCAGGTGTCGCTGCTTGGGGACGTCCTTGACCCTTACCTGTACGACCTCCCTGGCCCCTAGCTAGCGTCAGGGGTGCTGGAGTCAGAGGCTTGTCTCCACTTGACACCAACGCTCTCGTACGAACCATTTGCGGAAGAATGAACTAGAACAAATGAGATTTAAAGAAACTTCAAGGGTACTATGCACGATACAGAAGCAATGAAAGAGTCATGTTCCCTAAGATGTCACTATATACTCCCAAAGATTGAGTACGGATGTCTCTGCCCTAATCCACAGGACTCTACTAAACATTGGCTCCTATATTGCTAACATTGGTGAACCTAGAGCTCTGATACCAAGCTGTCACGACCCAATTTCTCGGTCATGATAGCACCTAAAAACACCAAGTAGGCAAACCATTAATCCTAGCCCAGAACAGTTAGTAATGGGCTACTAGCTAACAATTATGCAGAAGAAACAATAAAATCGAGCGGAAGTATAGGAACAAGATGAAAAGATAGGTAACAAGAATATAGTATAAAGATAGGTACACATATGCAGAAGCTAAACCAAACCCCAAAACCTAGTATCATAGTATAAAGCCAGAGCTACATATAAGGAATACAAATGATGTAATATAATATATACAGATGTCTTTGAATGGTAATAGAGTACGCAAAAGATAAACTAAATCTAAGCTCCGGTCACCAAGAGCTCACCCTCAGTCTGAAGTACTCCCCAAAAGATCTTCGAGCACAAATCACAATGATCTAGCCCCGATGGCCCACACTAGGATCTGCACCAGAAGATCCAGAGTGTAGTATGAGCACCAATTGTGAAGTAACCGGTACCCAATAGGTATCATACGCCAATTTGGCACATATAAGATAAAAGAGTAGTAATAAGCAGAACAGAAATAAGTAGTCCCTGAAAATAATGAAGGAGCACACGAAAGCTAGAACGGAAGGAATACAACCAAGATAACACACATGGATAGCTACTATAATATCAATCACATGCGAAAGAAAGAAATATGTACCCGTGATCCTTGCAATAACAAGTATATAAATAAGGGTCTAAAAAGTAGGCGGTATACTGGTAACCTCAATGAAAAAAAAGGAGCAGGCGAATAACGGAAGTCATGCTTAGATATAGAATACTATCATCCAAATAAGCATACTAATCTCAATCAAGATATACCAACCGTAAGCCAAAGTACAACCTTATAATCCAATGTCGAGTAACCATAATAGGGAAAATATTACGAGTTAATAACAATAAGCCTGCCTATTATCCCACGGGCACCCATACACCCGAGGAACACAAGCAAGTGAAGACAAACCCTATGGCATCCCATTCTACTAGCGCGTACACTCAGCAAACAACAAACAAGGATGGAACCTCAAACAATATGATAATGTGATGAACTAGGTGTAATAATAGTAATGTATGCTACCCGCTTCCGGCGTCCTATAAGGCCAAGAAGACAGGATCCATGAAAGGTCAAACCCTTATACACCTACTTCACCGTATACCCTACCTCCGGCACTCCCATCACATAGCCCCTGGTCTGAAATGGTGAGGTCCATGGAGGCCCCCTACAAACATACTAGATGCCCCGCAATCTTGAAAATCCCCAATTAAAGCTTCCCAGAGGGTATTCGGGTCTAAATCAGTAAACCAAATGATTCTAGTGCACGGCTCTGCCGAGCCTAGTATTATCACGAAAGCTGTAGTAAAACAAGTCTAGCCCTCAGCCCCGCCAAGCCTAATATTCGTAGAAATAGTGATAAAACATCCTTTTTATTTTCTCTTACCCCAAGAAGATCCGTTAAAAGGGTACTAAACCTCTTTGCAATCATTTTTACCAAAAATGGGCCCCACGATGATGCAGGTTTTAGAAATTATTAAATAGAAGGCCCAAAACCAAAACCATATTAAAATTATGCATAAACCCTCAATATGCATGATAAATGGTGTACACAATCACAACAGTGGCCCAAGGCCCACAATGAACCTATCAGCCCTGCAAAGGCTCCAATCATTCTATAACACAGATAGCCAGCTCTATAACAATAATAACAATGTCCGGGACTCACAGACATTTTCAATAAACCACTATCTATGTTCCAGAGTCAATAAAAGGCCACACAGGACTACACGGGTGAAAATATCATTTATAACAAATACTATAAATATCATAGGAAAGAAACGAATCGAACATGAAGAAGCGGTCAAGGTCTATGGTACCAAGCTAATAAACCCAACCCAAGGATGCCCATTAATATAATTTTATCCTATATATGTGAAGTCTAGAGGATTTAGACTGTAACCTACCTGTCGTTCAATGACAAGCTCGAGCCTCTCCGGAAAAACTTTGAAATAAAATAAAACTCGTACTCGGGCTTGAATAACTTGACGTATATAATTTATTTCTTCAATTACCAAAGACAACATCAATTGATTTCTTTGCAAAATCCCTCTTTACATTACAGTATATATAGAGCATAAAAGATGTGCATATAGCAACAACTATATAATTGTTTTGTTAGGAAGACGTGAATGACCACAAAGCAGATGGATCAGTATATATCTCCCTATATATCTATGTAGCCGTATTAGTACTATAACTTGGTTCTCTCCTTTATTTTGTAAGAATCATTAATGGATGTTAACCACTAAATATATAAACAACTTCCAACTTAAAACGGGGAAGGCTCCATAATTGCCAATTAAATAATTAATAAAATGAGATAATATTTTACAACAAAATTAAGTGGTGACTAACACTTAATAAATTAAAGTGCTGCCCTCATTCCCTAGTGCCATGTGGAGGTGGTGTGTTACCATCACACCTCTCCTCATCCAATTAATATTGGATGTGATCCATATTATGTACATACTCTAATAATGCGTAGGTTCGTGATAAAATATATATAACTTCTGAATATATCAAAATTTAAAGAAAATCATTTTCAATAAAGTCTACCATATATAATCATAATTTGTCAACATAACTAAATTGACTATCTCAGTTAAAATATTAATAAATTATAAATTCCTTATAAAATAGATACATAAAAAAATATATCATAAAAAAGTTTTTTTCATAAATATTTAAAATATTTTTGGAAGACAATAAAAATAAACTTACATCAAATGGAGACACTCCATACTCGAAAATATTATGACACCTCAAATTAGGATTGACCTTCTACAAGGTTAGTTGAGGTCATACGATCGCAAATCTCTATTGCACGATTTCGATACTCAACTCCTAAGGCTCAGCTCTAAAACAGGAAAATTATCATAAAGACTAAATGAATGGCCAGGGCACCGGATCACCTGTCTCAGCAAGCCATAAATGACTTGGTGCCGCTACATGCAAGCTCTAGTAGTACAAGGAAAGCGTAAATGCGAAAATGACTGGAAGGGTCATTACAGTGTCAACTTGGGAAACACAGTGGCGCTATATTTTCACGTAGTGCTGAGGGTCGTTGAGAGTCTATTTTTTCAATGGTTCATTATGATATTTGGGATCCTAGTAAAGTCAGTCCACCCTTAGGATTTTGTTAGTTACATTGATGATTATTCAAGATGTACTTGGATTTTCTTAATGAAAGATCGTTCTGAGTTATTTTCTATATTCAAAAGTTTTGTTGCTGAAATACAAAATCAATTTTGTGTTTCTATTCGTACTTTTCATAGTGATAATGCCTTAGAATACGTATTCTCCTAGTTTCAGGAGTTTATGACTCACCAAGGAATTGATCATCAGACATCTTGTCCATACACTCCTCAGTAGAGCGGTGCAGTTTAAAGGAAGAATTGGCATCTTATTGAGACTGCTCACACTCTTATCATTGAATCCTATGTTCTGCTGCATTTTTGGGGCGATGTAGTCCTCACATCTTGCTATTTAATATATAGGATGCCCTTATCTTCCATTCAAAATCATGTTCCCCATTCCATATTGTTTCCTCAGGCACATCTCTACTCTGTCCCTCTTTCTGTTTTTGGGAGTATATGTTTTGTTCATAACTTAGCCCCAGGAAAAGATAAATTAGCCCCTCGTGCTCTCAAGTGTTTCTTTCTTGGTTACTCTACAGGTCAAAAAGGGTATCATTGCTATTCACATGATCTTCGTCAATACCTTATGTCCATGATGTCACATTCTTTGAGTCTCAACCATATTACATATCTTTCGATCATCCTGATATCTCTGAGGTCTTACCCATACCTTGGGTCTTACCTACACTAACTTTTGAGGAATCTAGACTTACTCCTATATCTCTATCTATAGTGCCACCACTCCTGACTTATCACCATCGCTCGTGTCCAACATCAGTTCTAGATGATTCATGTAATGCGCTGGACCGTGCTCCCACTACGGACTTGCCTCCTCCCAGCCTATTGATTTCATTTCAAAAAGCTATAAAGTCCACTCATAATGCTAACCTACATTATACTTTAATGAGTTATCATCGTCTATCATCACCCCACTATGCCTTTGTATAATTTTTGTCCTCTGTTTCCATCCTTAAGATTACAGGTGAAGCACTTTCTCATCCAGGATGGAAGCAGGCTATGATTGAAGAGATGTCTGCTTTACATATGAATGGTACTTGGGAGCTTTTTTCCCTTCCTGCATGAAAATCTACTGTTGGTTCCCGATGGATTTATGTAGTCAAAGTTGGTCAAGATGGTCAGGTTGATCGGCTTAAGGCTCGTCTTGTTGCCAAAGTATATACTTAAATATTTGGTCATGATAATAGTGACACTTTCTCTCCCGTGGCTAAAATAACATTTGTGCATCTTTTTCTATCTATGGATGTTGTTCACCATTGGCCTCTTCATCAGTTGGATATGAAAAATGTTTTTTTGTATGGTGATCTTGAGGAAGAAGTCTATATGGATGAACCACCTGGTTTTGTTGCTCATGGGGAGTTTAATAGTCTTGTATGTCAATTGAACAGGTCACTGTATGGTCTAAAATAGTCTCCCCGAGCCTGGTTTGGTATGTTCAGCACAATAATTTAGGAATTTGGCATAACTCGTAGTGGAACTAATACTTGGTGTTTTATCAGCATTCTGTACCAAATCGATGTATTTATCTGGTGGTTTACATTTATGAAATCGTTATCACCAGCAATGAAATATATGGTATCACTAATTTGAAGCAATAATTCTTTCAGCATTTTCAAACTAAAGACTTCGGCAGACTAAAGTATTTTCTAGGTATTGAGGTTGCTCAATCCAGATTAGGTATTATTATTTTTCAATGCAAGTATGCCTTAGACATTCTTGATGAGACATGAATGATGGGATGTAGACCGATTGAAACTCCTATAGATCTGAATGCTAACTCCTTACAGGACACGGGGAGCCACTCAGTGATCCTGGAAGGTATAGACGGCTGGTTGGAAAGTTTAATTATGTCACAATGACTAGACTTAACATCTCCTCTCCTGTGAGTGTTGTAAGTCAGTTTATGACTTCCCCTTGTGATAGCCATTGGAATGCAGTTGTTCATATTCTGTGATATAAAAAGTCAGCTCCTGATAAAGGACTACACTTCGAGGAGTGAGGCCATGAGAATATCATTGGATATACAGACGCTGATTAGGAAGGATCACCATCTGATAGACGTTCTACATTCGGATATTGTATTTTAGTAGGATATAATTTGGTGTCCTGGAAGAGTAAGAAACAGAGTGTGGTTACTCTATCTAGTGCTGAAGCAGAATATCATGCAGTGGCTATAGCAACTTGTGAGCTAGTTTTGATCAAACAAATTTTGAGAGAACTAAAATTTGGAGAAACTGGTCATATGGAACTTGAATGTGATAATCAAGCGGCTATTCATATCGCATCAAATCTGTATTCCATGAGAGGTCTAAACACATTGATATTGATTGTCACTTTATCATAGAAGAGATACTCTCAGGTGATATTGTTACAAAATTTGTAATGTCGAATGATCAACCTGCAGATATCATCACCAAGTCCCTCACTGGTCCTCGTATTAATTACATATGTAACAAGTTAGGTACATATGACTTGTACGTACTAGCTTGAGGGGAAGTGTTAGAATATGAATAGGAATAGTATATAGAATTCTACTTAGTAAAGGATTGTTATATAGTGTCTATATATAGGATCTTTATGTAATAATGTACATACATTTCAATAATATTTTTCTCTTATATTTCTCACATGCCCAAAAACGAGTCCAGAAGCCTTAAGACTCAAACCAAATATCCCACCAACCAAAATCAACTTTCCACTGCTAACAATACTACCAAAATTTCCATCCGAGCCCGTCTTCTCTAAAGAGTTACCAAAGTCAACTCTTTCAGCTTTAAGTGTTTCAAAACAAGGACATAGGCTTAAAATACAAACGAACTACCCAAGAACCAAACCGTCAATCCCCAAAAGACACAAATGACCTATAGCCACTGGTGAAAGTTTAAAACATTGAAAAAGCACAAAAACAGAGAAAATGACCTAGAGAGTCATTATAGTTATAGACGTCTATGAGGGTTGTCATATAAAGAGGCTATTATGAATGGCTACGAGGTCCATTATATTTGGTTACCATTGGATTGTTGTAGATAAATACAAAGGCCACTATTACTATGATAGATAATCATATGCAACCACCACAAGGGTCATCCTGTGTGATGGTATGAGGGATATCATGTCTATGTTGTCATGGAAATTGTTATTTCTCACGACAGGGACAAGTAGTGATGGCTTCATCTTTAAGGAATCAAAATAGAAAGATGTAATGATCGTTCTGATCATTCATGTACTTTCACATTTTTTGTACCGTTAGAGCTTTCTTATAGTGGCCCCAAGTCATTCATGGCTTATTGGGACTTGTAGTTTGGTGCCCGAGCCATACGTTTGGTTTTTGTGGCCGTTTCCTTGTTTTAGAGCTTTAACTTAGGAAATCATTAACTTTAGTCAACATTTTGAGCAATCATGCTCGAAATCCAATTCTGACAGTTCTATTAGCTCCGGAGAAATGACTTTGGTCTAATTGGACCTTTAGTCCGTATCAGGGAGCTTTCGGATTGAAATTCTCTCTAGTTCTGTGTTTTTAGGCCAAGTGGGCTTGTAAGGTTGACTTTGGTCAACATTCGGAGAAGAAGGCCACAGAGAAAAATTTCATCAATGTTGTTAACTCCAAAATGTAGCATTTGGGCTAGAGGTACTATTGGTTTGGGTTCCCATGTTTCGAACTCACTCTGGGCCATGGAGTTTCATTTTGGGAAAAATTGGCTTAATGATTAGTTTTGGATGTGGGGCCCACTTCTTGTTAAATAAACCTCTGTTGGGATTTTCATCAGTTCTGTTGAGTCTAGAATGTCATTTGTAGTTGACTAGCTCAACTCATTTCCATTTTCAGGACCCCGGATGCGTTCCCAGATGTTCATTCATTAGAAATTTCTTAAGTTTGCTGCAACATGTGTTGTTTGCTGATGTGGTGCTGCAACGTATGCCCGGGCCACACTTGCGCTGGAGCGCCTGCCCCTGGGTGCTATACCTACATGTCCACCTTCCATGGCATGGTAGCAAGCCTACACTTGCACGCTCGCCTCAGCGCTAGCATGCCTGTAGTGCTTGGTTGTTGTTGTGCCTGCGCCTGCCTAGCCGCTCCTATGCCTGGGCGCTGGCAGCTTTTAAAGATGGTCACTTCTGTTCTTCTTCTTTTATTTCCCCTTCACCAAAAAATCATTTTTTCCATAAAAATTAAACCCAAACCTCTATTATTCTACCTTGTTCATTCCTAAAGCTTGGAGGCACTTATATTTCCGTCTCATGATCATATATTGGCTTCTAATTCGGTAAATTCCTTGTTTAATTATGTTTTTTCTTCTTGTTTTTTGCTCTTTGATTTGTTTGATTCTTGGGCTGTTTTGAGCATATACTCTTGGCAATACCGAGATAATTAGAGTATTTTTTGATTCAAGCTTTAGGTTGCGGGGCCCATGAGCCCCCTTGTGAGACAAATTTTAAACCGTCTATACATTTAGCATTATGGGTACCGTTTTATTCCTCCTTATGAGTAGTATTTTATTTTTATGGATTGTTTGCGATTCGAGGGTTCTAAGAGAAGCTCGAGCATGGAAAACGTTGTTCCAGCAGCTAGTCATGTGATGATATCTAGGTCACGGTCTTCCCTACCTTAGACTTTGCGTATATAGGTTATAACTGTATTAATTAGTGTTTTAGGGTTAGTTATTCTAGGTTGTCCCCCAAAACCTTGTCCGTCTTTTTTGTCTGTATTATTTCTTACATTGGTTGTAGTATTTGATGCACTATTGTAGTATTACCCTTATGGCCCCATGTGGCCTTTGTATAAGCCTTTGGACCATAGATGGTGGGATATTTTGGAATGTTCGTGAATCCCGGACATCGAGATTCTAGGTTAGGCTGTATACCTATGTTGTAGAGGTGATTGAGCCTGTGTAGGGTCGATAGGTTGATTGTGAGTTGTTGGGCTATTTTTTGTTTGGGATCATATCATTCTATCACGACCCGATTTCTTGGTCATGATTGCACCTACAACCCCGAAGTAGGCGAACCTATCCTCGTAGCCCATAACGGTTAGTAATAGGCTACTATCAACCAAACAAACAAAAGAACAGAATAAATCTGCGGAAGCAAGGTAAATAAGATAAAGAAATAAGCAACAGGAATGCATAAGCGGAAGCAAAACCAAATCCAAAATCTAGTATCATAGCATAAGAGCCAAAACAATATTGACAGAGTACAAAGGATCAAAAAAGGAGATATACATATGTCTCTAAATGATAAAAGAGTACATAATACCAAAGATGAACTAAATCTAAGCCTCAGTTGCAAAGAGTTCATCCTCAGTCTCGGATAGTCTAAAACACCTCACACGAGGCAGCCTGGTCAGCTGTGAGAACTCATACTCGGATCTGCACCAAAAGATGCAAAAGTGTAGTATGAGCACCAATTGCAAAGCAACGGATACCCAGTAGGTATTATAGACTGACTGGGCGCATATAAGATATAAAAGCAATAAAATAGTAGAAACAAAATAAGTAGTCACAGAAACAACGAACAAGCACATGGAATATAGCACAGAAAGAAATGCACCTGCGGTCCATGAAATAACAATATATACAAAGAGAGTTAATGAAGAAGAAGGTGGTATACCGGTAACCTCAAGTAAAAAGGGAAGGAGGAAAGGAAAAATAACTATAACATTCTCGAAAACAGGACTAACAACTAATTCATACTATTAATACGACTCTCAGTTTCTAGTCATCGAATGTAACCATAATCAGGATCATTATTGTGATAGAATAAGAATAAATAAAAGTCTACCTACAGTCCCACGAGTACCTATACACTCGAGGAACATATAAAAGTGAAACAAACCCTCAGGTATCCCATACTTCCAGAGTGTACACTATGCAAACAACAAACCAGGGTGGATCCGAACATGATATGCATGACGTGATATGATATGCTAAAATCAAGTGATAGTAGTACCGTATGTTACCTCCTCCGGTACCTAAAAGGCCCAATAGAGGTAGGATCCATGGAAGGGATTCCCCTGAGTACCTCAACTACACTGTACACCCGTCCTTCATCACTAGCAGCACGTAGCCCCTGGTCCGGATTGGCAAGGTCCATAGAGGTCTACTCGTAGACCACATACTAAATTTTATAGTTTCAAAATAACCATTCGGAGTGTAGCCAGATCCAAATAAGTCACCAAACATCAAAAATGCATTCCCGAGGTTTTACATGGGTCTAAATCAGTGAGTCAAGTCTCAAAAACCCCAACAAGGATACCTGAACATAACTGGGTCTAAAACAGTAGTAAAACCAGGTTGTTGCTCAGTCCGACCTAGTCTAGTACAATTACAAACTAATTGGAAATTAATTCTAGCTCTAGGGCCCAACCGAGTCTAGTTTAAATATGAGAACAGTGATAAAAATCATCCTTTTAATTCCTTATTACCCCAAGAAAATCCATGAAAACAATTCCAACCTTTATTAACAATTTTAACCGAAAACAGGCCCTTGGGGCCATGCAAGGTTTAGAAAACCATCAATAGTAGTCCCGAAGCCAAAACCATAGTAAAACATATAAAAAGCCTTTTTATATGCATTTTAATGGAATGCTCAAACCCTAGCAGTAGCCCAACGACTCACAATCAACCTATCGGCCGTGCACATGCTGCAATCGTGCTACAACAAGCATAACTAGCTCTATAATAAAAGTATCGATGTCCAGGACTCACAGACATTCCCAAATAACCCACCATCTATCAGAGTCAAAAACAAAGCCACACAGGACCACAAGGGTGATACTATAAACTACCACGAATACTACAGTCAACAGATGAAAATAAAATGGATATGAAGAAGCGGACAAGGTGTGGGGTACCAAGCTAATAAACCTAACCCAAAGATGCTAATTAGTATAATTATATCTTATATATGCAAAGTCTAAAAGATTTAAACCGTAACCTACCTGTTGTTCGATGACAAGCTGCTAGAACGATGGTGTCCAAGCCCGAACTGCTCCAAGAAGCTCCAAAATGAAATCAAACTCGAATTCGCACTTGAATAACTTGACGTAGATAATCGATTTTTTTTATCGTTAATGGATCATAATGTCAAAAGAAAATACTTTCCTACAAGGTATTATCTCCTAACGTAGCCATGTATATATATATATATAGAAATATATCTTTTCAAATGTTGGATGAAACATTTCCTTAAAAATAAAAATAAAAATGAGAAGGAGATGTTGGTTGTGTATATCTACATATTTATAAATAGAAATTACATGCCTAGCCACCTAAATGAATGACTAATAAATGCAAATTAAATTTGGCAATGTATTGAAAGTGATAAGTGGATCTATATAAAGATTCTACTACCATTGCCCACTTCCTCCACCTCCATGTGTAGTGGAGGTGGCTACACTATAATTATTTTCATTCTGCTTCTTATATATTCGGGTATTGCATAAGTTCATGATAGATTATATATAATTTTTTTAATATATCATATCGAATAGAAAATCATTTCCAATAAAATCTACAATATAATAATAATAATTTTTAACATAACTAAGTTTACTATCTCTTCTAAAATATTACTAACCTATAAAACTCTTGTAAAATAGATACATACATAAATATATCGTAACGAAAGTATTTTTCATAAATATTTAAAATATTTTTATAAAAATAAAACTTTTTATCGAATTCAACTTTCAAATCAAATATTTTCAAATACACACAATGTTAATAAAATTCTCAAATTTTTTAAGCAGAATATCTCCTATACACCGGACTACACCACACCTCAACATGAACGACCCCATCCTTGGGATTGCTATTAGCCTCAAATCAGAATTGACCTCTCCTCACCGTCAGTTGAGATCATACAATCACAAATTACTAAGCACGATTTTGATAACTCAACTCTTAAGACTCATCTCTTAAACAAGGAAACGTCCAGAGCACTGAACAACAAATCCCAGCAAGCCATAAATGACTTGGGTCCACTACAGGAAAGCTCTAACAGTACAAGAAAAGCATAAATGCGGGAATGACCGGAAGGGTCATTATATTATCTACTACTAAAAAGGACTTTCATCCTCGAATGTTAAGGACAAGTAAGTACCTGAAGGCTCAAATAACTGCGAATATTGGGCCCGCATATCTCTCTCATTCTCCCAGGTAGCCTTCTTAATTGGACGGTGCCTCCACTTAACCTTAACAATCAGAATTTTCCTTGACCTCAATCTCCTGACGTATCTGGCCAATATAGTTGCATGCTCCTCATTAAAAGGCTAAACTTTCATCCAACTGAACTTAATCCCACTGCAACACATGAGGATCATTTGGAACATACCCCCGCAACATTGATACATGGAAAACCAAGTGCATAGTTGAAAACATCGGAGGCAAAGCTAACATGTAAGCAACACTACCAACCCTTTGAAGAATCTCAAACGGCCCAATGTACCTTGGGCTAAGCTTTCCCTGCATACCAAATCTCATCACGCACTTCATGGGCGATACACAGAGGAACACCATGTCACCAACACTAAACTCTAAGGCACGAAGTTTACAATCAGCGTAGCTCTTCTACCTTCTCTGAGCTGCCCAAAGTCTGTCTTCAATCACTCGTACTCGGTCTAAGGAATCATGAAACAAATCTGTACTCTGAGGCGTAGACTCGAACCCTTCGAACCAACCAACCGGCAATCTACAGTACCTACCATACAAAGCCTCGAAAGGTGCCATACATATACTCGAATGAAAACTATTATTATATGAAAACTCGGCCAAAGGCACAAATGAATATCAAGAACCTCCAAAGTCATGAACATGGACCCAAAGCATATCCTCCACTACCTGAATAGTCCTCTCGAACTGGCCATCTGTCTTAGGGTTTAATGCGATATTAAGCTGAACCTCTGTACCCAAATCTCGCTGAATAGCCCTCCAAAACTTGGATGTGAACTGAGTGCCACGGTCTAAAATGATAGAAACTGGATCCCCATGCAACCAAATAATCTCACGAAGGTAGATCTGAGCTAACCATTCTGCACTATAAGTAGTCTGAATCGGCAAGAAGTGCGCTGACTTAGTCTGTCGATCAATAATCACCCAAATAGAATCGAAACATCAAGAAGTACGTGGCAATCCAACTACAAAATCCATAGCGATCCCTTCCCACTTCCACTCAGGAATGGTATGTCATTGCATCAAACCACCAGGTCTCATGTTCTCAAACTTCACTTGTTGTCAGTTCAAGCACTGAGAAAGAAACTCCGCTATGTCCCACTTCATACAACTCCACCAGTAAAACTTTCTCAAATCTCTGTAAATCTTTGTTGTGCCAAGATGAATGGAATATACATAACAATGTGCCTCGTGGAGAATAAACTGAATCAAATCACCAACTATCAGAACACAAAGATGACTATCAAACCTCAGAACACTATCTGAATCTAGAGTAGCACAGTTGGCCTCATCCCGAACAATCTGATCAAGGAGTTCACACAATCGCTGATCCTCAAACTGGCAGCTCTAAATCTGATCAACCAAGGTAGAACAAACCTCAATACTGGCAAAAACTCTACTAGGATCCCATAAGTCAAGCCTAACTAAATGGTTAGCCAAGGTCTGCGTGTCCAAGGCCAACGGTCATTCTGAAATTTAAAGTGAACCTAGGATACCCATACTCACCGCCTTCCGGCTCAAGGTATCTGCTACCATATTTTCCTTGCCCGGATGATACAGAAAAGTGAAATAGTATTTTAGTAGCTCGATCAATCTCCTTTTCCACGAGTTAAGATCTTACTAACTCGTAATATACTAAAGACTATGGTGATCGATGATAATCTCACATTTAACCCCATATTTGTAGTGCCTTAAAATCTTGAGTGGAAAGACTAGTGCCGCCAACTCTATGTCATGAGTGGGGTAGTTGCGCTCATGAACCTTCAACTGCCTCGACGCATATGCTATCACATGACCCTGCTGCATCAATACACAACCAATACCAACCTCTTAAGCATCAAAATATATCGATAAGATTTAACCCTCAACTGGAAAAGTCAACACTGGAGTTGATGTCAATAAGGCCTTAAGCCTCTAAAAGCTATCCTCGCACTGATCCGACAACTGAAATAGGACATCCTGTTTAGTTAGCCTAGTCAAAGGTGTTGCTATGGAAGAAAACCTCTCAATGAACCTCATGTAGTACCCTTGTAACACAACAAAGTTGCGGACCATAGTAGGAGTAGTAGGTGTCGGCCAATCACGAACCACTAAAATATTACTCGGGTCCACTCCAATCCCATCCTTAGACACCACGGTCCTAGAAATGCAATTGACTCAAGCAAAAACTCTCAGTTTGAGAACTTGGCATAAAGTCGATGATCTCTCAATGTCTGGAGTATAATCCTCAAGTGCTTCTCATGCTCATCTCTACTCCGCGAGTATACTAAGATGTCGTCTATGAAAACTATCAGAAATGTGTCCGAATACGGGCTATGCACCCTATGCATTAAGTTCATAAATGTTGTAGGGGCATTAGTCAACCCAAAATACATCACCAGGAACTCATAATGGCCATAATGTGTCCTTAATGCTGTTTAAGGGATGTCCTCTGCCCTAATCCTCAACTGGTGGTAGCCTAACCTCAAATCTATCTTCTAAAACATGGCCGAACCTTGAAGCTGATCAAACAAATAATCTATGCACGGTATCGAATACCCATTCCTCATAGTCACCCTATTCAGCTACCGATAATCAATACAAATCCGCATCGACCCATCCTTCTTCTTCACATATAGAACAGGAGAACCCCATGGCGATACACTCGGCCTAATGAAACCCTTAGCTAACAAGTCCTAGAGCTGCTCCTTATGCTCCCTCAACTCATCTGAAGCCATACGATAAGAAGTGATTAAAATGGGCCTGGTGCAAGGCTCTAACTCAATAGAAATGTCGATATCTCTCTCAGGTGGAAGGCCTAGAAAGTCGGTAGGGAACACATCTAGGAAATGTCTAACCACCAAAACTGACTCAGGGGAAAAAGGGTCGGCACTAACATCTCAGACATATGCTAAATAAGACAAACACCCGCGAGAAATTAAATTCCTAGCTCAAAGACAAGAGATGATCCCAGACGGTGTGCGGCTAACAGAACCCTGCCACACAACTGGGAATGTGTTGGGCATGGCAATGGAAGTAGCCTTTGCAAAACAATCTAAAACCGCATGATGAGGGTATAACCAATCCATGCCCTGAATTACATCAAAGTGTAACATATCAAGAATTATCAAATCCCCTCTAGTGTCAATATCTCAAATAGAAATCATACAGGATCTCACAATCCGATCCACTACTAAAGAATCTCCTACTGAGGTCAAAACAGATACATGTACAGATAATGACTCACTAGCCAACCTGATGCGCCCAAATTACACCTGCAAAAGAAGTATAAAGTGATCGTTGTTCAAATATAGAACCCAACTAAAGGTTGAGGTCGATCCCACAGGGAATATGGTACGACTAGGGTCAATCAGTGTTTACTCAGTCTTTTAGTCATTTATTTCCAGCAAGGGGAGAGGGGTTAGAAGTAACAAACAATTGTAATTCAAATGTAAAAAGTAACAGAGATTAATTCCAACAGTTATTATCAATAAGAGAAGTGACTAGGGTAGTATTACCCATGAGATCATAACTTACTAAGGCTTTTGTACTTGGTAAACTAGTTTGGTGCTTAGCATCCAGAATCGGTAAGTTAGGTTCACCTAATACCTTGGTCCGGCAACAAGGTGAATTTCACCACACCCCTTAGTCCGGCCGCGAGTGTCGCTTTACTAACCCTTACCCTTGATCCCATATTAGCTATTCTCGGACAAGGTCAAGCTATTAGATGAGGGTTGATAGCCTCAAATCCCGTTGTTAACACCCTTTTTCCCATCCGTTACCTCCTTGGTCCGACAAGTAAGGATAAAGCGAATTCTAACGTTGCTCACCGTTAAAAAGCAATCAAAGCAAAGGGATGAACAATACATGCATAAACACCTCCCTAGATTACCTAAGTATCTAACCTACTTCGTTAATCCTTCATGGTTCCACAACCCTTGTTGTGGATTTAGCTACTCATGTTCATAAGCATGCAATTAATGTTTGTTTGATCAATCATCAAGAGATACTTACAAATAAGAATAAAGAAAATCGGAATCTCGAAGAACAATCTCAAGAACACTCCAATACCAAGAACTTGTGTCCAAAATCAATACCAAAATGAAAGTAACAAAATATCTGAAAGTAGTCTCAAAGTATCGTGTAACAAACGAGTAACCTTCATAAAATAAAACCTAGGGTAGAGTATTTATAGACAAGGAAGCTAAATCCTAATTAGATTGGGAGTAGATGGATGCGGCTAATCAGACGGGTTGCCTCACGGTCTATCACTGAGGCGATGAGCATCGTGGGTTCTCGTTGGTCTTCTTTAGGTCATAAGAAAAATCAGTGCCATTTTATCATGGTCTAGGGTCGATAGGACATCGCAGCTGCGACACCCATCGCTGTCTTACATTGCCTGACTTGGCGTCATTCCAGCTCTCCTGCCTGGTTTCCATGAGTGGCTTGTCACGGGATGTCAGGCTGGCGATGGGACATCGTGGAGCTCAACGTCCTTCCTTGTCTCTTAGCATATCTCCCTGGAGCATATTGATGGGCAAGGCCACGCCCCCACAGGCGTCGTGCCAGCCAGTCAGGGCTCCACAACCTTGGTGAATCCTGCTGCCACCCTTTAATAGTCTGCCCCACGGTCCATCATGGATGTGATGCCCGTGGTGGCCCCTCTTTTGCCCAAAAATGCAACTTTTTTGGAATTCTTCTCTATTTCATACTTTTTCCCTGCACACTTAACAACCGAAATTAAATCCAACTAAGAACACTCAAGAACTCCAAAAAATCCTATGTTTTAAGCGTCGAAAGTACTGTTAAATGCCGACACATCAACACCCTCAACTTAGAATCTTTGCTTGTCCTCAAGCCACAGACACAAACAAAAACTAAAATGACGCTTAAGCAAAAGAATACTAGGAACTACGATAGTCATGTGGTTTAGCAACTCAATTCATAAGAAGTACCCCCCTCTTTTTTTTCAGAAAAAAAAACCAATGCATATGTTCTATTCCTCAAGATAACATAACGGGATCCAAGGATGACATTACCTTATCAATAGATGACCTGGAATACACATATGAGATTTACACTAACAGTTAGCAGTCAAAATCGCTCTAGGCCCCTCACTACAAAGAAGTCCCACTCACACTGTAACACAATTATATTTTGGGGACTGAACTAAACACTTGCACTCAAAAAGATATTCAAGAAATGCGTGCATAATACCATAGACTCGCACTCCTATGATCCTTTCCTAACCAACCATTCTACAACATTAGCAAGACTAACCGGGCAAGTTCTAGATTGGCACACAAAGCAAGAATCAAACAAATTTAGCTCTCAAACACATGGCACAGAGTCGACAGTCATATGCTAGCTATTAGGTTCGTACTCTAGCCTAAGCCAATCATCAAATTGATAAACATAATGTCATGCAAGGATCCACAATGGTTAGTCTATCAAAACCAGATGCTAATATAACACTCAAAAATTTAGAGGGGGTCTCCATTTTTATTTTTATTTTTAATTCAAAAATCACATCATAGACTGCACTAAGCTCCTTCTCTTCTTTTAATATATACAACCTATCCTAAATGTTCATGTTCAACAGAAATTAAACACCTTAGGGAAAGAACATAGGCAAGAAAACCCTAAGGAGTCGGGTACCTTGTGAGTACCCTCATGGGTTGCCTCCCATGCAATGCCTGATTTAAACTTGAGGCACGACCCAGGTCTCTTGGCTACTCAGACATCGCCAAGAACCCATCAAAAACCAACTCTCCTAGTACTGCCCCTACCCCACCAAAAAGAAAAGGGCATTGCCCTTAATGCACAAAAATATAAAACAAACGGAGGTGAGAACATACATGTGGCATCTAAGCACCAGTACCGGGTGTCACATCCTTCGGGCCCTCAAGAATGGTTCCTGTAGTACTTTCCTCAATAGAGGCTGCCTCCACAGACCTCTCATCAACAGTAACAGCTGCTCGAGAAGCTTCATCAGTAACCTCTCCCATAAGGGGGTCTAAAGAAGGGATGTTTGTCTGGCCAACAGTACCACTAGCTGACACACCTCACCCTCTGCCATCCATCTCAATCTGGTGCTCTGCCAAGGATGCTCTAGCTACCCTGTCCTCTGCTTTCTTTGCCCTCTTCTCGGCTCTGTCCAATTTTTTCTGTAGAGACTTTGGGCTAAGAAGAGCATTACCCTCGTGAACCTGCTTATCCTTACTTTTCCTTTACCATTTATGTGTGGCAGGCTCGAGAGGGAGTGCATCAACTCTCTAGGGCTCCTTCTCCGCAGCTGAGCCCAAATGTGCCATACGAAGCTCGGGATCCATGAAATCCAAAAGATTGAGCATGGGATCCTCTGTGACCTGTGGAAATATAATTGGTGCCCTAGCTTGGGTCGGCGGAAGATTCTTCAATTTGTCGACATCGTCCCTTAGCTCTGCAATCTCTTTTTTCATGACTGCCAACTCAAGCACACCCATCTCATTTAAGCGCTCATCTACCCTGTCCTCCAAAACATCTATCCGGGAGTTGATAGTGAGGAATGTTTGTATGGCCCTTTGGATTGAGGCATTCACAATTGGCTGAAACTGTAGAGCGAACACATTCATTTGCTTTCTGAGATCAAGCATCTTCTGGAAAGTATTTGCGAAGTTCACTAGGTGGAAGGCAAATATGGCATCAGTATCCATGTCAGAAGGTGCGGCGGAGAAGCCTGGATCAGTTGCTGAGATAGATGGACCCGTAACATTTTACTCTGACTGACTACCCTATGGGCTAGGTCTAGTATTGGGGACGATGTCACATCCGGTGTTGGGATATGCTCCTCAAGAGTTAGAGCCAATGGTTCCATAGTGCTAGTCAAACCAAGCACCCTAATCTCATCTTTGGACCTCTCTGGATAGTGGGTCCTAGTAGCTCGAACAGACTGATCTACCCCAGCATACCTGGGCACCTGAGCCTCCTCACATAGCTCTGTGATCAAACAAGGGAATAGATAGGAGGATCCAGGCTTGGTCACTCTTTCTCTAATCTCCTCAGCTATGATCTGCCCGAAATTCAAATTACATTTAGACACGAGGGCGGCCACTAGAATAGCTCTCTCAAAAGTCAGCTGGTTATCTGCACCGGTCAGCATCAATTGGAGTCATACAATAGCCCACCAAAATTTAGCTTCGAAAGATAAGGAGGCCTTTGGAATAACCAGCTTGTCTTGTTCAAGCCTTACTGGTGTTACGGTAGTAGTTAGGCACTTAGCCAACCATTGAGTCCTTTTCTCTTCATTCTTTACCCGGTACTCATAATCAACCAGGTCTATGTGTGCCTCATTGCCCGGCCTGAATAAGAATCTATTTTTTGTTTTTGTCGAGATGTTGATGGGGATTCCACTAACCAAAACACTCCGAGAGCGGGCAATTTTGTGATCTTTTTTCCTCTCTTCCGCAACCCTTCATGTATAGCCTGATAATTAGCATAGAACTCTCTCACGAGAGATTGCTGGTAATCAGGGAGGGGCTTGGTAGTCCATCCCAGTTTGTAGTGTCTGAAGTACGCATCCAACTTGGGGAATTGGTTTAGCTTGAAAGGATCAATTTCCTACTCTTCAATAATGGGCCTCCTCAGATGGCCTCTTCCGGTCACTTCAAGGCCATAATCATAGATGGCCTTTGACCCCCCTTTAACAACCCATATCTTAGTCTCCCGGGCATGACCCAACATAGCACCATCTCCAGAGGGTGATGAAGTGCTCTTCTCTTGTGTAGTTGTCTTGGAGTA
Organism: Jaltomata sinuosa; assembly: GCA_003996215.1. Taxonomy (NCBI): domain Eukaryota; kingdom Viridiplantae; phylum Streptophyta; class Magnoliopsida; order Solanales; family Solanaceae; genus Jaltomata; species Jaltomata sinuosa. The sequence goes on along the minus strand of QJPP01001735.1, from coordinate 7,245 downwards.
TGAGTCAGAATTACCCCATTTACCCTTTTCTAAACTATGCTCCAAGCTGGAGACGTCTTCATCTCCTGATTCTCCTTTGGTGCCACTAGAAACTTGAGTGGCCAATTCATTTCCTATAGGTGCCTCCTCACTTTAAGTGTCAAATTCTGAGGACCCGGAGGAGGATACTTGCTTGTCCTCGGGTTATTTGGTTCCCTCCTCTTCAGAGTGAGAGGAGGATACCACCACCTTTCTTCGTACAAATCGGATGAGGAGGGCGTCATCAGAATCACATTTCTCGGCTTTAGAATTAGTAGGGTAATCCTTTAGCCGAGATGCTCGTGAGGAATCTTTGGCCTTGGGGGTCCTCCCTTGCCTAAGTTGTTTCTTTGGAGCCATTTAGTACCTGCAAGGAACCATCATTAGAGATGGGGGACAAAAATGCAAACATAGAAAAATTTAACACTTAAAAAAATAAATCATAAAAGTGACCTCCCACAGGCGTGGGAGGGCTGACGTCCCGTGGCCTCGGGCGTCGGAATGAGGCAGTGGAGTTTTTAAGGGCATCGATCCTTCTATGGGCTCTTACCACGGGCGTGGGAGGTCCGACGTCCCGTGTGAAGGACCGTAGGATCCAGTAGGTGCAATTTTCTCTCTTCTTCCTTAATTCTATCATAAATAGCAATTTCTCACCGAACACACAACCATTAAAACACCCAAAACATGTAGCATTCATTAAACATAACTACTACCAAACCCTAACTTCCCAACACAACGTCATTCATTTATCCCATCATCAAGCACAATTTCTTAGGGTTAGGATTTTGTAAACATGATGGCTGAAATTTCAACCTACACAAAACCATATTTTATCTATTGAAAACCAACTACAAGGAAGAAAAAGAACTTACTCTATTGGTTTCAAAAGTTGCTTGCAACAAGCTTGATGAATGGGGTGATAGTGGTGAGGATCGGTGGTGGTGTGGGGTGGTAGGGTGGTGAATTTGAGAGGGAAAGAGAGTTTGAGAGAGAGAGAGGAGTGATGAGGGGAATTAATTTGACCTCAAAAAAAGAGGTCAAAATAATATTAGAGGCGGGGAAAGAGAAAGACAATTCCAGGTCGGGTCGGGTCAACCCGAAAAGAGATATTTAAAATTAATGTTGACCCCCTATTGACTGACCCAGACAATGGGCTAGCGATGCCTGTCGGACTAGCGACGTCCCATCGCTGGTTCTTTTACATGATTGTCGGTATATATTTGGCATGTGGGGAGCGACGCCCATTCTGATGCCCGTCGAGGGCGCAATTCCTCGTCATATAGGCCGTCGTAGTGAGGCAGTCACTCCTTTTTTTAACACATAGAAAAAATTAGGATACTTACCTGGGAGCCTTCTGATGCCCATTCCTACGCCCATCAGGGCCGCGATGGCCCGTTACGTCGGGCGTGGGAATGTGGCAGGGTTCTCTCTTCTCACACTTAGAATTATTTTTTTCTTCATGAGGGGCTTCACGCCCAACCCCACGCCCGTCGGAGCCTCGATGGCCCGTCATGTGGGACGTGAGAGTGGGACAGACCACCAAGTTGGTAAAACTTAGAGAAATTTAAGTGGGATTTCTCCAGTCCCACGGGCATGGCGTCTACGAAGGCTCATCACAGAGCTCGTGGGGTCCCCTATTTTTGCCTGCAGTTTTAGCACTTTGTTTTTATCTCTCATCCTCCTTAAAAAATGAACACTCATTAAATCATGGGTTGTATCCCATGCAGCGCTTGATTTAACATCGCGGCACGACACAAGTGTTTTGGCTATTCAGACTTCGCCAAAACACTCTACAATCCTTTAAATACAACTAACATAAATTAAAGTACAATTTCATGGGTTGCCTCCCATGCAGCGCCTGATTTAACGTCGCGGAACGATGCGGGTTGCTTGACTACTCAGACTTCATCAAGCTCCTTGGGTGGGAAAAACTCATCTATGCTCCAAGCTATAATAGTCTTGATCTCCTCTACTATGCCGAAATAATCTTTTATCCACTGTCTATTTGCCTTGAACCATTTTCCCTCAAGGTTTTCAAGTTCAATAACCCCATGAGGAAAAACTTGGACTTCAACTTGCCAGGAAACAAGCGAAGTCTGGAGTTGAAAAGCAGGACAAAGTCACCTGGCTGAAAATCTCTCTTCTCTATCTTCCGGTCATGTTATAGATTCATCCTCTCCTTGTACAAAGCTAAACTTTCATATGCATTTAGGAGGAACTCATCAAACTCATTCAACTGCCCTAGCCTCTGCAATGATGCTTCACCCCAATCCAAGTTCAGCTTCTTCAAAGCCCATATGACCTTGTGCTCTAGTTTAACCGGAAGATGGAACGCCTTACCAAACACAAGTTGTTATGAAGACATGCCTATTGGAGTCTTGTACGCAGTACGGTACGCCCACAATGCATCCTCAAGTTTCCACGACCAATCATTTTTATTTGCATTGACAGTCTTGGACATGATTAACTTAATTTCTCTGTTGGAGACCTCTACATGCCCACTCGTCTGAGGATGATAAGGGGTTGCAACTCTCTGTTTCACTCCATATTTCTCAAGCAAGGCACAAAACAACTTGTTGCAAAACTGAGAGCCTCCATCACTAATAATGGCCCTTGGCGTAACAAATTTGGAGAAGATGTTCTTTTTCAAGAACGTTGTGACACATTTACCTTCATTGCTTGGAAGCGCAACCGCCTCCACCCACTTAGACACATAGTCAATAACTATCAATATATACCAGTTACCATAAGACCGCACGAATGGACCCATGAAGTCAATGCCCCAAACCTCAAATAGCTCATTCACAAGGACGGGATTCATAAGAAGCTCATGCCTCCTTGATATGCCTCCTTCCCTCTGACATCTGCTGCAAGCCTTAGCAAACTCATGGGCGTCTTTATGAATAGTCAGCCAATAATAGCCGTGTTGTAAGATCTTATGGGCAGTCCATATACCACTATGATAACCTCCAACGGGGGTTGAATGACATGCTTCCACTATCTCAATCATCTCAGCTTCCGGCACACACCTAAGGATCATAGTTTCCGCACACACACGGAACAGGAATGGCTCTTCCCAAAAGTATTTCTTCATATCAAATATGAACTTTCTCCTTTTGTGGACAGATATATCATCAGGCACTAAATCACTTGCAAAGTAGTTGGCAATGTTCGCAAACCATGGGATCAAGTCCTGAGAAGCAGCCAACACCTGTTCTTCAGGAAACCAGTCATCAATTTTGAGCTCATCATTCAGCTTCAGCATAGCATCATCTTCCAGCCTAGACAAATGATCTGCCACCTAATTTTTTATACCCTTATGGTCTTTAACTTCAAAGTCAAACTCTTGCAGCAGCAACACCCATCTAATAAACCTAGGTTTAGCATCCTTCTTTGCCATAAGATAACGAAGAGCTGAATGGTCAGTATGCACCAACACCTTAGTGCCAAGCAAATAAGATATGATTTTTTTGAACGCAAAGTCCACAACAAGCAGCTCCTGTTCAATCAATGTATAGTTCTTTTGAGCTGGGTTAAGTACTTTGCTAGCGTAGTATATAGGATGAAGGATCTTTTCATGCCTTTGGCCTAGGACTGCTCCTAGCGCCATTCCACTAGCATCGCACAATACCTCAAAAGGTTGAGACCAATCAGGAGCAATAATGATAGGATCTGTAACCAACTTCTCTTTAAGGAATTCGAATGCCTTCAGACATGCACCATTAAAAATAAACTTTACCTCTTTCTCCAGCAGCTTGCACAATGGATTTGCAATTTTTGAGAAGTCCTTGATAAACCTCTTATAAAAGCCAGCATGCCCTAAGAAACTCTGAATACCCTTCACGGAAACTGGTGTAGGTAATTTTTCAATCACCTCTTTCTTCACTCTATCAACCTTTATACCCTTCTTTGAAATCCGGTGACCTAGCACTATGCCCTCTTTAACCATGAAGTGACACTTTTCCCAATTCAGCACTAGGTTGCACTCTTCACATTGTTTCGACACACAACCTAGATGATCCAGACAATCTTCAAAAGAGTCACCTACCACTGAAAAGTCATCCATTAATACCTCTATAGTGTCTTCCACAATGTCTGAGAAGATGGATATCATACACCGCTGAAAGGTTGCTGGCCTATTGCAAAGAGCGAACGACATCCTTTTGAATGCAAACGTCCCATATGGACAAGTGATACTGGTCTTCTCTTGGTCTTTGGGGGAAATAGAGATCTGATTGTACCCCGAATACCCATCAAGAAAATAGTACCAACCACTAACTTCAAGATGATCTAGTATTTGATCCATGAACGACATTGGAAAATGGTCTTTCTTAGTCCATGCATTCAGTTTCCTGTAGTCCATGCATATGTGCCAGCCTGTGACTGGCCTCATTAGAATCAGCTCATTCTTTGCATTAGGAACCACCATAATTCCTCCTTTCTTTGGTACGCACTGAATCGAGCTCACCAACTTGCTGTCAGAAATCAGGTAAACCATACCTGCATCCAACCACTTTATGGTCTCTTTCTTGACTACTTCTTGCATAGGTTGATTCAACCTACATTGATGCTCAATAGATGGCACAGAATCATGCTCGAGCTGGATTTTGTGAGTACAGATTCCAGGCAGAATCCCAATAATGTCTTTGGCAAAATAGAATGATCCAATAGTGCACGAAATGGTAAACGCTCTAGGATATTTCTTCTACTGTACCATTGAACGGGATGCTATTGCACTACAGTGGTGCAAATTATTTATTGGTTCAAAGTTAACCGTCCTCTTTCTCATAACTAGATCCTTCATGAATTTTGCGTAGCCCGATATTTTCTCCAATACTTTGACCAAAGGGATATTGACTGACAAATGCTTCAACATGGAGATGAACTTATGGAATTTACCATCCTCAACCTTTTTATTTAACCTCTGGGGGTAAGGTGGAGGAGGCAGTGGCATGGGTTTCAGGACTGGTGCAACTTCTTTGCCCTTCTCCTTCTTTTCAGACTCGGCGACTACCTAAGCATCATCCTTCTCAGCGTCAACTGGCTTGTCAACAACAATAGGCATGGGAGGCTCAACTGTCTGCTTACTGCTCTGAGTAGTCACCGCAATAACCTGTCGATCAGTTTTCAGACATTGAATAGTGTCAGTTGGGTAAGTTCACTTTTGGCGCGGATTCATGTTGGTTTACAACTGATGCATCTGTGTCTCATGTCGCGTGATGGAGATAGCGTGGGACTCCACCTTCTGATTAATACTTGAAACTTCAGCTTTTATCTTCTTCATACTCGCATCAGTGGAGTCAACCTTTTGGAACACTTTGTTGATAAGCTCTCTCATGGTGGGTTGTCTAGCCCGCTCTTCACGAGTTGCTGGTGGAATGTAGAGACCACTTCTCTTGTTCTTGTACCCACCCTTTTTCTACTAGTCACTATCTCTATATCTATCTTTGTAACCGGCCTGATTGTAGTGGTCATCCTTATCTCTTTTTTGACCTTGATTTCCTTAGCCAGAGGCCCGGAAACCCATCCCTTGATCATTCATATAACTTACTTCTTCTTAGGATGAGTAACCGTCTGACCTTGGTGCTTTACCTTGAGAACCTACGACATTAACTTTCTCTACTCCCTCAGCCAGGAATTTCTTTGCCAGCAACCCCAGTGTCATGTTCATCTTAGCCTATGTCTGCTTAATGTCTTCTATTTCATTCGGATATACAGACTTGCTGACTGCATAAGTACCTACTGGCATTTCTGTCTCTCTCGTATGCCATGCTCAATTTGTCATTGCAAACCTATCGAGCATCTCTGCAGCCTCTGGATATGTGTTTTCCATGAATGCACCTCCAGTCACAGTATCAGCTACAGCTTTAGTATTTGCATTCAGGGTCTTATAGAATATCTCCATAAGATGCCTGGAAGGAATTTCGTGTCTCAGAACTTGCTTCAACTTCTTCTTGAACCTTAACCATGCCTTATATAGTGCTTCTGCAGGTAGCTTCCTGAAGTTGTATATCTCTTATTTTAGCTGCAACACCCTTGATGGGGAAAGAACCGCTCAAGGAACTAACTCTTCAGCTCATACCAAGTGTAAATGGAATTGCCAGGCAGCTCTGAGAGCCATGCAGTTGAATCATCAGTCAACGATAATGGGAATAGCCTTAGCCTGATAGCCTCTTGCCCCGCTCCTGGCATGTTGTACGATTTTCTAATGCTCACAGAGTTATTCACATGTAGGATTGCATCTTCTGTGGGCTTTCCTGAATAAAGTCCTTTTAGTTTCAGCAGCTAGATCATGACGCTAGTGATATTAAACTTCGTCCCATCAGCCAGTGGTGGGAGCACAATGGGTCATGTGGTGCCATATTCCTCCTCATCATATTCGTCTACATCATAATACAGAGCGGCATGCCTTTGCTGCTGCATATATTGGACCCTATTGTATGGCACACATCGAGGTACTGCCTCATCCCGGATCTCTTATTGCCTACCCTGCCTTGCTCGCTCAGCTGCGGCTTTTCCAGCCGCAAGATCTTGTGCAATTTTCTCATCTTCAGCAGCAAGGGCCTCTTTGCCTTCCTTCTTGGGTGCTGCATTATCCTTTTTCTGTTTCTCGGTTTCAGCTATTAGTCGAGCTGTGATCTACTCCTGAGTCTTGTGCTCTCCCTCTTTAGACATGTTTCGTAGAGTTTTAGAGAGCTCCGAATCGTAAGGGATCAAGGGATTTTCTTGACTCCTTGTACTTGGCATGCACAAGTGTGCTACCTGTATCAAAACAAAATCAACGGAAAAAGTAAAATCAGGAAATAAGGTGTCACGACCCGATTTCTACGTCATGATGGCACCTACAACCCCCGGTAGGTGAACCAATCCCTGTAGCCCAGAACAGCTAGTAATGGGCTACTATCTAACAAATAAGAGAACAAGACGAATAAAATAGATAATATGAATGTAAATATATACAAATGCGGAAACTAAACCAAACCCAGACCTGGTATCAATATGTACAGAGCCAAACTACATACATGGAGTACAGTAAATCCAAAACTATAATAACAGATGTCCTTGAATGGAAAGTAGAGCAGTACTGATGCAGGCAAAAGATAACGCTGAAAGCTTAAGCTCGCGATCGCAAGAGCTCACCCTCGAGCCTGAAGTAGTCCACAGATCTCCAAGCACGAATCACAGCGATCTAACGGCGATGGCCCACGCTAGGATCTGCACCCAAAG